>CP092097.1:11904170-12006670 GCA_029203775.1 Neoneuromus ignobilis
CAACGTGTACGTATGAAAATATCAAAAATATGGCTATGTGTACTATAATAATCATGCCAGAAGTGAAACTCCTTGGCAGTAAAATATAAAAAGGTACACGTTATATGCCAAAAACTCATAAATAATTAAATTTTCCAGGATAATATGAAATACATGCATGACGGGTTGCATTCCCTACAAACTCATATGATAAAACACGTGGAAAATTTGATTTTTCCATGAAAATTTCAGTTGAATTCGATAAAACTCAACGAGATACATGTAAAGTATAAAAATTATAGAGATCGCTTCGTGGAAACTATAAATTTTTTGATAATTTCATGTTTACACGATCAATTTCAACGTGTACGTACGAAAAATATCGAATAAACGAGAATTTCTAAAATGTCGGCAAAAGTGGTATTTGTTGAAATCGTTCAATTTTATGAAATTATTGTAGCGAATATATGACATTTGATGTGTTTTTGAAAATTTTGATTTTTCCAGGAAAATTCAATGTCATTCGTTTGAAAACATTGAAATATTTGTAAAATAATGAAAACACATTGATCAGATTATGACAATTGAGAAAATTCGATAATTTGTTAGTTTGACGAACTTTCTCGTCGTGTAGGTATGAAAAATTTAAAAAAAGTGAATTTGCAACTTTTGACCGACATCGGGATTTTCTTCAAAACGTTGTTTTTATGAAATTATCGTAGCGAATAGGTGATATTTTAATTTTTTTCGGAAAATTTGATTTTTCATGAATATTTTTGTTGAATTCAATAAAACTCAACGAGATACATGTAAAGTATAAAATTATAGAGATCGCTTCGTGGAAACTATAAAATTTTTTTTATTTTCATGTTTACACGATCAATTTCAATGTGTACGTACGAAAAATATCGAATAAACGAGAATTTCTAAAATGTCGGCAAAAGTGGTATTTGTTGAAATCGTTCAATTTTATGAAATTATTGTAGCGAATATATGACATTTGATGTGTTTTTGAAAATTTTGATTTTTCCAGGAAAATTCAATGTCATTCGTTTGAAAACATTGAAATATTTGTAAAATAATGAAAACACATTGATCAGATTATGACAATTGAGAAAATTCGATAATTTGTTAGTTTGACGAACTTTCTCGTCGTGTAGGTATGAAAAATTTAAAAAAAAGTGAATTTGCAACTTTTGACCGAAATCGGGATATTTCTTCAAAACGTTGTTTTTATGAAGTTATCGTAGCGAATAAGTAAAATTTTGATTTTTTTCGGAAAATTTGATTTTTTCATGAATATTTTTGTTGAATTCAATAAAACTCAACGAGATACATGTAAAGTATAAAAATTATAGAGATCGCTTCGTGGAAACTATAAAATTTTTGATAATTTCATGTTTACACGATCAATTTCAACGTGTACGTACGAAAAATATCGAAAAAACGAGAATTTCTAAAATGTCGGCAAAAGTGGTATTTGTTGAAATCGTTGAAAATTTCAAGTTGAGTTATTAAAACTCAACGAGATACATATAGAAATCCCTCAAAAATTATAGAACATTAGAGCCTATAAATTTTTTTGATAATTTCATGTTTACGATCAATTTCAACGTGTATACGAAAAATATCAGACAAGCAATTTTCTAAAATGTCGTAAAATTTGTTGAAATCGTTCAATTTATGAAATTATTGTAGCGAATATATGACATTTGATGTGTTTTTGAAAATTTTGATTTTTCCAGGAAAATTCAATGTCATTCGTTTGAAAACATTGAAATATTTGTAAAATAATGAAAACACATTGATCAGATTATGACAATTGAGAAAATTCGATAATTTGTTAGTTTGACGAACTTTCTCGTCGTGTAGGTATGAAAAATTTAAAAAAAGTGAATTTGCAACTTTTGACCGAAATCGAGATATTTCTTCAAAACGTTGTTTTTATGAAATTATCGTAGCGAATAAGTGAAATTTTGATTTTTTCGGAAAATTTGATTTTTCATGAATATTTTTGTTGAATTCAATAAAACTCAACGAGATACATGTAAAGTATAAAAATTATAGAGATCGCTTCGTGGAAACTATAAAATTTTTAATATTTTCATGTTTACACGATCAATTTCAACGTGTACGTATGAAAAATATCAAAAATATGGCTATGTGTACTATAATAATCATGCCAGAAGTGAAACTCCTTGGCAGTAAAATATAAAAAGGTACACGTTATATGCCAAAAACTCATAAATAATTAAATTTTCCAGGATAATATGAAATACATGCATGACGGGTTGCATTCCCTGCAAACTCATATGATAAAACACGTGGAAAATTTGATTTTTCCATGAAAATTTCAGTTGAATTCGATAAAACTCAACGAGATACATGTAAAGTATAAAAATTATAGAGATCGCTTCGTGGAAACTATAAATTTTTGATAATTTCATGTTTACACGATCAATTTCAACGTGTACGTACGAAAAATATCGAATAAACGAGAATTTCTAAAATGTCGGCAAAAGTGGTATTTGTTGAAATCGTTCAATTTTATGAAATTATTGTAGCGAATATATGACATTTGATGTGTTTTTGAAAATTTTGATTTTTCCAGGAAAATTCAATGTCATTCGTTTGAAAACATTGAAATATTTGTAAAATAATGAAAACACATTGATCAGATTATGACAATTGAGAAAATTCGATAATTTGTTAGTTTGACGAACTTTCTCGTCGTGTAGGTATGAAAAATTTAAAAAAAAGTGAATTTGCAACTTTTGACCGAAATCGGGATATTTCTTCAAAACGTTGTTTTTATGAAATTATCGTAGCGAATAAGTGAAATTTTGATTTTTTTCGGAAAATTTGATTTTTTCATGAATATTTTTGTTGAATTCAATAAAACTCAACGAGATACATGTAAAGTATAAAAATTATAGAGATCGCTTCGTGGAAACTATAAATTTTTTAATATTTTCATGTTTACACGATCAATTTCAACGTGTACGTATGAAAAATATCAAAAATATGGCTATGTGTACAATAATAATCATGCCAGAAGTGAAACTCCTTGGCAGTAAAATATAAAAAGGTACACGTTATATGCCAAAAACTCATAAATAATTAAATTTTCCAGGATAATATGAAATACATGCATGACGGGTTGCATTCCCTGCAAACTCATATGATAAAACACGTGGAAAATTTGATTTTTCCATGAAAATTTCAGTTGAATTCGATAAAACTCAACGAGATACATGTAAAGTATAAAAATTATAGAGATCGCTTCGTGGAAACTATAAAATTTTTGATAATTTCATGTTTACACGATCAATTTCAACGTGTACGTACGAAAAATATCGAATAAACGAGAATTTCTAAAATGTCGGCAAAAGTGGTATTTGTTGAAATCGTTCAATTTTATGAAATTATTGTAGCGAATATATGACATTTGATGTGTTTTTGAAAATTTTGATTTTTCCAGGAAAATTCAATGTCATTCGTTTGAAAACATTGAAATATTTGTAAAATAATGAAAACACATTGATCAGATTATGACAATTGAGAAAATTCGATAATTTGTTAGTTTGACAAACTTTCTCGTCGTGTAGGTATGAAAAATTTAAAAAAAAAATGAATTTGCAACTTTTGACCGAAATCGGGATTTTTCTTCAAAACGTTGTTTTTATGAAATTATCGTAGCGAATAAGTGAAATTTTGATTTTTTTCGGAAAATTTGATTTCTTCATGAATATTTTTGTTGAATTCAATAAAACTCAACGAGATACATGTAAAGTATAAAAATTATAGAGATCGCTTCGTGGAAACTATAAAATTTTTAATATTTTCATGTTTACACGATCAATTTCAACGTGTACGTACGAAAAATATCGAATAAACGAGAATTTCTAAAATGTCGGCAAAAGTGGTATTTGTTGAAATCGTTCAATTTTATGAAATTATTGTAGCGAATATATGACATTTGATGTGTTTTTGAAAATTTTGATTTTTCCAGGAAAATTCAATGTCATTCGTTTGAAAACATTGAAATATTTGTAAAATAATGAAAACACATTGATCAGATTATGACAATTGAGAAAATTCGATAATTTGTTAGTTTGACGAACTTTCTCGTCGTGTAGGTATGAAAATTTAAAAAAGTGAATTTGCAACTTTTGACCGAAATCGGGATATTTCTTCAAAACGTTGTTTTTATGAAATTATCGTAGCGAATAAGTGAAATTTTGATTTTTCGGAAAATTTGATTTTTTCATGAATATTTTTGTTGAATTCAATAAAACTCAACGAGATACATGTAAAGTATAAAAATTATAGAGATCGCTTCGTGGAAACTATAAAATTTTTAATATTTTCATGTTTACACGATCAATTTCAACGTGTACGTATGAAAAATATCAAAAATATGGCTATGTGTACTATAATAATCATGCCAGAAGTGAAACTCCTTGGCAGTAAAATATAAAAAGGTACACGTTATATGCCAAAAACTCATAAATAATTAAATTTTCCAGGATAATATGAAATACATGCATGACGGGTTGCATTCCCTGCAAACTCATATGATAAAACACGTGGAAAATTTGATTTTTCCATGAAAATTTCAGTTGAATTCGATAAAACTCAACGAGATACATGTAAAGTATAAAAATTATAGAGATCGCTTCGTGGAAACTATAAATTTTTTGATAATTTCATGTTTACACGATCAATTTCAACGTGTACGTACGAAAAATATCGAATAAACGAGAATTTCTAAAATGTCGGCAAAAGTGGTATTTGTTGAAATCGTTCAATTTTATGAAATTATTGTAGCGAATATATGACATTTGATGTGTTTTTGAAAATTTTGATTTTTCCAGGAAAATTCAATGTCATTCGTTTGAAAACATTGAAATATTTGTAAAATAATGAAAACACATTGATCAGATTATGACAATTGAGAAAATTCGATAATTTGTTAGTTTGACGAACTTTCTCGTCGTGTAGGTATGAAAAATTTAAAAAAGTGAATTTGCAACTTTTGACCGAAATCGGGATATTTCTTCAAAACGTTGTTTTTATGAAATTATCGTAGCGAATAAGTGAAATTTTGATTTTTTCGGAAAATTTGATTTTTTCATGAATATTTTTGTTGAATTCAATAAAACTCAACGAGATACATGTAAAGTATAAAAATTATAGAGATCGCTTCGTGGAAACTATAAAATTTTTAATATTTTCATGTTTACACGATCAATTTCAACGTGTACGTATGAAAAATATCAAAAATATGGCTATGTGTACTATAATAATCATGCCAGAAGTGAAACTCCTTGGCAGTAAAATATAAAAAGGTACACGTTATATGCCAAAAACTCATAAATAATTAAATTTTCCAGGATAATATGAAATACATGCATGACGGGTTGCATTCCCTGCAAACTCATATGATAAAACACGTGGAAAATTTGATTTTTCCATGAAAATTTCAGTTGAATTCGATAAAACTCAACGAGATACATGTAAAGTATAAAAATTATAGAGATCGCTTCGTGGAAACTATAAAATTTTTTTTATTTTCATGTTTACACGATCAATTTCAATGTGTACGTACGAAAAATATCAAAAATATGTCGGCTATGTGTACTATAATAATCAGCGAATATCATGACATTTGATGTGTTTATTGAAATGAAGATTCAGTAAAATATAAAAAGGTACACGTTATATGCCAAAAACTCATAAATAATTAAATTTTCCAGGATAATATGAAATACATGCATGACGGGTTGCATTCCCTGCAAACTCATATGATAAAACACGTGGAAAATTTGATTTTTCCATGAAAATTTTTGTTGAATTCGATAAAACTCAACGAGATACATGTAAAGTATAAAAATTATAGAGATCGCTTCGTGGAAACTATAAAATTTTTAATATTTTCATGTTTACACGATCAATTTCAACGTGTACGTATGAAAAATATCAAAAATATGGCTATGTGTACTATAATAATCATGCCAGAAGTGAAACTCCTTGGCAGTAAAATATAAAAAGGTACACGTTATATGCCAAAAACTCATAAATAATTAAATTTTCCAGGATAATATGAAATACATGCATGACGGGTTGCATTCCCTGCAAACTCATATGATAAAACACGTGGAAAATTTGATTTTTCCATGAAAATTTCAGTTGAATTCGATAAAACTCAACGAGATACATGTAAAGTATAAAAATTATAGAGATCGCTTCGTGGAAACTATAAAATTTTTGATAATTTCATGTTTACACGATCAATTTCAACGTGTACGTACGAAAAATATCGAATAAACGAGAATTTCTAAAATGTCGGCAAAAGTGGTATTTGTTGAAATCGTTCAATTTTATGAAATTATTGTAGCGAATATATGACATTTGATGTGTTTTTGAAAATTTTGATTTTTCCAGGAAAATTCAATGTCATTCGTTTGAAAACATTGAAATATTTGTAAAATAATGAAAACACATTGATCAGATTATGACAATTGAGAAAATTCGATAATTTGTTAGTTTGACGAACTTTCTCGTCGTGTAGGTATGAAAAATTTAAAAAAAAGTGAATTTGCAACTTTTGACCGAAATCGGGATATTTCTTCAAAACGTTGTTTTTATGAAATTATCGTAGCGAATAAGTGAAATTTTGATTTTTTTCGGAAAATTTGATTTTTTCATGAATATTTTTGTTGAATTCAATAAAACTCAACGAGATACATGTAAAGTATAAAAATTATAGAGATCGCTTCGTGGAAACTATAAAATTTTTTTTATTTTCATGTTTACACGATCAATTTCAATGTGTACGTACGAAAAATATCGAATAAACGAGAATTTCTAAAATGTCGGCAAAAGTGGTATTTGTTGAAATCGTTCAATTTTATGAAATTATTGTAGCGAATATATGACATTTGATGTGTTTTTGAAAATTTTGATTTTTCCAGGAAAATTCAATGTCATTCGTTTGAAAACATTGAAATATTTGTAAAATAATGAAAACACATTGATCAGATTATGACAATTGAGAAAATTCGATAATTTGTTAGTTTGACGAACTTTCTCGTCGTGTAGGTATGAAAAATTTAAAAAAAGGTGAATTTGCAACTTTTGACCGAAATCGGGATATTTCTTCAAAACGTTGTTTCAAAACGTTGTTTTTATGAAATTATCGTAGCGAATAAGTGAAATTTTGATTTTTTTCGGAAAATTTGATTTTTCATGAATATTTTTGTTGAATTCAATAAAACTCAACGAGATACATGTAAAGTATAAAAATTATAGAGATCGCTTCGTGGAAACTATAAAATTTTTAATATTTTCATGTTTACACGATCAATTTCAACGTGTACGTATGAAAAATATCAAAAATATGGCTATGTGTACTATAATAATCATGCCAGAAGTGAAACTCCTTGGCAGTAAAATATAAAAAGGTACACGTTATATGCCAAAAACTCATAAATAATTAAATTTTCCAGGATAATATGAAATACATGCATGACGGGTTGCATTCCCTGCAAACTCATATGATAAAACACGTGGAAAATTTGATTTTTCCATGAAAATTTCAGTTGAATTCGATAAAACTCAACGAGATACATGTAAAGTATAAAAATTATAGAGATCGCTTCGTGGAAACTATAAAATTTTTGATAATTTCATGTTTACACGATCAATTTCAACGTGTACGTACGAAAAATATCGAATAAACGAGAATTTCTAAAATGTCGGCAAAAGTGGTATTTGTTGAAATCGTTCAATTTTATGAAATTATTGTAGCGAATATATGACATTTGATGTGTTTTTGAAAATTTTGATTTTTCCAGGAAAATTCAATGTCATTCGTTTGAAAACATTGAAATATTTGTAAAATAATGAAAACACATTGATCAGATTATGACAATTGAGAAAATTCGATAATTTGTTAGTTTGACGAACTTTCTCGTCGTGTAGGTATGAAAAATTTAAAAAAGTGAATTTGCAACTTTTGACCGAAATCGGGATATTTCTTCAAAACGTTGTTTTTATGAAATTATCGTAGCGAATAAGTGAAATTTTGATTTTTTCGGAAAATTTGATTTTTTCATGAATATTTTTGTTGAATTCAATAAAACTCAACGAGATACATGTAAAGTATAAAAATTATAGAGATCGCTTCGTGGAAACTATAAAATTTTTAATATTTTCATGTTTACACGATCAATTTCAACGTGTACGTATGAAAAATATCAAAAATATGGCTATGTGTACTATAATAATCATGCCAGAAGTGAAACTCCTTGGCAGTAAAATAAAAAAAAGGTACACGTTATATGCCAAAAACTCATAAATAATTAAATTTTCCAGGATAATATGAAATACATGCATGACGGGTTGCATTCCCTGCAAACTCATATGATAAAACACGTGGAAAATTTGATTTTTCCATGAAAATTTCAGTTGAATTCGATAAAACTCAACGAGATACATGTAAAGTATAAAAATTATAGAGATCGCTTCGTGGAAACTATAAATTTTTTGATAATTTCATGTTTACACGATCAATTTCAACGTGTACGTACGAAAAATATCGAATAAACGAGAATTTCTAAAATGTCGGCAAAAGTGGTATTTGTTGAAATCGTTCAATTTTATGAAATTATTGTAGCGAATATATGACATTTGATGTGTTTTTGAAAATTTTGATTTTTCCAGGAAAATTCAATGTCATTCGTTTGAAAACATTGAAATATTTGTAAAATAATGAAAACACATTGATCAGATTATGACAATTGAGAAAATTCGATAATTTGTTAGTTTGACGAACTTTCTCGTCGTGTAGGTATGAAAAATTTAAAAAAGTGAATTTGCAACTTTTGACCGAAATCGGGATATTTCTTCAAAACGTTGTTTTTATGAAATTATCGTAGCGAATAAGTGAAATTTTGATTTTTTCGGAAAATTTGATTTTTTCATGAATATTTTTGTTGAATTCAATAAAACTCAACGAGATACATGTAAAGTATAAAAATTATAGAGATCGCTTCGTGGAAACTATAAAATTTTTAATATTTTCATGTTTACACGATCAATTTCAACGTGTACGTATGAAAAATATCAAAAATATGGCTATGTGTACTATAATAATCATGCCAGAAGTGAAACTCCTTGGCAGTAAAATATAAAAAGGTACACGTTATATGCCAAAAACTCATAAATAATTAAATTTTCCAGGATAATATGAAATACATGCATGACGGGTTGCATTCCCTGCAAACTCATATGATAAAACACGTGGAAAATTTGATTTTTCCATGAAAATTTCAGTTGAATTCGATAAAACTCAACGAGATACATGTAAAGTATAAAAATTATAGAGATCGCTTCGTGGAAACTATAAAATTTTTGATAATTTCATGTTTACACGATCAATTTCAACGTGTACGTACGAAAAATATCGAATAAACGAGAATTTCTAAAATGTCGGCAAAAGTGGTATTTGTTGAAATCGTTCAATTTTATGAAATTATTGTAGCGAATATATGACATTTGATGTGTTTTTGAAAATTTTGATTTTTCCAGGAAAATTCAATGTCATTCGTTTGAAAACATTGAAATATTTGTAAAATAATGAAAACACATTGATCAGATTATGACAATTGAGAAAATTCGATAATTTGTTAGTTTGACGAACTTTCTCGTCGTGTAGGTATGAAAAATTTAAAAAAGTGAATTTGCAACTTTTGACCGAAATCGGGATATTTCTTCAAAACGTTGTTTTTATGAAATTATCGTAGCGAATAAGTGAAATTTTGATTTTTTTCGGAAAATTTGATTTTTTCATGAATATTTTTGTTGAATTCAATAAAACTCAACGAGATACATGTAAAGTATAAAAATGATAGAGATCGCTTCGTGGAAACTATAAAATTTTTTAATAATGTCATGTTTACACGATCAATTTCAACGTGTACGTATGAAAAATATCGAAAAAACGAGAATTTCTAAAATGTCGGCAAAAGTGGTATTTGTTGAAATCGTTCAATTTTATGAAATTATTGTAGCGAATATATGACATTTGATGTGTTTTTGAAAATTTTGATTTTTCCAGGAAAATTCAATGACATTCGTTTGAAAACATTGACATATTTGTAAAATAATGAAAACACATTGATCAGATTATGAAAATTGAGAAAATTTGATAATTTGTTAGTTTGACGAACTTTCTCGTCGTGTAGGTATGAAAAATTTAAAAAAAAGTGAATTTGCAACTTTTGACCGAAATCGGGATATTTCTTCAAAACGTTGTTTTTATGAAATTATCGTAGCGAATAAGTGAAATTTTGATTTTTTTCGGAAAATTCGATTTTTTCATGAAAATTTTTGTTGAATTCGATAAAACTCAACGAGATACATGTAAAGTATAAAAATTATAGAGATCGCTTCGTGGAAACTATAAAATTTTTAATATTTTCATGTTTACACGATCAATTTCAACGTGTACGTATGAAAAATATCAAAAATATGGCTATGTGTACTATAATAATCATGCCAGAAGTGAAACTCCTTGGCAGTAAAATATAAAAAGGTACACGTTATATGCCAAAAACTCATAAATAATTAAATTTTCCAGGATAATATGAAATACATGCATGACGGGTTGCATTCCCTGCAAACTCATATGATAAAACACGTGGAAAATTTGATTTTTCCATGAAAATTTCAGTTGAATTCGATAAAACTCAACGAGATACATGTAAAGTATAAAAATTATAGAGATCGCTTCGTGGAAACTATAAAATTTTTGATAATTTCATGTTTACACGATCAATTTCAACGTGTACGTACGAAAAATATCGAATAAACGAGAATTTCTAAAATGTCGGCAAAAGTGGTATTTGTTGAAATCGTTCAATTTTATGAAATTATTGTAGCGAATATATGACATTTGATGTGTTTTTGAAAATTTTGATTTTTCCAGGAAAATTCAATGTCATTCGTTTGAAAACATTGAAATATTTGTAAAATAATGAAAACACATTGATCAGATTATGACAATTGAGAAAATTCGATAATTTGTTAGTTTGACGAACTTTCTCGTCGTGTAGGTATGAAAAATTTAAAAAAAAGTGAATTTGCAACTTTTGACCGAAATCGGGATATTTCTTCAAAACGTTGTTTTTATGAAATTATCGTAGCGAATAAGTGAAATTTTGATTTTTTCGGAAAATTTGATTTTTTCATGAATATTTTTGTTGAATTCAATAAAACTCAACGAGATACATGTAAAGTATAAAAATTATAGAGATCGCTTCGTGGAAACTATAAAATTTTTAATATTTTCATGTTTACACGATCAATTTCAACGTGTACGTATGAAAAATATCAAAAATATGGCTATGTGTACTATAATAATCATGCCAGAAGTGAAACTCCTTGGCAGTAAAATATAAAAAGGTACACGTTATATGCCAAAAACTCATAAATAATTAAATTTTCCAGGATAATATGAAATACATGCATGACGGGTTGCATTCCCTGCAAACTCATATGATAAAACACGTGGAAAATTTGATTTTTCCATGAAAATTTCAGTTGAATTCGATAAAACTCAACGAGATACATGTAAAGTATAAAAATTATAGAGATCGCTTCGTGGAAACTATAAAATTTTTGATAATTTCATGTTTACACGATCAATTTCAACGTGTACGTACGAAAAATATCGAATAAACGAGAATTTCTAAAATGTCGGCAAAAGTGGTATTTGTTGAAATCGTTCAATTTTATGAAATTATTGTAGCGAATATATGACATTTGATGTGTTTTTGAAAATTTTGATTTTTCCAGGAAAATTCAATGTCATTCGTTTGAAAACATTGAAATATTTGTAAAATAATGAAAACACATTGATCAGATTATGACAATTGAGAAAATTCGATAATTTGTTAGTTTGACGAACTTTCTCGTCGTGTAGGTATGAAAAATTTAAAAAAGTGAATTTGCAACTTTTGACCGAAATCGGGATATTTCTTCAAAACGTTGTTTTTATGAAATTATCGTAGCGAATAAGTGAAATTTTGAGTTTTTTCGGAAAATTTGATTTTTCATGAATATTTTTGTTGAATTCAATAAACTCAACGAGATACATGTAAAGTATAAAAATTATAGAGATCGCTTCGTGGAAACTATAAAATTTTTAATATTTTCATGTTTACACGATCAATTTCAACGTGTACGTATGAAAAATATCAAAAATATGGCTATGTGTACTATAATAATCATGCCAGAAGTGAAACTCCTTGGCAGTAAAATATAAAAAGGTACACGTTATATGCCAAAAACTCATAAATAATTAAATTTTCCAGGATAATATGAAATACATGCATGACGGGTTGCATTCCCTGCAAACTCATATGATAAAACACGTGGAAAATTTGATTTTTCCATGAAAATTTCAGTTGAATTCGATAAAACTCAACGAGATACATGTAAAGTATAAAAATTATAGAGATCGCTTCGTGGAAACTATAAAATTTTTGATAATTTCATGTTTACACGATCAATTTCAACGTGTACGTACGAAAAATATCGAATAAACGAGAATTTCTAAAATGTCGGCAAAAGTGGTATTTGTTGAAATCGTTCAATTTTATGAAATTATTGTAGCGAATATATGACATTTGATGTGTTTTTGAAAATTTTGATTTTTCCAGGAAAATTCAATGTCATTCGTTTGAAAACATTGAAATATTTGTAAAATAATGAAAACACATTGATCAGATTATGACAATTGAGAAAATTCGATAATTTGTTAGTTTGACGAACTTTCTCGTCGTGTAGGTATGAAAAATTAAAAAAAAGTGAATTTGCAACTTTTGACCGAAATCGGGATATTTCTTCAAAACGTTGTTTTTATGAAATTATCGTAGCGAATAAGTGAAATTTTGATTTTTTCGGAAAATTTGATTTTTTCATGAATATTTTTGTTGAATTCAATAAAACTCAACGAGATACATGTAAAGTATAAAAATTATAGAGATCGCTTCGTGGAAACTATAAAATTTTTAATATTTTCATGTTTACACGATCAATTTCAACGTGTACGTATGAAAAATATCAAAAATATGGCTATGTGTACTATAATAATCATGCCAGAAGTGAAACTCCTTGGCAGTAAAATATAAAAAAGGTACACGTTATATGCCAAAAACTCATAAATAATTAAATTTTCCAGGATAATATGAAATACATGCATGACGGGTTGCATTCCCTGCAAACTCATATGATAAAACACGTGGAAAATTTGATTTTTCCATGAAAATTTCAGTTGAATTCGATAAAACTCAACGAGATACATGTAAAGTATAAAAATTATAGAGATCGCTTCGTGGAAACTATAAATTTTTTGATAATTTCATGTTTACACGATCAATTTCAACGTGTACGTACGAAAAATATCGAATAAACGAGAATTTCTAAAATGTCGGCAAAAGTGGTATTTGTTGAAATCGTTCAATTTTATGAAATTATTGTAGCGAATATATGACATTTGATGTGTTTTTGAAAATTTTGATTTTTCCAGGAAAATTCAATGTCATTCGTTTGAAAACATTGAAATATTTGTAAAATAATGAAAACACATTGATCAGATTATGACAATTGAGAAAATTCGATAATTTGTTAGTTTGACGAACTTTCTCGTCGTGTAGGTATGAAAAATTTAAAAAAGTGAATTTGCAACTTTTGACCGAAATCGGGATATTTCTTCAAAACGTTGTTTTTATGAAATTATCGTAGCGAATAAGTGAAATTTTGATTTTTTCGGAAAATTTGATTTTTTCATGAATATTTTTGTTGAATTCAATAAAACTCAACGAGATACATGTAAAGTATAAAAATTATAGAGATCGCTTCGTGGAAACTATAAAATTTTTAATATTTTCATGTTTACACGATCAATTTCAACGTGTACGTATGAAAAATATCAAAAATATGGCTATGTGTACTATAATAATCATGCCAGAAGTGAAACTCCTTGGCAGTAAAATATAAAAAGGTACACGTTATATGCCAAAAACTCATAAATAATTAAATTTTCCAGGATAATATGAAATACATGCATGACGGGTTGCATTCCCTGCAAACTCATATGATAAAACACGTGGAAAATTTGATTTTTCCATGAAAATTTCAGTTGAATTCGATAAAACTCAACGAGATACATGTAAAGTATAAAAATTATAGAGATCGCTTCGTGGAAACTATAAAATTTTTGATAATTTCATGTTTACACGATCAATTTCAACGTGTACGTACGAAAAATATCGAATAAACGAGAATTTCTAAAATGTCGGCAAAAGTGGTATTTGTTGAAATCGTTCAATTTTATGAAATTATTGTAGCGAATATATGACATTTGATGTGTTTTTGAAAATTTTGATTTTTCCAGGAAAATTCAATGTCATTCGTTTGAAAACATTGAAATATTTGTAAAATAATGAAAACACATTGATCAGATTATGACAATTGAGAAAATTCGATAATTTGTTAGTTTGACGAACTTTCTCGTCGTGTAGGTATGAAAAATTTAAAAAAAGTGAATTTGCAACTTTTGACCGAAATCGCGATATTTCTACAAAACGTTGTTTTTATGAAAGTATCGTAGCGAATAAGTGAAATTTTTAATTTTTTCGTATAATTTGATTTTTTCATTTATATTTTTGTTGAATTCAATAAAACTCAACGAGATACATGTAAAGTATAAAAATTATAGAGATCGCTTCGTGGAAACTATAAAATTTTTAATATTTTCATGTTTACACGATCAATTTCAACGTGTACGTATGAAAAATATCAAAAATATGGCTATGTGTACTATAATAATCATGCCAGAAGTGAAACTCCTTGGCAGTAAAATATAAAAAGGTACACGTTATATGCCAAAAACTCATAAATAATTAAATTTTCCAGGATAATATGAAATACATGCATGACGGGTTGCATTCCCTGCAAACTCATATGATAAAACACGTGGAAAATTTGATTTTTCCATGAAAATTTCAGTTGAATTCGATAAAACTCAACGAGATACATGTAAAGTATAAAAATTATAGAGATCGCTTCGTGGAAACTATAATTTTTTGATAATTTCATGTTTACACGATCAATTTCAACGTGTACGTACGAAAAATATCGAATAAACGAGAATTTCTAAAATGTCGGCAAAAGTGGTATTTGTTGAAATCGTTCAATTTTATGAAATTATTGTAGCGAATATATGACATTTGATGTGTTTTTGAAAATTTTGATTTTTCCAGGAAAATTCAATGTCATTCGTTTGAAAACATTGAAATATTTGTAAAATAATGAAAACACATTGATCAGATTATGACAATTGAGAAAATTCGATAATTTGTTAGTTTGACGAACTTTCTCGTCGTGTAGGTATGAAAAAATTTAAAAAAAGTGAATTTGCAACTTTTGACCGAAATCGGGATATTTCTTCAAAACGTTGTTTTTATGAAATTATCGTAGCGAATAAGTGAAATTTTGATTTTTTTCGGAAAATTTGATTTTTTCATGAATATTTTTGTTGAATTCAATAAAACTCAACGAGATACATGTAAAGTATAAAAATTATAGAGATCGCTTCGTGGAAACTATAAAATTTTTAATATTTTCATGTTTACACGATCAATTTCAACGTGTACGTATGAAAAATATCAAAAATATGGCTATGTGTACTATAATAATCATGCCAGAAGTGAAACTCCTTGGCAGTAAAATATAAAAAGGTACACGTTATATGCCAAAAACTCATAAATAATTAAATTTTCCAGGATAATATGAAATACATGCATGACGGGTTGCATTCCCTGCAAACTCATATGATAAAACACGTGGAAAATTTGATTTTTCCATGAAAATTTCAGTTGAATTCGATAAAACTCAACGAGATACATGTAAAGTATAAAAATTATAGAGATCGCTTCGTGGAAACTATAAATTTTTTGATAATTTCATGTTTACACGATCAATTTCAACGTGTACGTACGAAAAATATCGAATAAACGAGAATTTCTAAAATGTCGGCAAAAGTGGTATTTGTTGAAATCGTTCAATTTTATGAAATTATTGTAGCGAATATATGACATTTGATGTGTTTTTGAAAATTTTGATTTTTCCAGGAAAATTCAATGTCATTCGTTTGAAAACATTGAAATATTTGTAAAATAATGAAAACACATTGATCAGATTATGACAATTGAGAAAATTCGATAATTTGTTAGTTTGACGAACTTTCTCGTCGTGTAGGTATGAAAAATTTAAAAAAAAGTGAATTTGCAACTTTTGACCGAAATCGGGATATTTCTTCAAAACGTTGTTTTTATGAAATTATCGTAGCGAATAAGTGAAATTTAGATTGTTTTTTAAAATTTGATTTCTTCATGAATATTTTTGTTGAATTCAATAAAACTCAACGAGATACATGTAAAGTATAAAAATTATAGAGATCGCTTCGTGGAAACTATAAAATTTTTAATATTTTCATGTTTACACGATCAATTTCAACGTGTACGTATGAAAAATATCAAAAATATGGCTATGTGTACTATAATAATCATGCCAGAAGTGAAACTCCTTGGCAGTAAAATATAAAAAGGTACACGTTATATGCCAAAAACTCATAAATAATTAAATTTTCCAGGATAATATGAAATACATGCATGACGGGTTGCATTCCCTGCAAACTCATATGATAAAACACGTGGAAAATTTGATTTTTCCATGAAAATTTCAGTTGAATTCGATAAAACTCAACGAGATACATGTAAAGTATAAAAATTATAGAGATCGCTTCGTGGAAACTATAAATTTTTGATAATTTCATGTTTACACGATCAATTTCAACGTGTACGTACGAAAAATATCGAATAAACGAGAATTTCTAAAATGTCGGCAAAAGTGGTATTTGTTGAAATCGTTCAATTTTATGAAATTATTGTAGCGAATATATGACATTTGATGTGTTTTTGAAAATTTTGATTTTTCCAGGAAAATTCAATGTCATTCGTTTGAAAACATTGAAATATTTGTAAAATAATGAAAACACATTGATCAGATTATGACAATTGAGAAAATTCGATAATTTGTTAGTTTGACGAACTTTCTCGTCGTGTAGGTATGAAAAATTTAAAAAAAGTGAATTTGCAACTTTTGACCGAAATCGGGATATTTCTTCAAAACGTTGTTTTTATGAAATTATCGTAGCGAATAAGTGAAATTTTGATTTTTTCGGAAAATTTGATTTTTTCATGAATATTTTTGTTGAATTCAATAAAACTCAACGAGATACATGTAAAGTATAAAAATTATAGAGATCGCTTCGTGGAAACTATAAAATTTTTAATATTTTCATGTTTACACGATCAATTTCAACGTGTACGTATGAAAAATATCAAAAATATGGCTATGTGTACTATAATAATCATGCCAGAAGTGAAACTCCTTGGCAGTAAAATATAAAAAGGTACACGTTATATGCCAAAAACTCATAAATAATTAAATTTTCCAGGATAATATGAAATACATGCATGACGGGTTGCATTCCCTGCAAACTCATATGATAAAACACGTGGAAAATTTGATTTTTCCATGAAAATTTCAGTTGAATTCGATAAAACTCAACGAGATACATGTAAAGTATAAAAATTATAGAGATCGCTTCGTGGAAACTATAAATTTTTTGATAATTTCATGTTTACACGATCAATTTCAACGTGTACGTACGAAAAATATCGAATAAACGAGAATTTCTAAAATGTCGGCAAAAGTGGTATTTGTTGAAATCGTTCAATTTTATGAAATTATTGTAGCGAATATATGACATTTGATGTGTTTTTGAAAATTTTGATTTTTCCAGGAAAATTCAATGTCATTCGTTTGAAAACATTGAAATATTTGTAAAATAATGAAAACACATTGATCAGATTATGACAATTGAGAAAATTCGATAATTTGTTAGTTTGACGAACTTTCTCGTCGTGTAGGTATGAAAAATTTAAAAAAAGTGAATTTGCAACTTTTGACCGAAATCGGGATATTTCTTCAAAACGTTGTTTTTATGAAATTATCGTAGCGAATAAGTGAAATTTTGATTTTTTCGGAAAATTTGATTTTTCATGAATATTTTTGTTGAATTCAATAAAACTCAACGAGATACATGTAAAGTATAAAAATTATAGAGATCGCTTCGTGGAAACTATAAAATTTTTAATATTTTCATGTTTACACGATCAATTTCAACGTGTACGTATGAAAAATATCAAAAATATGGCTATGTGTACTATAATAATCATGCCAGAAGTGAAACTCCTTGGCAGTAAAATAAAAAAAGGTACACGTTATATGCCAAAAACTCATAAATAATTAAATTTTCCAGGATAATATGAAATACATGCATGACGGGTTGCATTCCCTGCAAACTCATATGATAAAACACGTGGAAAATTTGATTTTTCCATGAAAATTTCAGTTGAATTCGATAAAACTCAACGAGATACATGTAAAGTATAAAAATTATAGAGATCGCTTCGTGGAAACTATAAATTTTTTGATAATTTCATGTTTACACGATCAATTTCAACGTGTACGTACGAAAAATATCGAATAAACGAGAATTTCTAAAATGTCGGCAAAAGTGGTATTTGTTGAAATCGTTCAATTTTATGAAATTATTGTAGCGAATATATGACATTTGATGTGTTTTTGAAAATTTTGATTTTTCCAGGAAAATTCAATGTCATTCGTTTGAAAACATTGAAATATTTGTAAAATAATGAAAACACATTGATCAGATTATGACAATTGAGAAAATTCGATAATTTGTTAGTTTGACGAACTTTCTCGTCGTGTAGGTATGAAAAATTTAAAAAAGTGAATTTGCAACTTTTGACCGAAATCGGGATATTTCTTCAAAACGTTGTTTTTATGAAATTATCGTAGCGAATAAGTGAAATTTTGATTTTTTCGGAAAATTTGATTTTTTCATGAATATTTTTGTTGAATTCAATAAAACTCAACGAGATACATGTAAAGTATAAAAATTATAGAGATCGCTTCGTGGAAACTATAAAATTTTTAATATTTTTTCATGTTTACACGATCAATTTCAACGTGTACGTATGAAAAATATCAAAAATATGGCTATGTGTACTATAATAATCATGCCAGAAGTGAAACTCCTTGGCAGTAAAATATAAAAAGGTACACGTTATATGCCAAAAACTCATAAATAATTAAATTTTCCAGGATAATATGAAATACATGCATGACGGGTTGCATTCCCTGCAAACTCATATGATAAAACACGTGGAAAATTTGATTTTTCCATGAAAATTTCAGTTGAATTCGATAAAACTCAACGAGATACATGTAAAGTATAAAAATTATAGAGATCGCTTCGTGGAAACTATAAAATTTTTGATAATTTCATGTTTACACGATCAATTTCAACGTGTACGTACGAAAAATATCGAATAAACGAGAATTTCTAAAATGTCGGCAAAAGTGGTATTTGTTGAAATCGTTCAATTTTATGAAATTATTGTAGCGAATATATGACATTTGATGTGTTTTTGAAAATTTTGATTTTTCCAGGAAAATTCAATGTCATTCGTTTGAAAACATTGAAATATTTGTAAAATAATGAAAACACATTGATCAGATTATGACAATTGAGAAAATTCGATAATTTGTTAGTTTGACGAACTTTCTCGTCGTGTAGGTATGAAAAATTTAAAAAAAGTGAATTTGCAACTTTTGACCGAAATCGGGATATTTCTTCAAAACGTTGTTTTTATGAAATTATCGTAGCGAATAAGTGAAATTTTGATTTTTTCGGAAAATTTGATTTTTTCATGAATATTTTTGTTGAATTCAATAAAACTCAACGAGATACATGTAAAGTATAAAAATTATAGAGATCGCTTCGTGGAAACTATAAAATTTTTAATATTTTCATGTTTACACGATCAATTTCAACGTGTACGTATGAAAAATATCAAAAATATGGCTATGTGTACTATAATAATCATGCCAGAAGTGAAACTCCTTGGCAGTAAAATATAAAAAGGTACACGTTATATGCCAAAAACTCATAAATAATTAAATTTTCCAGGATAATATGAAATACATGCATGACGGGTTGCATTCCCTGCAAACTCATATGATAAAACACGTGGAAAATTTGATTTTTCCATGAAAATTTCAGTTGAATTCGATAAAACTCAACGAGATACATGTAAAGTATAAAAATTATAGAGATCGCTTCGTGGAAACTATAAATTTTTGATAATTTCATGTTTACACGATCAATTTCAACGTGTACGTACGAAAAATATCGAATAAACGAGAATTTCTAAAATGTCGGCAAAAGTGGTATTTGTTGAAATCGTTCAATTTTATGAAATTATTGTAGCGAATATATGACATTTGATGTGTTTTTGAAAATTTTGATTTTTCCAGGAAAATTCAATGTCATTCGTTTGAAAACATTGAAATATTTGTAAAATAATGAAAACACATTGATCAGATTATGACAATTGAGAAAATTCGATAATTTGTTAGTTTGACGAACTTTCTCGTCGTGTAGGTATGAAAAATTGAAAAAAAAAAAGTGAATTTGCAACTTTTGACCGAAATCGGGATATTTCTTCAAAACGTTGTTTTTATGAAATTATCGTAGCGAATAAGTGAAATTTAGATTTTTTTTTAAAATATGATTTTTTCATGAATATTTTTGTTGAATTCAATAAAACTCAACGAGATACATGTAAAGTATAAAAATTATAGAGATCGCTTCGTGGAAACTATAAAATTTTTAATATTTTCATGTTTACACGATCAATTTCAACGTGTACGTATGAAAAATATCAAAAATATGGCTATGTGTACTATAATAATCATGCCAGAAGTGAAACTCCTTGGCAGTAAAATATAAAAAGGTACACGTTATATGCCAAAAACTCATAAATAATTAAATTTTCCAGGATAATATGAAATACATGCATGACGGGTTGCATTCCCTGCAAACTCATATGATAAAACACGTGGAAAATTTGATTTTTCCATGAAAATTTCAGTTGAATTCGATAAAACTCAACGAGATACATGTAAAGTATAAAAATTATAGAGATCGCTTCGTGGAAACTATAAAATTTTTGATAATTTCATGTTTACACGATCAATTTCAACGTGTACGTACGAAAAATATCGAATAAACGAGAATTTCTAAAATGTCGGCAAAAGTGGTATTTGTTGAAATCGTTCAATTTTATGAAATTATTGTAGCGAATATATGACATTTGATGTGTTTTTGAAAATTTTGATTTTTCCAGGAAAATTCAATGTCATTCGTTTGAAAACATTGAAATATTTGTAAAATAATGAAAACACATTGATCAGATTATGACAATTGAGAAAATTCGATAATTTGTTAGTTTGACGAACTTTCTCGTCGTGTAGGTATGAAAAATTTAAAAAAGTGAATTTGCAACTTTTGACCGAAATCGGGATATTTCTTCAAAACGTTGTTTTTATGAAATTATCGTAGCGAATAAGTGAAATTTTGATTTTTTAGGAAATTTTGATTTTTTCATGAATATTTTTGTTGAATTCAATAAAACTCAACGAGATACATGTAAAGTATAAAAATTATAGAGATCGCTTCGTGGAAACTATAAAATTTTTAATATTTTCATGTTTACACGATCAATTTCAACGTGTACGTATGAAAAATATCAAAAATATGGCTATGTGTACTATAATAATCATGCCAGAAGTGAAACTCCTTGGCAGTAAAATATAAAAAGGTACACGTTATATGCCAAAAACTCATAAATAATTAAATTTTCCAGGATAATATGAAATACATGCATGACGGGTTGCATTCCCTGCAAACTCATATGATAAAACACGTGGAAAATTTGATTTTTCCATGAAAATTTCAGTTGAATTCGATAAAACTCAACGAGATACATGTAAAGTATAAAAATTATAGAGATCGCTTCGTGGAAACTATAAATTTTTTGATAATTTCATGTTTACACGATCAATTTCAACGTGTACGTACGAAAAATATCGAATAAACGAGAATTTCTAAAATGTCGGCAAAAGTGGTATTTGTTGAAATCGTTCAATTTTATGAAATTATTGTAGCGAATATATGACATTTGATGTGTTTTTGAAAATTTTGATTTTTCCAGGAAAATTCAATGTCATTCGTTTGAAAACATTGAAATATTTGTAAAATAATGAAAACACATTGATCAGATTATGACAATTGAGAAAATTCGATAATTTGTTAGTTTGACGAACTTTCTCGTCGTGTAGGTATGAAAAATTTAAAAAAAGTGAATTTGCAACTTTTGACCGAAATCGGGATATTTCTTCAAAACGTTGTTTTTATGAAATTATCGTAGCGAATAAGTGAAATTTTGATTTTTCGGAAAATTTGATTTTTTCATGAATATTTTTGTTGAATTCAATAAAACTCAACGAGATACATGTAAAGTATAAAAATTATAGAGATCGCTTCGTGGAAACTATAAAATTTTTAATATTTTCATGTTTACACGATCAATTTCAACGTGTACGTATGAAAAATATCAAAAATATGGCTATGTGTACTATAATAATCATGCCAGAAGTGAAACTCCTTGGCAGTAAAATAATAGTAGGTACACGTTATATGCCAAAAACTCATAAATAATTAAATTTTCCAGGATAATATGAAATACATGCATGACGGGTTGCATTCCCTGCAAACTCATATGATAAAACACGTGGAAAATTTGATTTTTCCATGAAAATTTCAGTTGAATTCGATAAAACTCAACGAGATACATGTAAAGTATAAAAATTATAGAGATCGCTTCGTGGAAACTATAAAATTTTTGATAATTTCATGTTTACACGATCAATTTCAACGTGTACGTACGAAAAATATCGAATAAACGAGAATTTCTAAAATGTCGGCAAAAGTGGTATTTGTTGAAATCGTTCAATTTTATGAAATTATTGTAGCGAATATATGACATTTGATGTGTTTTTGAAAATTTTGATTTTTCCAGGAAAATTCAATGTCATTCGTTTGAAAACATTGAAATATTTGTAAAATAATGAAAACACATTGATCAGATTATGACAATTGAGAAAATTCGATAATTTGTTAGTTTGACGAACTTTCTCGTCGTGTAGGTATGAAAAATTTAAAAAAAGTGAATTTGCAACTTTTGACCGAAATCGGGATATTTCTTCAAAACGTTGTTTTTATGAAATTATCGTAGCGAATAAGTGAAATTTTGATTTTTTTCGGAAAATTTGATTTTTTCATGAATATTTTTGTTGAATTCAATAAAACTCAACGAGATACATGTAAAGTATAAAAATTATAGAGATCGCTTCGTGGAAACTATAAAATTTTTAATATTTTCATGTTTACACGATCAATTTCAACGTGTACGTATGAAAAATATCAAAAATATGGCTATGTGTACTATAATAATCATGCCAGAAGTGAAACTCCTTGGCAGTAAAATATAAAAAGGTACACGTTATATGCCAAAAACTCATAAATAATTAAATTTTCCAGGATAATATGAAATACATGCATGACGGGTTGCATTCCCTGCAAACTCATATGATAAAACACGTGGAAAATTTGATTTTTCCATGAAAATTTCAGTTGAATTCGATAAAACTCAACGAGATACATGTAAAGTATAAAAATTATAGAGATCGCTTCGTGGAAACTATAAATTTTTTGATAATTTCATGTTTACACGATCAATTTCAACGTGTACGTACGAAAAATATCGAATAAACGAGAATTTCTAAAATGTCGGCAAAAGTGGTATTTGTTGAAATCGTTCAATTTTATGAAATTATTGTAGCGAATATATGACATTTGATGTGTTTTTGAAAATTTTGATTTTTCCAGGAAAATTCAATGTCATTCGTTTGAAAACATTGAAATATTTGTAAAATAATGAAAACACATTGATCAGATTATGACAATTGAGAAAATTCGATAATTTGTTAGTTTGACGAACTTTCTCGTCGTGTAGGTATGAAAAATTTAAAAAAGTGAATTTGCAACTTTTGACCGAAATCGGGATATTTCTTCAAAACGTTGTTTTTATGAAATTATCGTAGCGAATAAGTGAAATTTTGATTTTTTCGGAAAATTTGATTTTTTCATGAATATTTTTGTTGAATTCAATAAAACTCAACGAGATACATGTAAAGTATAAAAATTATAGAGATCGCTTCGTGGAAACTATAAAATTTTTAATATTTTCATGTTTACACGATCAATTTCAACGTGTACGTATGAAAAATATCAAAAATATGGCTATGTGTACTATAATAATCATGCCAGAAGTGAAACTCCTTGGCAGTAAAATATAAAAAGGTACACGTTATATGCCAAAAACTCATAAATAATTAAATTTTCCAGGATAATATGAAATACATGCATGACGGGTTGCATTCCCTGCAAACTCATATGATAAAACACGTGGAAAATTTGATTTTTCCATGAAAATTTCAGTTGAATTCGATAAAACTCAACGAGATACATGTAAAGTATAAAAATTATAGAGATCGCTTCGTGGAAACTATAAATTTTTGATAATTTCATGTTTACACGATCAATTTCAACGTGTACGTACGAAAAATATCGAATAAACGAGAATTTCTAAAATGTCGGCAAAAGTGGTATTTGTTGAAATCGTTCAATTTTATGAAATTATTGTAGCGAATATATGACATTTGATGTGTTTTTGAAAATTTTGATTTTTCCAGGAAAATTCAATGTCATTCGTTTGAAAACATTGAAATATTTGTAAAATAATGAAAACACATTGATCAGATTATGACAATTGAGAAAATTCGATAATTTGTTAGTTTGACGAACTTTCTCGTCGTGTAGGTATGAAAAATTTAAAAAAGTGAATTTGCAACTTTTGACCGAAATCGGGATATTTCTTCAAAACGTTGTTTTTATGAAATTATCGTAGCGAATAAGTGAAATTTTGATTTTTTCGGAAAATTTGATTTTTTCATGAATATTTTTGTTGAATTCAATAAAACTCAACGAGATACATGTAAAGTATAAAAATTATAGAGATCGCTTCGTGGAAACTATAAAATTTTTAATATTTTCATGTTTACACGATCAATTTCAACGTGTACGTATGAAAAATATCAAAAATATGGCTATGTGTACTATAATAATCATGCCAGAAGTGAAACTCCTTGGCAGTAAAATATAAAAAGGTACACGTTATATGCCAAAAACTCATAAATAATTAAATTTTCCAGGATAATATGAAATACATGCATGACGGGTTGCATTCCCTGCAAACTCATATGATAAAACACGTGGAAAATTTGATTTTTCCATGAAAATTTCAGTTGAATTCGATAAAACTCAACGAGATACATGTAAAGTATAAAAATTATAGAGATCGCTTCGTGGAAACTATAAATTTTTGATAATTTCATGTTTACACGATCAATTTCAACGTGTACGTACGAAAAATATCGAATAAACGAGAATTTCTAAAATGTCGGCAAAAGTGGTATTTGTTGAAATCGTTCAATTTTATGAAATTATTGTAGCGAATATATGACATTTGATGTGTTTTTGAAAATTTTGATTTTTCCAGGAAAATTCAATGTCATTCGTTTGAAAACATTGAAATATTTGTAAAATAATGAAAACACATTGATCAGATTATGACAATTGAGAAAATTCGATAATTTGTTAGTTTGACGAACTTTCTCGTCGTGTAGGTATGAAAAATTTAAAAAAAGTGAATTTGCAACTTTTGACCGAAATCGGGATATTTCTTCAAAACGGGTTTTTTATGAAATTATCGTAGCGAATAAGTGAAATTTAGATTTTTTTTTAAAATATGATTTTTTCATGAATATTTTTGTTGAATTCAATAAAACTCAACGAGATACATGTAAAGTATAAAAATTATAGAGATCGCTTCGTGGAAACTATAAAATTTTTAATATTTTCATGTTTACACGATCAATTTCAACGTGTACGTATGAAAAATATCAAAAATATGGCCATGTGTACTATAATAATCATGCCAGAAGTGAATCTCCTTGGCAGTAAAATAAAAAAAGGTACACGTTATATGCCAAAAACTCATAAATAATTAAATTTTCCAGGATAATATGAAATACATGCATGACGGGTTGCATTCCCTGCAAACTCATATGATAAAACACGTGGAAAATTTGATTTTTCCATGAAAATTTCAGTTGAATTCGATAAAACTCAACGAGATACATGTAAAGTATAAAAATTATAGAGATCGCTTCGTGGAAACTATAAATTTTTTGATAATTTCATGTTTACACGATCAATTTCAACGTGTACGTACGAAAAATATCGAATAAACGAGAATTTCTAAAATGTCGGCAAAAGTGGTATTTGTTGAAATCGTTCAATTTTATGAAATTATTGTAGCGAATATATGACATTTGATGTGTTTTTGAAAATTTTGATTTTTCCAGGAAAATTCAATGTCATTCGTTTGAAAACATTGAAATATTTGTAAAATAATGAAAACACATTGATCAGATTATGACAATTGAGAAAATTCGATAATTTGTTAGTTTGACGAACTTTCTCGTCGTGTAGGTATGAAAAATTTAAAAAAGTGAATTTGCAACTTTTGACCGAAATCGGGATATTTCTTCAAAACGTTGTTTTTATGAAATTATCGTAGCGAATAAGTGAAATTTTGATTTTTTCGGAAAATTTGATTTTTTCATGAATATTTTTGTTGAATTCAATAAAACTCAACGAGATACATGTAAAGTATAAAAATTATAGAGATCGCTTCGTGGAAACTATAAAATTTTTAATATTTTCATGTTTACACGATCAATTTCAACGTGTACGTATGAAAAATATCAAAAATATGGCTATGTGTACTATAATAATCATGCCAGAAGTGAAACTCCTTGGCAGTAAAATATAAAAAGGTACACGTTATATGCCAAAAACTCATAAATAATTAAATTTTCCAGGATAATATGAAATACATGCATGACGGGTTGCATTCCCTGCAAACTCATATGATAAAACACGTGGAAAATTTGATTTTTCCATGAAAATTTCAGTTGAATTCGATAAAACTCAACGAGATACATGTAAAGTATAAAAATTATAGAGATCGCTTCGTGGAAACTATAAAATTTTTGATAATTTCATGTTTACACGATCAATTTCAACGTGTACGTACGAAAAATATCGAATAAACGAGAATTTCTAAAATGTCGGCAAAAGTGGTATTTGTTGAAATCGTTCAATTTTATGAAATTATTGTAGCGAATATATGACATTTGATGTGTTTTTGAAAATTTTGATTTTTCCAGGAAAATTCAATGTCATTCGTTTGAAAACATTGAAATATTTGTAAAATAATGAAAACACATTGATCAGATTATGACAATTGAGAAAATTCGATAATTTGTTAGTTTGACGAACTTTCTCGTCGTGTAGGTATGAAAAATTTAAAAAAGTGAATTTGCAACTTTTGACCGAAATCGGGATATTTCTTCAAAACGTTGTTTTTATGAAATTATCGTAGCGAATAAGTGAAATTTTGATTTTTTCGGAAAATTTGATTTTTTCATGAATATTTTTGTTGAATTCAATAAAACTCAACGAGATACATGTAAAGTATAAAAATTATAGAGATCGCTTCGTGGAAACTATAAAATTTTTAATATTTTCATGTTTACACGATCAATTTCAACGTGTACGTATGAAAAATATCAAAAATATGGCTATGTGTACTATAATAATCATGCCAGAAGTGAAACTCCTTGGCAGTAAAATATAAAAAGGTACACGTTATATGCCAAAAACTCATAAATAATTAAATTTTCCAGGATAATATGAAATACATGCATGACGGGTTGCATTCCCTGCAAACTCATATGATAAAACACGTGGAAAATTTGATTTTTCCATGAAAATTTCAGTTGAATTCGATAAAACTCAACGAGATACATGTAAAGTATAAAAATTATAGAGATCGCTTCGTGGAAACTATAAATTTTTTGATAATTTCATGTTTACACGATCAATTTCAACGTGTACGTACGAAAAATATCGAATAAACGAGAATTTCTAAAATGTCGGCAAAAGTGGTATTTGTTGAAATCGTTCAATTTTATGAAATTATTGTAGCGAATATATGACATTTGATGTGTTTTTGAAAATTTTGATTTTTCCAGGAAAATTCAATGTCATTCGTTTGAAAACATTGAAATATTTGTAAAATAATGAAAACACATTGATCAGATTATGACAATTGAGAAAATTCGATAATTTGTTAGTTTGACGAACTTTCTCGTCGTGTAGGTATGAAAAATTTAAAAAAAGTGAATTTGCAACTTTTGACCGAAATCGGGATATTTCTTCAAAACGTTGTTTTTATGAAATTATCGTAGCGAATAAGTGAAATTTAGATTTTTTCTGAAAATTTGATTTTTTCATGAATATTTTTGTTGAATTCAATAAAACTCAACGAGATACATGTAAAGTATAAAAATTATAGAGATCGCTTCGTGGAAACTATAAAATTTTTAATATTTTCATGTTTACACGATCAATTTCAACGTGTACGTATGAAAAATATCAAAAATATGGCTATGTGTACTATAATAATCATGCCAGAAGTGAAACTCCTTGGCAGTAAAATATAAAAAGGTACACGTTATATGCCAAAAACTCATAAATAATTAAATTTTCCAGGATAATATGAAATACATGCATGACGGGTTGCATTCCCTGCAAACTCATATGATAAAACACGTGGAAAATTTGATTTTTCCATGAAAATTTCAGTTGAATTCGATAAAACTCAACGAGATACATGTAAAGTATAAAAATTATAGAGATCGCTTCGTGGAAACTATAAAATTTTTGATAATTTCATGTTTACACGATCAATTTCAACGTGTACGTACGAAAAATATCGAATAAACGAGAATTTCTAAAATGTCGGCAAAAGTGGTATTTGTTGAAATCGTTCAATTTTATGAAATTATTGTAGCGAATATATGACATTTGATGTGTTTTTGAAAATTTTGATTTTTCCAGGAAAATTCAATGTCATTCGTTTGAAAACATTGAAATATTTGTAAAATAATGAAAACACATTGATCAGATTATGACAATTGAGAAAATTCAATAATTTGTTAGTTTGACGAACTTTCTCGTCGTGTAGGTATGAAAAATTTAAAAAAGTGAATTTGCAACTTTTGACCGAAATCGGGATATTTCTTCAAAACGTTGTTTTTATGAAATTATCGTAGCGAATAAGTGAAATTTTGATTTTTTCGGAAAATTTGATTTTTCATGAATATTTTTGTTGAATTCAATAAAACTCAACGAGATACATGTAAAGTATAAAAATTATAGAGATCGCTTCGTGGAAACTATAAAATTTTTAATATTTTCATGTTTACACGATCAATTTCAACGTGTACGTATGAAAAATATCAAAAATATGGCTATGTGTACTATAATAATCATGCCAGAAGTGAAACTCCTTGGCAGTAAAATATAAAAAGGTACACGTTATATGCCAAAAACTCATAAATAATTAAATTTTCCAGGATAATATGAAATACATGCATGACGGGTTGCATTCCCTGCAAACTCATATGATAAAACACGTGGAAAATTTGATTTTTCCATGAAAATTTCAGTTGAATTCGATAAAACTCAACGAGATACATGTAAAGTATAAAAATTATAGAGATCGCTTCGTGGAAACTATAAAATTTTTGATAATTTCATGTTTACACGATCAATTTCAACGTGTACGTACGAAAAATATCGAATAAACGAGAATTTCTAAAATGTCGGCAAAAGTGGTATTTGTTGAAATCGTTCAATTTTATGAAATTATTGTAGCGAATATATGACATTTGATGTGTTTTTGAAAATTTTGATTTTTCCAGGAAAATTCAATGTCATTCGTTTGAAAACATTGAAATATTTGTAAAATAATGAAAACACATTGATCAGATTATGACAATTGAGAAAATTCGATAATTTGTTAGTTTGACGAACTTTCTCGTCGTGTAGGTATGAAAAATTTAAAAAAAAGTGAATTTGCAACTTTTGACCGAAATTGAGATATTTCTTCAAAACGTTGTTTTTATGAAGTTATCGTAGCGAATAAGTAAAATTTTGATTTTTTTCGGAAAATTTGATTTTTTCATGAAAATTTTTGTTGAATTCAATAAAACTCAACGAGATACATGTAAAGTATAAAAATTATAGAGATCGCTTCGTGGAAACTATAAAATTTTTAATATTTTCATGTTTACACGATCAATTTCAACGTGTACGTATGAAAAATATCAAAAATATGGCCATGTGTACTATAATAATCATGCCAGAAGTGAATCTCCTTGGCAGTAAAATAAAAAAAGGTACACGTTATATGCCAAAAACTCATAAATAATTAAATTTTCCAGGATAATATGAAATACATGCATGACGGGTTGCATTCCCTGCAAACTCATATGATAAAACACGTGGAAAATTTGATTTTTCCATGAAAATTTCAGTTGAATTCGATAAAACTCAACGAGATACATGTAAAGTATAAAAATTATAGAGATCGCTTCGTGGAAACTATAAAATTTTTGATAATTTCATGTTTACACGATCAATTTCAACGTGTACGTACGAAAAATATCGAATAAACGAGAATTTCTAAAATGTCGGCAAAAGTGGTATTTGTTGAAATCGTTCAATTTTATGAAATTATTGTAGCGAATATATGACATTTGATGTGTTTTTGAAAATTTTGATTTTTCCAGGAAAATTCAATGTCATTCGTTTGAAAACATTGAAATATTTGTAAAATAATGAAAACACATTGATCAGATTATGACAATTGAGAAAATTCGATAATTTGTTAGTTTGACGAACTTTCTCGTCGTGTAGGTATGAAAAATTTAAAAAAAGTGAATTTGCAACTTTTGACCGAAATCGGGATTTTTCTTCAAAACGTTGTTTTTATGAAATTATCGTAGCGAATAAGTGAAATTTTGATTTTTTCGGAAAATTTGATTTTTTCATGAATATTTTTGTTGAATTCAATAAAACTCAACGAGATACATGTAAAGTATAAAAATTATAGAGATCGCTTCGTGGAAACTATAAAATTTTTAATATTTTCATGTTTACACGATCAATTTCAACGTGTACGTATGAAAAATATCAAAAATATGGCTATGTGTACTATAATAATCATGCCAGAAGTGAAACTCCTTGGCAGTAAAATATAAAAAGGTACACGTTATATGCCAAAAACTCATAAATAATTAAATTTTCCAGGATAATATGAAATACATGCATGACGGGTTGCATTCCCTGCAAACTCATATGATAAAACACGTGGAAAATTTGATTTTTCCATGAAAATTTCAGTTGAATTCGATAAAACTCAACGAGATACATGTAAAGTATAAAAATTATAGATATCTCTCCTCGGAAACCTTTTAATTTTTTATATTTTCATGTTTACACGATCAATTTCAACGTGTACGTACGAAAAATATCGAATAAACGAGAATTTCTAAAATGTCGGCAAAAGTGGTATTTGTTGAAATCGTTCAATTTTATGAAATTATTGTAGCGAATATATGACATTTGATGTGTTTTTGAAAATTTTGATTTTTCCAGGAAAATTCAATGTCATTCGTTTGAAAACATTGAAATATTTGTAAAATAATGAAAACACATTGATCAGATTATGACAATTGAGAAAATTCGATAATTTGTTAGTTTGACGAACTTTCTCGTCGTGTAGGTATGAAAAATTTAAAAAAGTGAATTTGCAACTTTTGACCGAAATCGGGATATTTCTTCAAAACGTTGTTTTTATGAAATTATCGTAGCGAATAAGTGAAATTTTGATTTTTTCGGAAAATTTGATTTTTTCATGAATATTTTTGTTGAATTCAATAAAACTCAACGAGATACATGTAAAGTATAAAAATTATAGAGATCGCTTCGTGGAAACTATAAAATTTTTAATATTTTCATGTTTACACGATCAATTTCAACGTGTACGTATGAAAAATATCAAAAATATGGCTATGTGTACTATAATAATCATGCCAGAAGTGAAACTCCTTGGCAGTAAAATATAAAAAGGTACACGTTATATGCCAAAAACTCATAAATAATTAAATTTTCCAGGATAATATGAAATACATGCATGACGGGTTGCATTCCCTGCAAACTCATATGATAAAACACGTGGAAAATTTGATTTTTCCATGAAAATTTCAGTTGAATTCGATAAAACTCAACGAGATACATGTAAAGTATAAAAATTATAGAGATCGCTTCGTGGAAACTATAAAATTTTTGATAATTTCATGTTTACACGATCAATTTCAACGTGTACGTACGAAAAATATCGAATAAACGAGAATTTCTAAAATGTCGGCAAAAGTGGTATTTGTTGAAATCGTTCAATTTTATGAAATTATTGTAGCGAATATATGACATTTGATGTGTTTTTGAAAATTTTGATTTTTCCAGGAAAATTCAATGTCATTCGTTTGAAAACATTGAAATATTTGTAAAATAATGAAAACACATTGATCAGATTATGACAATTGAGAAAATTCGATAATTTGTTAGTTTGACGAACTTTCTCGTCGTGTAGGTATGAAAAATTTAAAAAAGTGAATTTGCAACTTTTGACCGAAATCGGGATATTTCTTCAAAACGTTGTTTTTATGAAATTATCGTAGCGAATAAGTGAAATTTTGATTTTTTCGGAAAATTTGATTTTTTCATGAATATTTTTGTTGAATTCAATAAAACTCAACGAGATACATGTAAAGTATAAAAATTATAGAGATCGCTTCGTGGAAACTATAAAATTTTTAATATTTTCATGTTTACACGATCAATTTCAACGTGTACGTATGAAAAATATCAAAAATATGGCTATGTGTACTATAATAATCATGCCAGAAGTGAAACTCCTTGGCAGTAAAATATAAAAAGGTACACGTTATATGCCAAAAACTCATAAATAATTAAATTTTCCAGGATAATATGAAATACATGCATGACGGGTTGCATTCCCTGCAAACTCATATGATAAAACACGTGGAAAATTTGATTTTTCCATGAAAATTTCAGTTGAATTCGATAAAACTCAACGAGATACATGTAAAGTATAAAAATTATAGAGATCGCTTCGTGGAAACTATAAATTTTTTGATAATTTCATGTTTACACGATCAATTTCAACGTGTACGTACGAAAAATATCGAATAAACGAGAATTTCTAAAATGTCGGCAAAAGTGGTATTTGTTGAAATCGTTCAATTTTATGAAATTATTGTAGCGAATATATGACATTTGATGTGTTTTTGAAAATTTTGATTTTTCCAGGAAAATTCAATGTCATTCGTTTGAAAACATTGAAATATTTGTAAAATAATGAAAACACATTGATCAGATTATGACAATTGAGAAAATTCGATAATTTGTTAGTTTGACGAACTTTCTCGTCGTGTAGGTATGAAAAATTTAAAAAAAGTGAATTTGCAACTTTTGACCGAAATCGGGATATTTCTTCAAAACGTTGTTTTTATGAAATTATCGTAGCGAATAAGTGAAATTTTGATTTTTTCGGAAAATTTGATTTTTTCATGAATATTTTTGTTGAATTCAATAAAACTCAACGAGATACATGTAAAGTATAAAAATTATAGAGATCGCTTCGTGGAAACTATAAAATTTTTAATATTTTCATGTTTACACGATCAATTTCAACGTGTACGTATGAAAAATATCAAAAATATGGCTATGTGTACTATAATAATCATGCCAGAAGTGAAACTCCTTGGCAGTAAAATATAAAAAGGTACACGTTATATGCCAAAAACTCATAAATAATTAAATTTTCCAGGATAATATGAAATACATGCATGACGGGTTGCATTCCCTGCAAACTCATATGATAAAACACGTGGAAAATTTGATTTTTCCATGAAAATTTCAGTTGAATTCGATAAAACTCAACGAGATACATGTAAAGTATAAAAATTATAGAGATCGCTTCGTGGAAACTATAAATTTTTTGATAATTTCATGTTTACACGATCAATTTCAACGTGTACGTACGAAAAATATCGAATAAACGAGAATTTCTAAAATGTCGGCAAAAGTGGTATTTGTTGAAATCGTTCAATTTTATGAAATTATTGTAGCGAATATATGACATTTGATGTGTTTTTGAAAATTTTGATTTTTCCAGGAAAATTCAATGTCATTCGTTTGAAAACATTGAAATATTTGTAAAATAATGAAAACACATTGATCAGATTATGACAATTGAGAAAATTCGATAATTTGTTAGTTTGACGAACTTTCTCGTCGTGTAGGTATGAAAAATTTAAAAAAAAGTGAATTTGCAACTTTTGACCGAAATCGGGATATTTCTTCAAAACGTTGTTTTTATGAAATTATCGTAGCGAATAAGTGAAATTTTGATTTTTTTCGGAAAATTTGATTTTTTCATGAATATTTTTGTTGAATTCAATAAAACTCAACGAGATACATGTAAAGTATAAAAATTATAGAGATCGCTTCGTGGAAACTATAAAATTTTTAATATTTTCATGTTTACACGATCAATTTCAACGTGTACGTATGAAAAATATCAAAAATATGGCTATGTGTACTATAATAATCATGCCAGAAGTGAAACTCCTTGGCAGTAAAATATAAAAAGGTACACGTTATATGCCAAAAACTCATAAATAATTAAATTTTCCAGGATAATATGAAATACATGCATGACGGGTTGCATTCCCTGCAAACTCATATGATAAAACACGTGGAAAATTTGATTTTTCCATGAAAATTTCAGTTGAATTCGATAAAACTCAACGAGATACATGTAAAGTATAAAAATTATAGAGATCGCTTCGTGGAAACTATAAATTTTTTGATAATTTCATGTTTACACGATCAATTTCAACGTGTACGTACGAAAAATATCGAATAAACGAGAATTTCTAAAATGTCGGCAAAAGTGGTATTTGTTGAAATCGTTCAATTTTATGAAATTATTGTAGCGAATATATGACATTTGATGTGTTTTTGAAAATTTTGATTTTTCCAGGAAAATTCAATGTCATTCGTTTGAAAACATTGAAATATTTGTAAAATAATGAAAACACATTGATCAGATTATGACAATTGAGAAAATTCGATAATTTGTTAGTTTGACGAACTTTCTCGTCGTGTAGGTATGAAAAATTTAAAAAAGTGAATTTGCAACTTTTGACCGAAATCGGGATATTTCTTCAAAACGTTGTTTTTATGAAATTATCGTAGCGAATAAGTGAAATTTTGATTTTTTCGGAAAATTTGATTTTTTCATGAATATTTTTGTTGAATTCAATAAAACTCAACGAGATACATGTAAAGTATAAAAATTATAGAGATCGCTTCGTGGAAACTATAAAATTTTTAATATTTTCATGTTTACACGATCAATTTCAACGTGTACGTATGAAAAATATCAAAAATATGGCTATGTGTACTATAATAATCATGCCAGAAGTGAAACTCCTTGGCAGTAAAATATAAAAAGGTACACGTTATATGCCAAAAACTCATAAATAATTAAATTTTCCAGGATAATATGAAATACATGCATGACGGGTTGCATTCCCTGCAAACTCATATGATAAAACACGTGGAAAATTTGATTTTTCCATGAAAATTTCAGTTGAATTCGATAAAACTCAACGAGATACATGTAAAGTATAAAAATTATAGAGATCGCTTCGTGGAAACTATAAAATTTTTGATAATTTCATGTTTACACGATCAATTTCAACGTGTACGTACGAAAAATATCGAATAAACGAGAATTTCTAAAATGTCGGCAAAAGTGGTATTTGTTGAAATCGTTCAATTTTATGAAATTATTGTAGCGAATATATGACATTTGATGTGTTTTTGAAAATTTTGATTTTTCCAGGAAAATTCAATGTCATTCGTTTGAAAACATTGAAATATTTGTAAAATAATGAAAACACATTGATCAGATTATGACAATTGAGAAAATTCGATAATTTGTTAGTTTGACGAACTTTCTCGTCGTGTAGGTATGAAAAATTTAAAAAAGTGAATTTGCAACTTTTGACCGAAATCGGGATATTTCTTCAAAACGTTGTTTTTATGAAATTATCGTAGCGAATAAGTGAAATTTTGATTTTTTCGGAAAATTTGATTTTTTCATGAATATTTTGTTGAATTCAATAAAACTCAACGAGATACATGTAAAGTATAAAAATTATAGAGATCGCTTCGTGGAAACTATAAAATTTTTAATATTTTCATGTTTACACGATCAATTTCAACGTGTACGTATGAAAAATATCAAAAATATGGCTATGTGTACTATAATAATCATGCCAGAAGTGAAACTCCTTGGCAGTAAAAATAAAAAAGGTACACGTTATATGCCAAAAACTCATAAATAATTAAATTTTCCAGGATAATATGAAATACATGCATGACGGGTTGCATTCCCTGCAAACTCATATGATAAAACACGTGGAAAATTTGATTTTTCCATGAAAATTTCAGTTGAATTCGATAAAACTCAACGAGATACATGTAAAGTATAAAAATTATAGAGATCGCTTCGTGGAAACTATAAATTTTTGATAATTTCATGTTTACACGATCAATTTCAACGTGTACGTACGAAAAATATCGAATAAACGAGAATTTCTAAAATGTCGGCAAAAGTGGTATTTGTTGAAATCGTTCAATTTTATGAAATTATTGTAGCGAATATATGACATTTGATGTGTTTTTGAAAATTTTGATTTTTCCAGGAAAATTCAATGTCATTCGTTTGAAAACATTGAAATATTTGTAAAATAATGAAAACACATTGATCAGATTATGACAATTGAGAAAATTCGATAATTTGTTAGTTTGACGAACTTTCTCGTCGTGTAGGTATGAAAAATTTAAAAAAGTGAATTTGCAACTTTTGACCGAAATCGGGATATTTCTTCAAAACGTTGTTTTTATGAAATTATCGTAGCGAATAAGTGAAATTTTGATTTTTTCGGAAAATTTGATTTTTTCATGAATATTTTTGTTGAATTCAATAAAACTCAACGAGATACATGTAAAGTATAAAAATTATAGAGATCGCTTCGTGGAAACTATAAAATTTTTAATATTTTCATGTTTACACGATCAATTTCAACGTGTACGTATGAAAAATATCAAAAATATGGCTATGTGTACTATAATAATCATGCCAGAAGTGAAACTCCTTGGCAGTAAAATATAAAAAAGGTACACGTTATATGCCAAAAACTCATAAATAATTAAATTTTCCAGGATAATATGAAATACATGCATGACGGGTTGCATTCCCTGCAAACTCATATGATAAAACACGTGGAAAATTTGATTTTTCCATGAAAATTTCAGTTGAATTCGATAAAACTCAACGAGATACATGTAAAGTATAAAAATTATAGAGATCGCTTCGTGGAAACTATAAATTTTTTGATAATTTCATGTTTACACGATCAATTTCAACGTGTACGTACGAAAAATATCGAATAAACGAGAATTTCTAAAATGTCGGCAAAAGTGGTATTTGTTGAAATCGTTCAATTTTATGAAATTATTGTAGCGAATATATGACATTTGATGTGTTTTTGAAAATTTTGATTTTTCCAGGAAAATTCAATGTCATTCGTTTGAAAACATTGAAATATTTGTAAAATAATGAAAACACATTGATCAGATTATGACAATTGAGAAAATTCGATAATTTGTTAGTTTGACGAACTTTCTCGTCGTGTAGGTATGAAAAATTTAAAAAAGTGAATTTGCAACTTTTGACCGAAATCGGGATATTTCTTCAAAACGTTGTTTTTATGAAATTATCGTAGCGAATAAGTGAAATTTTGATTTTTTCGGAAAATTTGATTTTTTCATGAATATTTGTTGAATTCAATAAAACTCAACGAGATACATGTAAAGTATAAAAATTATAGAGATCGCTTCGTGGAAACTATAAAATTTTTAATATTTTCATGTTTACACGATCAATTTCAACGTGTACGTATGAAAAATATCAAAAATATGGCTATGTGTACTATAATAATCATGCCAGAAGTGAAACTCCTTGGCAGTAAAATATAAAAAGGTACACGTTATATGCCAAAAACTCATAAATAATTAAATTTTCCAGGATAATATGAAATACATGCATGACGGGTTGCATTCCCTGCAAACTCATATGATAAAACACGTGGAAAATTTGATTTTTCCATGAAAATTTCAGTTGAATTCGATAAAATTTGATCAACAACGAGATACATGTAAAGTATAAAAATTATAGAGATCGCTTCGTGGAAACTATAAAATTTTTAATATTTTCATGTTTACACGATCAATTTCAACGTGTACGTACGAAAAATATCGAATAAACGAGAATTTCTAAAATGTCGGCAAAAGTGGTATTTGTTGAAATCGTTCAATTTTATGAAATTATTGTAGCGAATATATGACATTTGATGTGTTTTTGAATCGTTTTGAAAATTTTGATTTTTCCAGGAAAATTCAATGTCATTCGTTTGAAAACATTGAAATATTTGTAAAATAATGAAAACACATTGATCAGATTATGACAATTGAGAAAATTCGATAATTTGTTAGTTTGACGAACTTTCTCGTCGTGTTGGTATGAAAAATTTAAAAAAGTGAATTGCAACTTTTGACCGAAATCGGGATATTTCTTCAAAACGTTGTTTTTATGAAATTATCGTAGCGAATAAGTGAAATTTTGATTTTTTCGGAAAATTTGATTTTTCATGAATATTTTTGTTGAATTCAATAAAACTCAACGAGATACATGTAAAGTATAAAAATTATAGAGATCGCTTCGTGGAAACTATAAAATTTTTAATATTTTCATGTTTACACGATCAATTTCAACGTGTACGTATGAAAAATATCAAAAATATGGCTATGTGTACTATAATAATCATGCCAGAAGTGAAACTCCTTGGCAGTAAAATATAAAAAGGTACACGTTATATGCCAAAAACTCATAAATAATTAAATTTTCCAGGATAATATGAAATACATGCATGACGGGTTGCATTCCCTGCAAACTCATATGATAAAACACGTGGAAAATTTGATTTTTCCATGAAAATTTCAGTTGAATTCGATAAAACTCAACGAGATACATGTAAAGTATAAAAATTATAGAGATCGCTTCGTGGAAACTATAAATTTTTTGATAATTTCATGTTTACACGATCAATTTCAACGTGTACGTACGAAAAATATCGAATAAACGAGAATTTCTAAAATGTCGGCAAAAGTGGTATTTGTTGAAATCGTTCAATTTTATGAAATTATTGTAGCGAATATATGACATTTGATGTGTTTTTGAAAATTTTGATTTTTCCAGGAAAATTCAATGTCATTCGTTTGAAAACATTGAAATATTTGTAAAATAATGAAAACACATTGATCAGATTATGACAATTGAGAAAATTCGATAATTTGTTAGTTTGACGAACTTTCTCGTCGTGTAGGTATGAAAAATTTAAAAAAGTGAATTTGCAACTTTTGACCGAAATCGGGATATTTCTTCAAAACGTTGTTTTTATGAAATTATCGTAGCGAATAAGTGAAATTTTGATTTTTTCGAAAATTTGATTTTTTCATGAATATTTTTGTTGAATTCAATAAAACTCAACGAGATACATGTAAAGTATAAAAATTATAGAGATCGCTTCGTGGAAACTATAAAATTTTTAATATTTTCATGTTTACACGATCAATTTCAACGTGTACGTATGAAAAATATCAAAAATATGGCTATGTGTACTATAATAATCATGCCAGAAGTGAAACTCCTTGGCAGTAAAATATAAAAAGGTACACGTTATATGCCAAAAACTCATAAATAATTAAATTTTCCAGGATAATATGAAATACATGCATGACGGGTTGCATTCCCTGCAAACTCATATGATAAAACACGTGGAAAATTTGATTTTTCCATGAAAATTTCAGTTGAATTCGATAAAACTCAACGAGATACATGTAAAGTATAAAAATTATAGAGATCGCTTCGTGGAAACTATAAAATTTTTAATATTTTCATGTTTACACGATCAATTTCAACGTGTACGTATGAAAAATATCAAAAATATGGCTATGTGTACTATAATAATCATGCCAGAAGTGAAACTCCTTGGCAGTAAAATATAAAAAGGTACACGTTATATGCCAAAAACTCATAAATAATTAAATTTTCCAGGATAATATGAAATACATGCATGACGGGTTGCATTCCCTGCAAACTCATATGATAAAACACGTGGAAAATTTGATTTTTCCATGAAAATTTCAGTTGAATTCGATAAAACTCAACGAGATACATGTAAAGTATAAAAATTATAGAGATCGCTTCGTGGAAACTATAAAATTTTTGATAATTTCATGTTTACACGATCAATTTCAACGTGTACGTACGAAAAATATCGAATAAACGAGAATTTCTAAAATGTCGGCAAAAGTGGTATTTGTTGAAATCGTTCAATTTTATGAAATTATTGTAGCGAATATATGACATTTGATGTGTTTTTGAAAATTTTGATTTTTCCAGGAAAATTCAATGTCATTCGTTTGAAAACATTGAAATATTTGTAAAATAATGAAAACACATTGATCAGATTATGACAATTGAGAAAATTCGATAATTTGTTAGTTTGACGAACTTTCTCGTCGTGTAGGTATGAAAAATTTAAAAAAAAGTGAATTTGCAACTTTTGACCGAAATCGGGATATTTCTTCAAAACGTTGTTTTTATGAAATTATCGTAGCGAATAAGTGAAATTTTGATTTTTTCGGAAAATTTGATTTTTTCATGAATATTTTTGTTGAATTCAATAAAACTCAACGAGATACATGTAAAGTATAAAAATTATAGAGATCGCTTCGTGGAAACTATAAAATTTTTAATATTTTCATGTTTACACGATCAATTTCAACGTGTACGTATGAAAAATATCAAAAATATGGCTATGTGTACTATAATAATCATGCCAGAAGTGAAACTCCTTGGCAGTAAAATATAAAAAGGTACACGTTATATGCCAAAAACTCATAAATAATTAAATTTTCCAGGATAATATGAAATACATGCATGACGGGTTGCATTCCCTGCAAACTCATATGATAAAACACGTGGAAAATTTGATTTTTCCATGAAAATTTCAGTTGAATTCGATAAAACTCAACGAGATACATGTAAAGTATAAAAATTATAGAGATCGCTTCGTGGAAACTATAAAATTTTTGATAATTTCATGTTTACACGATCAATTTCAACGTGTACGTACGAAAAATATCGAATAAACGAGAATTTCTAAAATGTCGGCAAAAGTGGTATTTGTTGAAATCGTTCAATTTTATGAAATTATTGTAGCGAATATATGACATTTGATGTGTTTTTGAAAATTTTGATTTTTCCAGGAAAATTCAATGTCATTCGTTTGAAAACATTGAAATATTTGTAAAATAATGAAAACACATTGATCAGATTATGACAATTGAGAAAATTCGATAATTTGTTAGTTTGACGAACTTTCTCGTCGTGTAGGTATGAAAAATTTAAAAAAAGTGAATTTGCAACTTTTGACCGAAATCGGGATATTTCTTCAAAACGTTGTTTTTATGAAATTATCGTAGCGAATAAGTGAAATTTTGATTTTTTCGGAAAATTTGATTTTTTCATGAATATTTTTGTTGAATTCAATAAAACTCAACGAGATACATGTAAAGTATAAAAATTATAGAGATCGCTTCGTGGAAACTATAAAATTTTTAATATTTTCATGTTTACACGATCAATTTCAACGTGTACGTATGAAAAATATCAAAAATATGGCTATGTGTACTATAATAATCATGCCAGAAGTGAAACTCCTTGGCAGTAAAATATAAAAAGGTACACGTTATATGCCAAAAACTCATAAATAATTAAATTTTCCAGGATAATATGAAATACATGCATGACGGGTTGCATTCCCTGCAAACTCATATGATAAAACACGTGGAAAATTTGATTTTTCCATGAAAATTTCAGTTGAATTCGATAAAACTCAACGAGATACATGTAAAGTATAAAAATTATAGAGATCGCTTCGTGGGAAACTATAAATTTTTTGATAATTTCATGTTTACACGATCAATTTCAACGTGTACGTACGAAAAATATCGAATAAACGAGAATTTCTAAAATGTCGGCAAAAGTGGTATTTGTTGAAATCGTTCAATTTTATGAAATTATTGTAGCGAATATATGACATTTGATGTGTTTTTGAAAATTTTGATTTTTCCAGGAAAATTCAATGTCATTCGTTTGAAAACATTGAAATATTTGTAAAATAATGAAAACACATTGATCAGATTATGACAATTGAGAAAATTCGATAATTTGTTAGTTTGACGAACTTTCTCGTCGTGTAGGTATGAAAAATTTAAAAAAGTGAATTTGCAACTTTTGACCGAAATCGGGATATTTCTTCAAAACGTTGTTTTTATGAAATTATCGTAGCGAATAAGTGAAATTTTGATTTTTTCGGAAAATTTGATTTTTTCATGAATATTTTTGTTGAATTCAATAAAACTCAACGAGATACATGTAAAGTATAAAAATTATAGAGATCGCTTCGTGGAAACTATAAAATTTTTAATATTTTCATGTTTACACGATCAATTTCAACGTGTACGTATGAAAAATATCAAAAATATGGCTATGTGTACTATAATAATCATGCCAGAAGTGAAACTCCTTGGCAGTAAAATATAAAAAGGTACACGTTATATGCCAAAAACTCATAAATAATTAAATTTTCCAGGATAATATGAAATACATGCATGACGGGTTGCATTCCCTGCAAACTCATATGATAAAACACGTGGAAAATTTGATTTTTCCATGAAAATTTCAGTTGAATTCGATAAAACTCAACGAGATACATGTAAAGTATAAAAATTATAGAGATCGCTTCGTGGAAACTATAAATTTTTTGATAATTTCATGTTTACACGATCAATTTCAACGTGTACGTACGAAAAATATCGAATAAACGAGAATTTCTAAAATGTCGGCAAAAGTGGTATTTGTTGAAATCGTTCAATTTTATGAAATTATTGTAGCGAATATATGACATTTGATGTGTTTTTGAAAATTTTGATTTTTCCAGGAAAATTCAATGTCATTCGTTTGAAAACATTGAAATATTTGTAAAATAATGAAAACACATTGATCAGATTATGACAATTGAGAAAATTCGATAATTTGTTAGTTTGACGAACTTTCTCGTCGTGTAGGTATGAAAAATTTAAAAAAAAGTGAATTTGCAACTTTTGACCGAAATCGGGATATTTCTTCAAAACGGGTTTTTTATGAAATTATCGTAGCGAATAAGTGAAATTTAGATTTTTTTTTAAAATATGATTTTTTCATGAATATTTTTGTTGAATTCAATAAAACTCAACGAGATACATGTAAAGTATAAAAATTATAGAGATCGCTTCGTGGAAACTATAAATTTTTTAATATTTTCATGTTTACACGATCAATTTCAACGTGTACGTATGAAAAATATCAAAAATATGGCTATGTGTACTATAATAATCATGCCAGAAGTGAAACTCCTTGGCAGTAAAATATAAAAAGGTACACGTTATATGCCAAAAACTCATAAATAATTAAATTTTCCAGGATAATATGAAATACATGCATGACGGGTTGCATTCCCTGCAAACTCATATGATAAAACACGTGGAAAATTTGATTTTTCCATGAAAATTTCAGTTGAATTCGATAAAACTCAACGAGATACATGTAAAGTATAAAAATTATAGAGATCGCTTCGTGGAAACTATAAATTTTTTGATAATTTCATGTTTACACGATCAATTTCAACGTGTACGTACGAAAAATATCGAATAAACGAGAATTTCTAAAATGTCGGCAAAAGTGGTATTTGTTGAAATCGTTCAATTTTATGAAATTATTGTAGCGAATATATGACATTTGATGTGTTTTTGAAAATTTTGATTTTTCCAGGAAAATTCAATGTCATTCGTTTGAAAACATTGAAATATTTGTAAAATAATGAAAACACATTGATCAGATTATGACAATTGAGAAAATTCGATAATTTGTTAGTTTGACGAACTTTCTCGTCGTGTAGGTATGAAAAATTTAAAAAAGTGAATTTGCAACTTTTGACCGAAATCGGGATATTTCTTCAAAACGTTGTTTTTATGAAAGTATCGTAGCGAATAAGTGAAATTTTGATTTTTTTCGGAAAATTTGATTTTTTCATGAATATTTTTGTTGAATTCAATAAAACTCAACGAGATACATGTAAAGTATAAAAATTATAGAGATCGCTTCGTGGAAACTATAAAATTTTTAATATTTTCATGTTTACACGATCAATTTCAACGTGTACGTATGAAAAATATCAAAAATATGGCCATGTGTACTATAATAATCATGCCAGAAGTGAATCTCCTTGGCAGTAAAATAAAAAAAGGTACACGTTATATGCCAAAAACTCATAAATAATTAAATTTTCCAGGATAATATGAAATACATGCATGACGGGTTGCATTCCCTGCAAACTCATATGATAAAACACGTGGAAAATTTGATTTTTCCATGAAAATTTCAGTTGAATTCGATAAAACTCAACGAGATACATGTAAAGTATAAAAATTATAGAGATCGCTTCGTGGAAACTATAAATTTTTTGATAATTTCATGTTTACACGATCAATTTCAACGTGTACGTACGAAAAATATCGAATAAACGAGAATTTCTAAAATGTCGGCAAAAGTGGTATTTGTTGAAATCGTTCAATTTTATGAAATTATTGTAGCGAATATATGACATTTGATGTGTTTTTGAAAATTTTGATTTTTCCAGGAAAATTCAATGTCATTCGTTTGAAAACATTGAAATATTTGTAAAATAATGAAAACACATTGATCAGATTATGACAATTGAGAAAATTCGATAATTTGTTAGTTTGACGAACTTTCTCGTCGTGTAGGTATGAAAAATTTAAAAAAAGTGAATTTGCAACTTTTGACCGAAATCGGGATATTTCTTCAAAACGTTGTTTTTATGAAATTATCGTAGCGAATAAGTGAAATTTTGATTTTTTCGGAAAATTTGATTTTTTCATGAATATTTTTGTTGAATTCAATAAAACTCAACGAGATACATGTAAAGTATAAAAATTATAGAGATCGCTTCGTGGAAACTATAAAATTTTTAATATTTTCATGTTTACACGATCAATTTCAACGTGTACGTATGAAAAATATCAAAAATATGGCTATGTGTACTATAATAATCATGCCAGAAGTGAAACTCCTTGGCAGTAAAATATAAAAAGGTACACGTTATATGCCAAAAACTCATAAATAATTAAATTTTCCAGGATAATATGAAATACATGCATGACGGGTTGCATTCCCTGCAAACTCATATGATAAAACACGTGGAAAATTTGATTTTTCCATGAAAATTTCAGTTGAATTCGATAAAACTCAACGAGATACATGTAAAGTATAAAAATTATAGAGATCGCTTCGTGGAAACTATAAATTTTTTGATAATTTCATCATGTTTACACGATCAATTTCAACGTGTACGTACGAAAAATATCGAATAAACGAGAATTTCTAAAATGTCGGCAAAAGTGGTATTTGTTGAAATCGTTCAATTTTATGAAATTATTGTAGCGAATATATGACATTTGATGTGTTTTTGAAAATTTTGATTTTTCCAGGAAAATTCAATGTCATTCGTTTGAAAACATTGAAATATTTGTAAAATAATGAAAACACATTGATCAGATTATGACAATTGAGAAAATTCGATAATTTGTTAGTTTGACGAACTTTCTCGTCGTGTAGGTATGAAAAATTTAAAAAAGTGAATTTGCAACTTTTGACCGAAATCGGGATATTTCTTCAAAACGTTGTTTTTATGAAATTATCGTAGCGAATAAGTGAAATTTTGATTTTTTTCGGAAAATTTGATTTTTTCATGAATATTTTTGTTGAATTCAATAAAACTCAACGAGATACATGTAAAGTATAAAAATTATAGAGATCGCTTCGTGGAAACTATAAAATTTTTAATATTTTCATGTTTACACGATCAATTTCAACGTGTACGTATGAAAAATATCAAAAATATGGCTATGTGTACTATAATAATCATGCCAGAAGTGAAACTCCTTGGCAGTAAAATATAAAAAGGTACACGTTATATGCCAAAAACTCATAAATAATTAAATTTTCCAGGATAATATGAAATACATGCATGACGGGTTGCATTCCCTACAAACTCATATGATAAAACACGTGGAAAATTTGATTTTTCCATGAAAATTTCAGTTGAATTCGATAAAACTCAACGAGATACATGTAAAGTATAAAAATTATAGAGATCGCTTCGTGGAAACTATAAATTTTTTGATAATTTCATGTTTATACGATCAATTTCAACGTGTACGTACGAAAAATAACGAATAAACGAGAATTTCTAAAATGTCGGCAAAAGTGGTATTTGTTGAAATCGTTCAATTTTATGAAATTATTGTAGCGAATATATGACATTTGATGTGTTTTTGAAAATTTTGATTTTTCCAGGAAAATTCAATGTCATTCGTTTGAAAACATTGAAATATTTGTAAAATAATGAAAACACATTGATCAGATTATGACAATTGAGAAAATTCGATAATTTGTTAGTTTGACGAACTTTCTCGTCGTGTAGGTATGAAAAATTTAAAAAAAAGTGAATTTGCAACTTTTGACCGAAATCGGGATATTTCTTCAAAACGTTGTTTTTATGAAATTATCGTAGCGAATAAGTGAAATTTTGATTTTTTTCGGAAAATTTGATTTTTTCATGAATATTTTTGTTGAATTCAATAAAACTCAACGAGATACATGTAAAGTATAAAAATTATAGAGATCGCTTCGTGGAAACTATAAAATTTTTAATATTTTCATGTTTACACGATCAATTTCAACGTGTACGTATGAAAAATATCAAAAATATGGCTATGTGTACTATAATAATCATGCCAGAAGTGAAACTCCTTGGCAGTAAAATATAAAAGGTACACGTTATATGCCAAAAACTCATAAATAATTAAATTTTCCAGGATAATATGAAATACATGCATGACGGGTTGCATTCCCTGCAAACTCATATGATAAAACACGTGGAAAATTTGATTTTTCCATGAAAATTTCAGTTGAATTCGATAAAACTCAACGAGATACATGTAAAGTATAAAAATTATAGAGATCGCTTCGTGGAAACTATAAATTTTTTGATAATTTCATGTTTACACGATCAATTTCAACGTGTACGTACGAAAAATATCGAATAAACGAGAATTTCTAAAATGTCGGCAAAAGTGGTATTTGTTGAAATCGTTCAATTTTATGAAATTATTGTAGCGAATATATGACATTTGATGTGTTTTTGAAAATTTTGATTTTTCCAGGAAAATTCAATGTCATTCGTTTGAAAACATTGAAATATTTGTAAAATAATGAAAACACATTGATCAGATTATGACAATTGAGAAAATTCGATAATTTGTTAGTTTGACGAACTTTCTCGTCGTGTAGGTATGAAAAATTTAAAAAAGTGAATTTGCAACTTTTGACCGAAATCGGGATATTTCTTCAAAACGTTGTTTTTATGAAATTATCGTAGCGAATAAGTGAAATTTTTATTTCATTTGGAAAATTTGATTTTTTCATGAATATTTTTGTTGAATTCAATAAAACTCAACGAGATACATGTAAAGTATAAAAATTATAGAGATCGCTTCGTGGAAACTATAAAATTTTTAATATTTTCATGTTTACACGATCAATTTCAACGTGTACGTATGAAAAATATCAAAAATATGGCTATGTGTACTATAATAATCATGCCAGAAGTGAAACTCCTTGGCAGTAAAATATAAAAAGGTACACGTTATATGCCAAAAACTCATAAATAATTAAATTTTCCAGGATAATATGAAATACATGCATGACGGGTTGCATTCCCTGCAAACTCATATGATAACTGACGTGTTTTATTTGTTTTTTCCTTGATATTTTCTGTTGAATTCGATAAAACTCAACGAGATACATGTAAAGTATAAAAATTATAGAGATCGCTTCGTGGAAACTATAAAATTTTTAATATTTTCATGTTTACACGATCAATTTCAACGTGTACGTATGAAAAATATCAAAAATATGGCTATGTGTACTATAATAATCATGCCAGAAGTGAAACTCCTTGGCAGTAAAATATAAAAAAGGTACACGTTATATGCCAAAAACTCATAAATAATTAAATTTTCCAGGATAATATGAAATACATGCATGACGGGTTGCATTCCCTGCAAACTCATATGATAAAACACGTGGAAAATTTGATTTTTCCATGAAAATTTCAGTTGAATTCGATAAAACTCAACGAGATACATGTAAAGTATAAAAATTATAGAGATCGCTTCGTGGAAACTATAAAATTTTTGATAATTTCATGTTTACACGATCAATTTCAACGTGTACGTACGAAAAATATCGAATAAACGAGAATTTCTAAAATGTCGGCAAAAGTGGTATTTGTTGAAATCGTTCAATTTTATGAAATTATTGTAGCGAATATATGACATTTGATGTGTTTTTGAAAATTTTGATTTTTCCAGGAAAATTCAATGTCATTCGTTTGAAAACATTGAAATATTTGTAAAATAATGAAAACACATTGATCAGATTATGACAATTGAGAAAATTCGATAATTTGTTAGTTTGACGAACTTTCTCGTCGTGTAGGTATGAAAAATTTAAAAAAGTGAATTTGCAACTTTTGACCGAAATCGGGATATTTCTTCAAAACGTTGTTTTTATGAAATTATCGTAGCGAATAAGTGAAATTTTGATTTTTTCGGAAAATTTGATTTTTTCATGAATATTTTTGTTGAATTCAATAAAACTCAACGAGATACATGTAAAGTATAAAAATTATAGAGATCGCTTCGTGGAAACTATAAAATTTTTAATATTTTCATGTTTACACGATCAATTTCAACGTGTACGTATGAAAAATATCAAAAATATGGCTATGTGTACTATAATAATCATGCCAGAAGTGAAACTCCTTGGCAGTAAAATATAAAAAGGTACACGTTATATGCCAAAAACTCATAAATAATTAAATTTTCCAGGATAATATGAAATACATGCATGACGGGTTGCATTCCCTGCAAACTCATATGATAAAACACGTGGAAAATTTGATTTTTCCATGAAAATTTCAGTTGAATTCGATAAAACTCAACGAGATACATGTAAAGTATAAAAATTATAGAGATCGCTTCGTGGAAACTATAAATTTTTGATAATTTCATGTTTATACGATCAATTTCAACGTGTACGTACGAAAAATAACGAATAAACGAGAATTTCTAAAATGTCGGCAAAAGTGGTATTTGTTGAAATCGTTCAATTTTATGAAATTATTGTAGCGAATATATGACATTTGATGTGTTTTTGAAAATTTTGATTTTTCCAGGAAAATTCAATGTCATTCGTTTGAAAACATTGAAATATTTGTAAAATAATGAAAACACATTGATCAGATTATGACAATTGAGAAAATTCGATAATTTGTTAGTTTGACGAACTTTCTCGTCGTGTAGGTATGAAAAATTTAAAAAAAAGTGAATTTGCAACTTTTGACCGAAATCGAGATATTTCTTCAAAACGGGTTTTTTATGAAATTATCGTAGCGAATAAGTGAAATTTTGATTTTTTTCGGAAAATTTGATTTTTTCATGAATATTTTTGTTGAATTCAATAAAACTCAACGAGATACATGTAAAGTATAAAAATTATAGAGATCGCTTCGTGGAAACTATAAAATTTTTAATATTTTCATGTTTACACGATCAATTTCAACGTGTACGTATGAAAAATATCAAAAATATGGCTATGTGTACTATAATAATCATGCCAGAAGTGAAACTCCTTGGCAGTAAAATATAAAAAGGTACACGTTATATGCCAAAAACTCATAAATAATTAAATTTTCCAGGATAATATGAAATACATGCATGACGGGTTGCATTCCCTGCAAACTCATATGATAAAACACGTGGAAAATTTGATTTTTCCATGAAAATTTCAGTTGAATTCGATAAAACTCAACGAGATACATGTAAAGTATAAAAATTATAGAGATCGCTTCGTGGAAACTATAAATTTTTTGATAATTTCATGTTTACACGATCAATTTCAACGTGTACGTACGAAAAATATCGAATAAACGAGAATTTCTAAAATGTCGGCAAAAGTGGTATTTGTTGAAATCGTTCAATTTTATGAAATTATTGTAGCGAATATATGACATTTGATGTGTTTTTGAAAATTTTGATTTTTCCAGGAAAATTCAATGTCATTCGTTTGAAAACATTGAAATATTTGTAAAATAATGAAAACACATTGATCAGATTATGACAATTGAGAAAATTCGATAATTTGTTAGTTTGACGAACTTTCTCGTCGTGTAGGTATGAAAAATTTAAAAAAGTGAATTTGCAACTGACCGAAATCGGGATATTTCTTCAAAACGTTGTTTTTATGAAATTATCGTAGCGAATAAGTGAAATTTTGATTTTTTCGGAAAATTTGATTTTTCATGAATATTTTTGTTGAATTCAATAAAACTCAACGAGATACATGTAAAGTATAAAAATTATAGAGATCGCTTCGTGGAAACTATAAAATTTTTAATATTTTCATGTTTACACGATCAATTTCAACGTGTACGTATGAAAAATATCAAAAATATGGCTATGTGTACTATAATAATCATGCCAGAAGTGAAACTCCTTGGCAGTAAAATATAAAAAGGTACACGTTATATGCCAAAAACTCATAAATAATTAAATTTTCCAGGATAATATGAAATACATGCATGACGGGTTGCATTCCCTGCAAACTCATATGATAAAACACGTGGAAAATTTGATTTTTCCATGAAAATTTCAGTTGAATTCGATAAAACTCAACGAGATACATGTAAAGTATAAAAATTATAGAGATCGCTTCGTGGAAACTATAAAATTTTTAATATTTTCATGTTTACACGATCAATTTCAACGTGTACGTATGAAAAATATCAAAAATATGGCTATGTGTACTATAATAATCATGCCAGAAGTGAAACTCCTTGGCAGTAAAATATAAAAAGGTACACGTTATATGCCAAAAACTCATAAATAATTAAATTTTCCAGGATAATATGAAATACATGCATGACGGGTTGCATTCCCTGCAAACTCATATGATAAAACACGTGGAAAATTTGATTTTTCCATGAAAATTTCAGTTGAATTCGATAAAACTCAACGAGATACATGTAAAGTATAAAAATTATAGAGATCGCTTCGTGGAAACTATAAAATTTTTGATAATTTCATGTTTACACGATCAATTTCAACGTGTACGTACGAAAAATATCGAATAAACGAGAATTTCTAAAATGTCGGCAAAAGTGGTATTTGTTGAAATCGTTCAATTTTATGAAATTATTGTAGCGAATATATGACATTTGATGTGTTTTTGAAAATTTTGATTTTTCCAGGAAAATTCAATGTCATTCGTTTGAAAACATTGAAATATTTGTAAAATAATGAAAACACATTGATCAGATTATGACAATTGAGAAAATTCGATAATTTGTTAGTTTGACGAACTTTCTCGTCGTGTAGGTATGAAAAATTTAAAAAAAAGTGAATTTGCAACTTTTGACCGAAATCGGGATATTTCTTCAAAACGTTGTTTTTATGAAATTATCGTAGCGAATAAGTGAAATTTTGATTTTTTTCGGAAAATTTGATTTTTTCATGAATATTTTTGTTGAATTCAATAAAACTCAACGAGATACATGTAAAGTATAAAAATTATAGAGATCGCTTCGTGGAAACTATAAAATTTTTAATATTTTCATGTTTACACGATCAATTTCAACGTGTACGTACGAAAAATATCGAATAAACGAGAATTTCTAAAATGTCGGCAAAAGTGGTATTTGTTGAAATCGTTCAATTTTATGAAATTATTGTAGCGAATATATGACATTTGATGTGTTTTTGAAAATTTTGATTTTTCCAGGAAAATTCAATGTCATTCGTTTGAAAACATTGAAATATTTGTAAAATAATGAAAACACATTGATCAGATTATGACAATTGAGAAAATTCGATAATTTGTTAGTTTGACGAACTTTCTCGTCGTGTAGGTATGAAAAATTTAAAAAAAAGTGAATTTGCAACTTTTGACCGAAATCGAGATATTTCTTCAAAACGTTGTTTTTATGAAATTATCGTAGCGAATAAGTGAAATTTTGATTTTTTCGGAAAATTTGATTTTTTCATGAAAATTTTGTTGAATTCAATAAAACTAAATGAGATACATGTAAAGTATAAAAATTATAGAGATCGCTTCGTGGAAACTATAAAATTTTTAATATTTTCATGTTTACACGATCAATTTCAACGTGTACGTATGAAAAATATCAAAAATATGGCTATGTGTACTATAATAATCATGCCAGAAGTGAAACTCCTTGGCAGTAAAATATAAAAAGGTACACGTTATATGCCAAAAACACATAAATAATTAAATTTTCCAGGATAATATGAAATACATGCATGACGGGTTGCATTCCCTGCAAACTCATATGATAAAACACGTGGAAAATTTGATTTTTCCATGAAAATTTCAGTTGAATTCGATAAAACTCAACGAGATACATGTAAAGTATAAAAATTATAGAGATCGCTTCGTGGAAACTATAAAATTTTTAATATTTTCATGTTTACACGATCAATTTCAACGTGTACGTATGAAAAATATCAAAAATATGGCTATGTGTACTATAATAATCATGCCAGAAGTTAAACTCCTTGGCAGTAAAATATAAAAGGTACACGTTATATGCCAAAAACTCATAAATAATTAAATTTTCCAGGATAATATGAAATACATGCATGACGGGTTGCATTCCCTGCAAACTCATATGATAAAACACGTGGAAAATTTGATTTTTCCATGAAAATTTCAGTTGAATTCGATAAAACTCAACGAGATACATGTAAAGTATAAAAATTATAGAGATCGCTTCGTGGAAACTATAAATTTTTGATAATTTCATGTTTACACGATCAATTTCAACGTGTACGTACGAAAATATCGAATAAACGAGAATTTCTAAAATGTCGGCAAAAGTGGTATTTGTTGAAATCGTTCAATTTTATGAAATTATTGTAGCGAATATATGACATTTGATGTGTTTTTTAAAATTTTGATTTTTCCAGGAAAATTCAATGTCATTCGTTTGAAAACATTGAAATATTTGTAAAATAATGAAAACACATTGATCAGATTATGACAATTGAGAAAATTCGATAATTTGTTAGTTTGACGAACTTTCTCGTCGTGTAGGTATGAAAAATTTAAAAAAAAGTGAATTTGCAACTTTTGACCGAAATCGGGTTTTTTCAAAACGTTGTTTTTATGAAGTTATCGTAGCGAATAAGTAAAATTTTGATTTTTTTCGGAAAATTTGATTTTTTCATGAATATTTTTGTTGAATTCGATAAAACTCAACGAGATACATGTAAAGTATAAAAATTATAGAGATCGCTTCGTGGAAACTATAAAATTTTTGATAATTTCATGTTTACACGATCAATTTCAACGTGTACGTACGAAAAATATCGAATAAACGAGAATTTCTAAAATGTCGGCAAAAGTGGTATTTGTTGAAATCGTTCAATTTTATGAAATTATTGTAGCGAATATATGACATTTGATGTGTTTTTGAAAATTTTGATTTTTCCAGGAAAATTCAATGTCATTCGTTTGAAAACATTGAAATATTTGTAAAATAATGAAAACACATTGATCAGATTATGACAATTGAGAAAATTCGATAATTTGTTAGTTTGACGAACTTTCTCGTCGTGTAGGTATGAAAAATTTAAAAAAAAGTGAATTTGCAACTTTTGACCGAAATCGGGATATTTCTTCAAAACGTTGTTTTTATGAAATTATCGTAGCGAATAAGTGAAATTTTGATTTTTTTCGGAAAATTTGATTTTTTCATGAATATTTTTGTTGAATTCAATAAAACTCAACGAGATACATGTAAAGTATAAAAATTATAGAGATCGCTTCGTGGAAACTATAAAATTTTTAATATTTTCATGTTTACACGATCAATTTCAACGTGTACGTATGAAAAATATCAAAAATATGGCTATGTGTACTATAATAATCATGCCAGAAGTGAAACTCCTTGGCAGTAAAATATAAAAAGGTACACGTTATATGCCAAAAACTCATAAATAATTAAATTTTCCAGGATAATATGAAATACATGCATGACGGGTTGCATTCCCTGCAAACTCATATGATAAAACACGTGGAAAATTTGATTTTTCCATGAAAATTTCAGTTGAATTCGATAAAACTCAACGAGATACATGTAAAGTATAAAAATTATAGAGATCGCTTCGTGGAAACTATAAAATTTTTGATAATTTCATGTTTACACGATCAATTTCAACGTGTACGTACGAAAAATATCGAATAAACGAGAATTTCTAAAATGTCGGCAAAAGTGGTATTTGTTGAAATCGTTCAATTTTATGAAATTATTGTAGCGAATATATGACATTTGATGTGTTTTTGAAAATTTTGATTTTTCCAGGAAAATTCAATGTCATTCGTTTGAAAACATTGAAATATTTGTAAAATAATGAAAACACATTGATCAGATTATGACAATTGAGAAAATTCGATAATTTGTTAGTTTGACGAACTTTCTCGTCGTGTAGGTATGAAAAATTTAAAAAAGTGAATTTGCAACTTTTGACCGAAATCGGGATATTTCTTCAAAACGTTGTTTTTATGAAATTATCGTAGCGAATAAGTGAAATTTTGATTTTTTCGGAAAATTTGATTTTTTCATGAATATTTTTGTTGAATTCAATAAAACTCAACGAGATACATGTAAAGTATAAAAATTATAGAGATCGCTTCGTGGAAACTATAAAATTTTTAATATTTTCATGTTTACACGATCAATTTCAACGTGTACGTATGAAAAATATCAAAAATATGGCTATGTGTACTATAATAATCATGCCAGAAGTGAAACTCCTTGGCAGTAAAATATAAAAAGGTACACGTTATATGCCAAAAACTCATAAATAATTAAATTTTCCAGGATAATATGAAATACATGCATGACGGGTTGCATTCCCTGCAAACTCATATGATAAAACACGTGGAAAATTTGATTTTTCCATGAAAATTTCAGTTGAATTCGATAAAACTCAACGAGATACATGTAAAGTATAAAAATTATAGAGATCGCTTCGTGGAAACTATAAAATTTTTAATATTTTCATGTTTACACGATCAATTTCAACGTGTACGTATGAAAAATATAAACGAAAAATATGGCTATGTGTACTATAATAATCATGCCAGAAGTGAAACTCCTTGGCAGTAAAATAAAAAAGGTACACGTTATACGTTATATGCCAAAAACTCATAAATAATTAAATTTTCCAGGATAATATGAAATACATGCGTGACGGGTTGCATTCCCTGCAAACTCATATGATAAAACACGTGGAAAATTTGATTTTTTCCATGAAAATTTTTGTTGAATTCGATAAAACTCAACGAGATACATGTAAAGTATAAAAATTATAGAGATCGCTTCGTGGAAACTATAAAATTTTTAATATTTTCATGTTTACACGATCAATTTCAACGTGTACGTATGAAAAATATCAAAAATATGGCTATGTGTACTATAATAATCATGCCAGAAGTGAAACTCCTTGGCAGTAAAATATAAAAAGGTACACGTTATATGCCAAAAACTCATAAATAATTAAATTTTCCAGGATAATATGAAATACATGCATGACGGGTTGCATTCCCTGCAAACTCATATGATAAAACACGTGGAAAATTTGATTTTTCCATGAAAATTTCAGTTGAATTCGATAAAACTCAACGAGATACATGTAATGTAAAGTATAAAAATTATAGAGATCGCTTCGTGGAAACTATAAAATTTTTGATAATTTCATGTTTACACGATCAATTTCAACGTGTACGTACGAAAAATATCGAATAAACGAGAATTTCTAAAATGTCGGCAAAAGTGGTATTTGTTGAAATCGTTCAATTTTATGAAATTATTGTAGCGAATATATGACATTTGATGTGTTTTTGAAAATTTTGATTTTTCCAGGAAAATTCAATGACATTCGTTTGAAAACATTGAAATATTTGTAAAATAATGAAAACACATTGATCAGATTATGACAATTGAGAAAATTCGATAATTTGTTAGTTTGACGAACTTTCTCGTCGTGTAGGTATGAAAAATTTAAAAAAGTGAATTTGCAACTTTTGACCGAAATCGGGATATTTCTTCAAAACGTTGTTTTTATGAAATTATCGTAGCGAATAAGTGAAATTTTGATTTTTTCGGAAAATTTGATTTTTTCATGAATATTTTTGTTGAATTCAATAAAACTCAACGAGATACATGTAAAGTATAAAAATTATAGAGATCGCTTCGTGGAAACTATAAAATTTTTAATATTTTCATGTTTACACGATCAATTTCAACGTGTACGTATGAAAAATATCAAAAATATGGCTATGTGTACTATAATAATCATGCCAGAAGTGAAACTCCTTGGCAGTAAAATAAAAAAGGTACACGTTATATGCCAAAAACTCATAAATAATTAAATTTTCCAGGATAATATGAAATACATGCATGACGGGTTGCATTCCCTGCAAACTCATATGATAAAACACGTGGAAAATTTGATTTTTCCATGAAAATTTCAGTTGAATTCGATAAAACTCAACGAGATACATGTAAAGTATAAAAATTATAGAGATCGCTTCGTGGAAACTATAAAATTTTTGATAATTTCATGTTTACACGATCAATTTCAACGTGTACGTACGAAAAATATCGAATAAACGAGAATTTCTAAAATGTCGGCAAGTGGTAAGTGGTATTTGTTGAAATCGTTCAATTTTATGAAATTATTGTAGCGAATATATGACATTTGATGTGTTTTTGAATTTTTTGATTTTTCCAGGAAAATTCAATGTCATTCGTTTGAAAACATTGAAATATTTGTAAAATAATGAAAACACATTGATCAGATTATGACAATTGAGAAAATTCGATAATTTGTTAGTTTGACGAACTTTCTCGTCGTGTAGGTATGAAAAATTTAAAAAAAGTGAATTTGCAACTTTTGACCGAAATCGGGATTTTTCTTCAAAACGTTGTTTTTATGAAATTATCGTAGCGAATAAGTGAAATTTTGATTTTTTTCGGAAAATTTGATTTTTTCATGAATATTTTTGTTGAATTCAATAAAACTCAACGAGATACATGTAAAGTATAAAAATTATAGAGATCGCTTCGTGGAAACTATAAAATTTTTAATATTTTCATGTTTACACGATCAATTTCAACGTGTACGTACGAAAAATATCGAATAAACGAGAATTTCTAAAATGTCGGCAAAAGTGGTATTTGTTGAAATCGTTCAATTTTATGAAATTATTGTAGCGAATATATGACATTTGATGTGTTTTTGAATTTTTTGATTTTTCCAGGAAAATTCAATGTCATTCGTTTGAAAACATTGAAATATTTGTAAAATAATGAAAACACATTGATCAGATTATGACAATTGAGAAAATTCGATAATTTGTTAGTTTGACGAACTTTCTCGTCGTGTAGGTATGAAAAATTTTAAAAAAAGTGAATTTGCAACTTTTGACCGAAATCGGGATTTTTCTTCAAAACGTTGTTTTTATGAAATTATCGTAGCGAATAAGTGAAATTTTGATTTTTTCGGAAAATTTGATTTTTTCATGAATATTTTTGTTGAATTCAATAAAACTCAACGAGATACATGTAAAGTATAAAAATTATAGAGATCGCTTCGTGGAAACTATAAAATTTTTAATATTTTCATGTTTACACGATCAATTTCAACGTGTACGTATGAAAAATATCAAAAATATGGCTATGTGTACTATAATAATCATGCCAGAAGTGAAACTCCTTGGCAGTAAAATATAAAAAGGTACACGTTATATGCCAAAAACTCATAAATAATTAAATTTTCCAGGATAATATGAAATACATGCATGACGGGTTGCATTCCCTGCAAACTCATATGATAAAACACGTGGAAAATTTGATTTTTCCATGAAAATTTCAGTTGAATTCGATAAAACTCAACGAGATACATGTAAAGTATAAAAATTATAGAGATCGCTTCGTGGAAACTATAAAATTTTTGATAATTTCATGTTTACACGATCAATTTCAACGTGTACGTACGAAAAATATCGAATAAACGAGAATTTCTAAAATGTCGGCAAAAGTGGTATTTGTTGAAATCGTTCAATTTTATGAAATTATTGTAGCGAATATATGACATTTGATGTGTTTTTGAAAATTTTGATTTTTCCAGGAAAATTCAATGTCATTCGTTTGAAAACATTGAAATATTTGTAAAATAATGAAAACACATTGATCAGATTATGACAATTGAGAAAATTCGATAATTTGTTAGTTTGACGAACTTTCTCGTCGTGTAGGTATGAAAAATTTAAAAAAGTGAATTTGCAACTTTTGACCGAAATCGGGATTTTTCTTCAAAACGTTGTTTTTATGAAATTATCGTAGCGAATAAGTGAAATTTTGATTTTTTCGGAAAATTTGATTTTTTCATGAATATTTTTGTTGAATTCAATAAAACTCAACGAGATACATGTAAAGTATAAAAATTATAGAGATCGCTTCGTGGAAACTATAAAATTTTTAATATTTTCATGTTTACACGATCAATTTCAACGTGTACGTATGAAAAATATCAAAAATATGGCTATGTGTACTATAATAATCATGCCAGAAGTGAAACTCCTTGGCAGTAAAATATAAAAAGGTACACGTTATATGCCAAAAACTCATAAATAATTAAATTTTCCAGGATAATATGAAATACATGCATGACGGGTTGCATTCCCTGCAAACTCATATGATAAAACACGTGGAAAATTTGATTTTTCCATGAAAATTTCAGTTGAATTCGATAAAACTCAACGAGATACATGTAAAGTATAAAAATTATAGAGATCGCTTCGTGGAAACTATAAAATTTTTGATAATTTCATGTTTACACGATCAATTTCAACGTGTACGTATGAAAAATATCGAAAAAACTATGTGAACTATAAAAATGTCGGCAAAAGTGGCATTTGTTTCCAAAAATCGTTCAATTTTATAAAAATTATTGTAGATAAATGAAATATGACATTTGATGTTGCATTTTGAAACTTTTGATAAAACACGTGGAAAATTTGATTTTTCAATTTTTGTTGAATTTGATAAAACAATTGAGATACATGTAAAATAATAAAAACACATTGATCAGATTCGTGAAATTATAGAGATCGCTTCGTGGAAAATATAAAATTTTTAATATTTTCATGTTTACACGATCAATTTCAACGTGTACGTATGAAAAATTTAAAAAATATGGAATGTACTATAATAATCATGCCAGAAGTGAAACTCTGGCAGTAAAATATAAAAAGGTACACGTTATATGCCAAAACTCATAAATAATTAAATTTTCAGGATAATATGAAATAATGCATGACGGGTTGCATTCCCTGCAAACTCATATGATAAAACACGTGGAAAATTTGATTTTTCCATGAAAATTTCAGTTGAATTCGATGAAACTCAACGAGATACATGTAAAGTATAAAAATTATAGAGATCGCTTCGTGGAAACTATAAAATTTTTGATAATGTCATGTTTACACGATCAATTTCAACGTGTACGTACGAAAAATATCGAATAAACGAGAATTTCTAAAATGTCTGCAAAAGTGGTATTTGTTGAAATCGTTCAATTTTATGAAATTATTGTAGCGAATATATGACATTTGATGTGTTTTTGAAAATTTTGATTTTTCCAGGAAAATTCAATGACATTCGTTTGAAAACATTGACATATTTGTAAAATAATGAAAACACATTGATCAGATTATGAAAATTGAGAAAATTTGATAATTTGTTAGTTTGAAGAACTTTGTCGTCGTGTAGGTATGAAAAAATTTAAAAAAAGTGAAATTGCAACTTTTGACCGAAATCGGGATATTTCTTCAAAACGTTGTTTTTATGAAATTATCGTAGCGAATAAGTGAAATTTTGATTTTTTTCGGAAAATTCGATTTTTTCATGAAAATTTTTGTTGAATTCGATAAAACTCAACGAGATACATGTAAAGTATAAAAATTATAGAGATCGCTTCGTGGAAACTATAAAATTTTTAATATTTTCATGTTTACACGATCAATTTCAACGTGTACGTATGAAAAATATCAAAAATATGGCTATGTGTACTATAATAATCATGCCAGAAGTGAAACTCCTTGGCAGTAAAATATAAAAAGGTACACGTTATATGCCAAAAACTCATAAATAATTAAATTTTCCAGGATAATATGAAATACATGCATGACGGGTTGCATTCCCTGCAAACTCATATGATAAAACACGTGGAAAATTTGATTTTTCCATGAAAATTTCAGTTGAATTCGATAAAACTCAACGAGATACATGTAAAGTATAAAAATTATAGAGATCGCTTCGTGGAAACTATAAAATTTTTAATATTTTCATGTTTACACGATCAATTTCAACGTGTACGTACGAAAAATATCGAATAAACGAAATATCTAAAATATGGCTATTTGTTGAAATGTTCAATTTTATAATAATATATGACCAGAATTTTGATTTTTCCAGGAAAAAACTCCTTGGCAGTAAAATAAAAAAAGGTACACATTGATCAGATTATGACAATTGAGAAAATTCGATAATTTGTTAGTTTGACGAACTTTTCGTCGTGTAGGTATAAAATTTAAAAAAGTGAATTTGCAACTTTTGACCGAAATCGGGATTTTCTTCAAAACGTTGTTTTTATGAAATTATCGTAGCGAATAAGTGAAATTTTGATTTTTTGGAAAATATGATTTTTTCATGAAAATTTTTGTTGAATTCGATAAAACTCAATGAGATACATGTAAAGTATAAAAATTATAGAGATCGCTTCGTGGAAACTATAAAATTTTTAATATTTTCATGTTTACACGATCAATTTCAACGTGTACGTATGAAAAATATCAAAAATATGGCTATGTGTACTATAATAATCATGCCAGAAGTGAAACTCCTTGGCAGTAAAATATAAAAAGGTACACGTTATATGCCAAAAACTCATAAATAATTAAATTTTCCAGGATAATATGAAATACATGCATGACGGGTTGCATTCCCTGCAAACTCATATGATAAAACACGTGGAAAATTTGATTTTTCCATGAAAATTTCAGTTGAATTCGATAAAACTCAACGAGATACATGTAAAGTATAAAAATTATAGAGATCGCTTCGTGGAAACTATAAAATTTTTGATAATTTCATGTTTACACGATCAATTTCAACGTGTACGTACGAAAAATATCGAATAAACGAGAATTTCTAAAATGTCGGCAAAAGTGGTATTTGTTGAAATCGTTCAATTTTATGAAATTATTGTAGCGAATATATGACATTTGATGTGTTTTTGAAAATTTTGATTTTTCCAGGAAAATTCAATGTCATTCGTTTGAAAACATTGAAATATTTGTAAAATAATGAAAACACATTGATCAGATTATGACAATTGAGAAAATTCGATAATTTGTTAGTTTGACGAACTTTCTCGTCGTGTAGGTATGAAAAATTTAAAAAAAAGTGAATTTGCAACTTTTGACCGAAATCGAGATATTTCTTCAAAACGTTGTTTTTATGAAGTTATCGTAGCAAATAAGTAAAATTTTGATTTTTTTCGGAAAATTTGATTTTTTCATGAATATTTTTGTTGAATTCGAAGAAACTCAACGAGATACATGTAAAGTATAAAAATTATAGAGATCGCTTCGTGGAAACTATAAAATTTTTAATATTTTCATGTTTACACGATCAATTTCAACGTGTACGTATGAAAAATATCAAAAATATGGCTATGTGTACTATAATAATCATGCCAGAAGTGAAACTCCTTGGCAGTAAAATAAAAAAAGGTACACGTTATATGCCAAAAACTCATAAATAATTAAATTTTCCAGGATAATATGAAATACATGCATGACGGGTTGCATTCCCTGCAAACTCATATGATAAAACACGTGGAAAATTTGATTTTTCCATGAAAATTTCAGTTGAATTCGATAAAACTCAACGAGATACATGTAAAGTATAAAAATTATAGAGATCGCTTCGTGGAAACTATAAAATTTTTGATAATTTCATGTTTACACGATCAATTTCAACGTGTACGTACGAAAAATATCGAATAAACGAGAATTTCTAAAATGTCGGCAAAAGTGGTATTTGTTGAAATCGTTCAATTTTATGAAATTATTGTAGCGAATATATGACATTTGATGTGTTTTTGAAAATTTTGATTTTTCCAGGAAAATTCAATGTCATTCGTTTGAAAACATTGAAATATTTGTAAAATAATGAAAACACATTGATCAGATTATGACAATTGAGAAAATTCGATAATTTGTTAGTTTGACGAACTTTCTCGTCGTGTAGGTATGAAAAATTTAAAAAAAAAGTGAATTTGCAACTTTTGACCGAAATCGGGATTTTTCTTCAAAACGTTGTTTTTATGAAATTATCGTAGCGAATAAGTGAAATTTTGATTTTTTTTTAAAATATGATTTTTTCATGAATATTTTTGTTGAATTCAATAAAACTCAACGAGATACATGTAAAGTATAAAAATTATAGAGATCGCTTCGTGGAAACTATAAAATTTTTAATATTTTCATGTTTACACGATCAATTTCAACGTGTACGTATGAAAAATATCAAAAATATGGCTATGTGTACTATAATAATCATGCCAGAAGTGAAACTCCTTGGCAGTAAAATATAAAAAGGTACACGTTATATGCCAAAAACTCATAAATAATTAAATTTTCCAGGATAATATGAAATACATGCATGACGGGTTGCATTCCCTGCAAACTCATATGATAAAACACGTGGAAAATTTGATTTTTCCATGAAAATTTCAGTTGAATTCGATAAAACTCAACGAGATACATGTAAAGTATAAAAATTATAGAGATCGCTTCGTGGAAACTATAAATTTTTTTGATAATTTCATGTTTACACGATCAATTTCAACGTGTACGTACGAAAAATATCGAATAAACGAGAATTTCTAAAATGTCGGCAAAAGTGGTATTTGTTGAAATCGTTCAATTTTATGAAATTATTGTAGCGAATATATGACATTTGATGTGTTTTTGAAAATTTTGATTTTTCCAGGAAAATTCAATGTCATTCGTTTGAAAACATTGAAATATTTGTAAAATAATGAAAACACATTGATCAGATTATGACAATTGAGAAAATTCGATAATTTGTTAGTTTGACGAACTTTCTCGTCGTGTAGGTATGAAAAATTTAAAAAAGTGAATTTGCAACTTTTGACCGAAATCGGGATATTTCTTCAAAACGTTGTTTTTATGAAATTATCGTAGCGAATAAGTGAAATTTTGATTTTTTCGGAAAATTTGATTTTTCATGAATATTTTTGTTGAATTCAATAAAACTCAACGAGATACATGTAAAGTATAAAAATTATAGAGATCGCTTCGTGGAAACTATAAAATTTTTAATATTTTCATGTTTACACGATCAATTTCAACGTGTACGTATGAAAAATATCAAAAATATGGCTATGTGTACTATAATAATCATGCCAGAAGTGAAACTCCTTGGCAGTAAAATATAAAAAAGGTACACGTTATATGCCAAAAACTCATAAATAATTAAATTTTCCAGGATAATATGAAATACATGCATGACGGGTTGCATTCCCTGCAAACTCATATGATAAAACACGTGGAAAATTTGATTTTTCCATGAAAATTTCAGTTGAATTCGATAAAACTCAACGAGATACATGTAAAGTATAAAAATTATAGAGATCGCTTCGTGGAAACTATAAATTTTTGATAATTTCATGTTTACACGATCAATTTCAACGTGTACGTACGAAAAATATCGAATAAACGAGAATTTCTAAAATGTCGGCAAAAGTGGTATTTGTTGAAATCGTTCAATTTTATGAAATTATTGTAGCGAATATATGACATTTGATGTGTTTTTGAAAATTTTGATTTTTCCAGGAAAATTCAATGTCATTCGTTTGAAAACATTGAAATATTTGTAAAATAATGAAAACACATTGATCAGATTATGACAATTGAGAAAATTCGATAATTTGTTAGTTTGACGAACTTTCTCGTCGTGTAGGTATGAAAAATTTAAAAAAAAGTGAATTTGCAACTTTTGACCGAAATCGGGATATTTCTTCAAAACGTTGTTTTTATGAAATTATCGTAGCGAATAAGTGAAATTTTGATTTTTTTCGGAAAATTTGATTTTTCATGAAAATTTTGTTGAATTCGATAAAACTCAACGAGATACATGTAAAGTATAAAAATTATAGAGATCGCTTCGTGGAAACTATAAAATTTTTAATATTTTCATGTTTACACGATCAATTTCAACGTGTACGTATGAAAAATATCAAAAATATGGCTATGTGTACTATAATAATCATGCCAGAAGTGAAACTCCTTGGCAGTAAAAATAAAAAAGGTACACGTTATATGCCAAAAACTCATAAATAATTAAATTTTCCAGGATAATATGAAATACATGCATGACGGGTTGCATTCCCTGCAAACTCATATGATAAAACACGTGGAAAATTTGATTTTTCCATGAAAATTTTTGTTGAATTCGATAAAACTCAACGAGATACATGTAAAGTATAAAAATTATAGAGATCGCTTCGTGGAAACTATAAAATTTTTAATATTTTCATGTTTACACGATCAATTTCAACGTGTACGTATGAAAAATATCAAAAATATGGCTATGTGTACTATAATAATCATGCCAGAAGTGTAACTCCTGGCAGTAAAATATAAAAAGGTACACGTTATATGCCAAAAACTCATAAATAATTAAATTTTCCAGGATAATATGAAATACATGCATGACGGGTTGCATTCCCTGCAAACTCATATGATAAAACACGTGGAAAATTTGATTTTTCCATGAAAATTTCAGTTGAATTCGATAAAACTCAACGAGATACATGTAAAGTATAAAAATTATAGAGATCGCTTCGTGGAAACTATAAAATTTTTGATAATTTCATGTTTACACGATCAATTTCAACGTGTACGTACGAAAAATATCGAATAAACGAGAATTTCTAAAATGTCGGCAAAAGTGGTATTTGTTGAAATCGTTCAATTTTATGAAATTATTGTAGCGAATATATGACATTTGATGTGTTTTTGAAAATTTTGATTTTTCCAGGAAAATTCAATGTCATTCGTTTGAAAACATTGAAATATTTGTAAAATAATGAAAACACATTGATCAGATTATGACAATTGAGAAAATTCGATAATTTGTTAGTTTGACGAACTTTCTCGTCGTGTAGGTATGAAAAAATTTAAAAAAAGTCAAATTGCAACTTTTGACCGAAATCGGGATATTTCTTCAAAACGTTGTTTTTATGAAATTATCGTAGCGAATAAGTGAAATTTTGATTTTTTTCGGAAAATTCGATTTTTCATGAATATTTTTGTTGAATTCAATAAAACTCAACGAGATACATGTAAAGTATAAAAATTATAGAGATCGCTTCGTGGAAACTATAAAATTTTTAATATTATCATGTTTACACGATCAATTTCAACGTGTACGTATGAAAAATATCAAAAATATGGCTATGTGTACTATAATAATCATGCCAGAAGTGAAACTCCTTGGCAGTAAAATATAAAAAGGTACACGTTATATGCCAAAAACTCATAAATAATTAAATTTTCCAGGATAATATGAAATACATGCATGACGGGTTGCATTCCCTGCAAACTCATATGATAAAACACGTGGAAGTGAAAATTTTTTAAAATTTGATTTTTTCATGAAAATTTCAGTTGAATTCGATAAAACTCAACGAGATACATGTAAAGTATAAAAATTATAGAGATCGCTTCGTGGAAACTATAAAATTTTTAATATTTTCATGTTTACACGATCAATTTCAACGTGTACGTATGAAAAATATCAAAAATATGGCTATGTGTACTATAATAATCATGCCAGAAGTGAAACTCCTTGGCAGTAAAATAAAAAAAGGTACACGTTATATGCCAAAAACTCATAAATAATTAAATTTTCCAGGATAATATGAAATACATGCGTAACGGGTTGCATTCCCTGCAAACTCATATGATAAAACACGTGGAAAATTTGATTTTTCCATGAAAATTTTTGTTGAATTCGATAAAACTCAACGAGATACATGTAAAGTATAAAAATTATAGAGATCGCTTCGTGGAAACTATAAAATTTTTGATAATTTCATGTTTACACGATCAATTTCAACGTGTACGTACGAAAAATATCGAATAAACGAGAATTTCTAAAATGTCGGCAAAAGTGGTATTTGTTGAAATCGTTCAATTTTATGAAATTATTGTAGCGAATATATGACATTTGAGTGTTTTTGAAAATTTTGATTTTTCCAGGAAAATTCAATGACATTCGTTTGAAAACATTGAAATATTTGTAAAATAATGAAAACACATTGATCAGATTATGACAATTGAGAAAATTCGATAATTTGTTAGTTTGACGAACTTTCTCGTCGTGTAGGTATGAAAAATTTAAAAAAAAGTGAATTTGCAACTTTTGACCGAAATCGGGATATTTCTTCAAAACGTTGTTTTTATGAAATTATCGTAGCGAATAAGTGAAATTTTGATTTTTTTCGGAAAATTTGATTTTTTCATGAATATTTTTGTTGAATTCAATAAAACTCAACGAGATACATGTAAAGTATAAAAATTATAGAGATCGCTTCGTGGAAACTATAAAATTTTTAATATTTTCATGTTTACACGATCAATTTCAACGTGTACGTATGAAAAATATCAAAAATATGGCTATGTGTACTATAATAATCATGCCAGAAGTGAAACTCCTTGGCAGTAAAATAAAAAAAGGTATACGTTATATGCCAAAAACTCATAAATAATTAAATTTTCCAGGATAATATGAAATACATGCGTAACGGGTTGCATTCCCTGCAAACTCATATGATAAAACACGTGGAAAATTTGATTTTTCCATGAAAATTTTTGTTGAATTCGATAAAACTCAACGAGATACATGTAAAGTATAAAAATTATAGAGATCGCTTCGTGGAAACTATAAAATTTTTAATATTTTCATGTTTACACGATCAATTTCAACGTGTACGTATGAAAAATATCAAAAATATGGCTATGTGTACTATAATAATCATGCCAGAAGTGAAACTCCTTGGCAGTAAAATATAAAAAGGTACACGTTATATGCCAAAAACTCATAAATAATTAAATTTTCCAGGATAATATGAAATACATGCATGACGGGTTGCATTCCCTGCAAACTCATATGATAAAACACGTGGAAAATTTGATTTTTCCATGAAAATTTCAGTTGAATTCGATAAAACTCAACGAGATACATGTAAAGTATAAAAATTATAGAGATCGCTTCGTGGAAACTATAAAATTTTTGATAATTTCATGTTTACACGATCAATTTCAACGTGTACGTACGAAAAATATCGAATAAACGAGAATTTCTAAAATGTCGGCAAAAGTGGTATTTGTTGAAATCGTTCAATTTTATGAAATTATTGTAGCGAATATATGACATTTGATGTGTTTTTGAAAATTTTGATTTTTCCAGGAAAATTCAATGACATTCGTTTGAAAACATTGAAATATTTGTAAAATAATGAAAACACATTGATCAGATTATGACAATTGAGAAAATTCGATAATTTGTTAGTTTGACGAACTTTCTCGTCGTGTAGGTATGAAAAATTTAAAAAAAAGTGAATTTGCAACTTTTGACCGAAATCGAGATATTTCTTCAAAACGTTGTTTTTATGAAGTTATCGTAGCGAATAAGTAAAATTTTGATTTTTTTCGGAAAATTTGATTTTTTCATGAATATTTTTGTTGAATTCAATAAAACTCAACGAGATACATGTAAAGTATAAAAATTATAGAGATCGCTTCGTGGAAACTATAAAATTTTTAATATTTTCATGTTTACACGATCAATTTCAACGTGTACGTATGAAAAATATCAAAAATATGGCTATGTGTACTATAATAATCATGCCAGAAGTGAAACTCCTTGGCAGTAAAATAAAAAAAGGTACACGTTATATGCCAAAAACTCATAAATAATTAAATTTTCCAGGATAATATGAAATACATGCATGACGGGTTGCATTCCCTGCAAACTCATATGATAAAACACGTGGAAAATTTGATTTTTCCATGAAAATTTCAGTTGAATTCGATAAAACTCAACGAGATACATGTAAAGTATAAAAATTATAGAGATCGCTTCGTGGAAACTATAAAATTTTTAATATTTTCATGTTTACACGATCAATTTCAACGTGTACGTATGAAAAATATCAAAAATATGGCTATGTGTACTATAATAATCATGCCAGAAGTGAAACTCCTTGGCAGTAAAATATAAAAAGGTACACGTTATATGCCAAAAACTCATAAATAATTAAATTTTCCAGGATAATATGAAATACATGCAATAACGGGTTGCATTCCCTGCAAACTCATATGATAAAACACGTGGAAAATTTGATTTTTCCATGAATATTTTTGTTGAATTCGATAAAACTCAACGAGATACATGTAAAGTATAAAAATTATAGAGATCGCTTCGTGGAAACTATAAAATTTTTAATATTTTCATGTTTACACGATCAATTTCAACGTGTACGTACGAAAAATATCGAATAAACGAGAATTTCTAAAATGTCGGCAAAAGTGGTATTTGTTGAAATCGTTCAATTTTATGAAATTATTGTAGCGAATATATGACATTTGATGTGTTTTTGAAAATTTTGATTTTTCCAGGAAAATTCAATGACATTCGTTTGAAAACATTGACATATTTGTAAAATAATGAAAACACATTGATCAGATTATGACAATTGAGAAAATTCGATAATTTGTTAGTTTGACGAACTTTCTCGTCGTGTAGGTATGAAAAATTTAAAAAAAAGTGAATTTGCAACTTTTGACCGAAATCGAGATATTTCTTCAAAACGGGTTTTTTATGAAATTATCGTAGCGAATAAGTGAAATTTAGATTTTTTTTTAAAATATGATTTTTTCATGAAAATTTCAGTTGAATTCGATAAAACTCAATGAGATACATGTAAAGTATAAAAATTATAGAGATCGCTTCGTGGAAACTATAAAATTTTTAATATTTTCATGTTTACACGATCAATTTCAACGTGTACGTATGAAAAATATCAAAAATATGGCCATGTGTACTATAATAATCATGCCAGAAGTGAATCTCCTTGGCAGTAAAATAAAAAAAGGTACACGTTATATGCCAAAAACTCATAAATAATTAAATTTTCCAGGATAATATGAAATACATGCATGACGGGTTGCATTCCCTGCAAACTCATATGATAAAACACGTGGAAAATTTGATTTTTCCATGAAAATTTCAGTTGAATTCGATAAAACTCAACGAGATACATGTAAAGTATAAAAATTATAGAGATCGCTTCGTGGAAACTATAAATTTTTTGATAATTTCATGTTTACACGATCAATTTCAACGTGTACGTACGAAAAATATCGAATAAACGAGAATTTCTAAAATGTCGGCAAAAGTGGTATTTGTTGAAATCGTTCAATTTTATGAAATTATTGTAGCGAATATATGACATTTGATGTGTTTTTGAAAATTTTGATGATTTCCAGGAAAATTCAATGTCATTAGTTTGAAAACATTGAAATATTTGTAAAATAATGAAAACACATTGATCAGATTATGACAATTGAGAAAATTCGATAATTTGTTAGTTTGACGAACTTTCTCGTCGTGTAGGTATGAAAAATTTAAAAAAGTGAATTTGCAACTTTTGACCGAAATCGGGATATTTCTTCAAAACGTTGTTTTTATGAAATTATCGTAGCGAATAAGTGAAATTTTGATTTTTTCGGAAAATTTGATTTTTCATGAATATTTTTGTTGAATTCAATAAAACTCAACGAGATACATGTAAAGTATAAAAATTATAGAGATCGCTTCGTGGAAACTATAAAATTTTTAATATTTTCATGTTTACACGATCAATTTCAACGTGTACGTATGAAAAATATCAAAAATATGGCTATGTGTACTATAATAATCATGCCAGAAGTGAAACTCCTTGGCAGGAAAATAAAAAAGGTACACGTTATATGCCAAAAACTCATAAATAATTAAATTTTCCAGGATAATATGAAATACATGCATGACGGGTTGCATTCCCTGCAAACTCATATGATAAAACACGTGGAAAATTTGATTTTTTCATGAAAATTTCAGTTGAATTCGATAAAACTCAACGAGATACATGTAAAGTATAAAAATTATAGAGATCGCTTCGTGGAAACTATAAAATTTTTAATATTTTCATGTTTACACGATCAATTTCAACGTGTACGTATGAAAAATATCAAAAATATGGCTATGTGTACTATAATAATCATGCCAGAAGTGAAACTCCTTGGCAGTAAAATAAAAAAAGGTACACGTTATATGCCAAAAACTCATAAATAATTAAATTTTCCAGGATAATATGAAATACATGCGTAACGGGTTGCATTCCCTGCAAACTCATATGATAAAACACGTGGAAAATTTGATTTTTCCATGAAAATTTTTGTTGAATTCGATAAAACTCAACGAGATACATGTAAAGTATAAAAATTATAGAGATCGCTTCGTGGAAACTATAAAATTTTTGATAATTTCATGTTTACACGATCAATTTCAACGTGTACGTACGAAAAATATCGAATAAACGAGAATTTCTAAAATGTCGGCAAAAGTGGTATTTGTTGAAATCGTTCAATTTTATGAAATTATTGTAGCGAATATATGACATTTGAGTGTTTTTGAAAATTTTGATTTTTCCAGGAAAATTCAATGACATTCGTTTGAAAACATTGAAATATTTGTAAAATAATGAAAACACATTGATCAGATTATGACAATTGAGAAAATTCGATAATTTGTTAGTTTGACGAACTTTCTCGTCGTGTAGGTATGAAAAATTTAAAAAAAAGTGAATTTGCAACTTTTGACCGAAATCGAGATATTTCTTCAAAACGGGTTTTTTATGAAATTATCGTAGCGAATAAGTGAAATTTAGATTTTTTTTTAAAATATGATTTTTTCATGAAAATTTCAGTTGAATTCGATAAAACTCAATGAGATACATGTAAAGTATAAAAATTATAGAGATCGCTTCGTGGAAACTATAAAATTTTTAATATTTTCATGTTTACACGATCAATTTCAACGTGTACGTATGAAAAATATCAAAAATATGGCCATGTGTACTATAATAATCATGCCAGAAGTGAATCTCCTTGGCAGTAAAATAAAAAAAGGTACACGTTATATGCCAAAAACTCATAAATAATTAAATTTTCCAGGATAATATGAAATACATGCATGACGGGTTGCATTCCCTGCAAACTCATATGATAAAACACGTGGAAAATTTGATTTTTCCATGAAAATTTCAGTTGAATTCGATAAAACTCAACGAGATACATGTAAAGTATAAAAATTATAGAGATCGCTTCGTGGAAACTATAAAATTTTTGATAATTTCATGTTTACACGATCAATTTCAACGTGTACGTACGAAAAATATCGAATAAACGAGAATTTCTAAAATGTCGGCAAAAGTGGTATTTGTTGAAATCGTTCAATTTTATGAAATTATTGTAGCGAATATATGACATTTGATGTGTTTTTGAAAATTTTGATTTTTCCAGGAAAATTCAATGACATTCGTTTGAAAACATTGAAATATTTGTAAAATAATGAAAACACATTGATCAGATTATGACAATTGAGAAAATTCGATAATTTGTTAGTTTGACGAACTTTCTCGTCGTGTAGGTATGAAAAATTTAAAAAAGTGAATTTGCAACTTTTGACCGAAATCGGGATATTTCTTCAAAACGTTGTTTTTATGAAATTATCGTAGCGAATAAGTGAAATTTTGATTTTTTCGGAAAATTTGATTTTTTCATGAATATTTTTGTTGAATTCAATAAAACTCAACGAGATACATGTAAAGTATAAAAATTATAGAGATCGCTTCGTGGAAACTATAAAATTTTTAATATTTTCATGTTTACACGATCAATTTCAACGTGTACGTATGAAAAATATCAAAAATATGGCTATGTGTACTATAATAATCATGCCAGAAGTGAAACTCCTTGGCAGTAAAATATAAAAAGGTACACGTTATATGCCAAAAACTCATAAATAATTAAATTTTCCAGGATAATATGAAATACATGCATGACGGGTTGCATTCCCTGCAAACTCATATGATAAAACACGTGGAAAATTTGATTTTTCCATGAAAATTTCAGTTGAATTCGATAAAACTCAACGAGATACATGTAAAGTATAAAAATTATAGAGATCGCTTCGTGGAAACTATAAATTTTTTGATAATTTCATGTTTACACGATCAATTTCAACGTGTACGTACGAAAAATATCGAATAAACGAGAATTTCTAAAATGTCGGCAAAAGTGGTATTTGTTGAAATCGTTCAATTTTATGAAATTATTGTAGCGAATATATGACATTTGATGTGTTTTTGAATTTTTTGATTTTTCCAGGAAAATTCAATGTCATTCGTTTGAAAACATTGAAATATTTGTAAAATAATGAAAACACATTGATCAGATTATGACAATTGAGAAAATTCGATAATTTGTTAGTTTGACGAACTTTCTCGTCGTGTAGGTATGAAAAATTTAAAAAAAAGTGAATTTGCAACTTTTGACCGAAATCGGGATATTTCTTCAAAACGTTGTTTTTATGAAATTATCGTAGCGAATAAGTGAAATTTTGATTTTTTTCGGAAAATTTGATTTTTTCATGAATATTTTTGTTGAATTCAATAAAACTCAACGAGATACATGTAAAGTATAAAAATTATAGAGATCGCTTCGTGGAAACTATAAAATTTTTTTTATTTTCATGTTTACACGATCAATTTCAATGTGTACGTATGAAAAATATCGAATAAACGAGAATTTCTAAAATGTCGGCAAAAGTGGTATTTGTTGAAATCGTTCAATTTTATGAAATTATTGTAGCGAATATATGACATTTGATGTGTTTTTGAATTTTTTGATTTTTCCAGGAAAATTCAATGTCATTCGTTTGAAAACATTGAAAAATTTGTAAAATAATGAAAACACATTGATCAGATTATGACAATTGAGAAAATTCGATAATTTGTTAGTTTGACGAACTTTCTCGTCGTGTAGGTATGAAAAATTTAAAAAAAGTGAATTTGCAACTTTTGACCGAAATCGGGATTTTCTTCAAAACGTTGTTTTTATGAAATTATCGTAGCGAATAAGTGAAATTTTGATTTTTTCGGAAAATTTGATTTTTCATGAATATTTTTGTTGAATTCAATAAAACTCAACGAGATACATGTAAAGTATAAAAATTATAGAGATCGCTTCGTGGAAACTATAAAATTTTTAATATTTTCATGTTTACACGATCAATTTCAACGTGTACGTATGAAAAATATCAAAAATATGGCTATGTGTACTATAATAATCATGCCAGAAGTGAAACTCCTTGGCAGTAAAATATAAAAAGGTACACGTTATATGCCAAAAACTCATAAATAATTAAATTTTCCAGGATAATATGAAATACATGCATGACGGGTTGCATTCCCTGCAAACTCATATGATAAAACACGTGGAAAATTTGATTTTTCCATGAAAATTTCAGTTGAATTCGATAAAACTCAACGAGATACATGTAAAGTATAAAAATTATAGAGATCGCTTCGTGGAAACTATAAAATTTTTGATAATTTCATGTTTACACGATCAATTTCAACGTGTACGTACGAAAAATATCGAATAAACGAGAATTTCTAAAATGTCGGCAAAAGTGGTATTTGTTGAAATCGTTCAATTTTATGAAATTATTGTAGCGAATATATGACATTTGATGTGTTTTTGAAAATTTTGATTTTTCCAGGAAAATTCAATGTCATTCGTTTGAAAACATTGAAATATTTGTAAAATAATGAAAACACATTGATCAGATTATGACAATTGAGAAAATTCGATAATTTGTTAGTTTGACGAACTTTCTCGTCGTGTAGGTATGAAAAATTTGAAAAAAGTGAATTTGCAACTTTTGACCGAAATCGGGATATTTCTTCAAAACGTTGTTTTTATGAAATTATCGTAGCGAATAAGTGAAATTTTGATTTTTTTCGGAAAATTTGATTTTTTCATGAAAATTTTTGTTGAATTCGATAAAACTCAACGAGATACATGTAAAGTATAAAAATTATAGAGATCGCTTCGTGGAAACTATAAAATTTTTAATATTTTCATGTTTACACGATCAATTTCAACGTGTACGTATGAAAAATATCAAAAATATGGCTATGTGTACTATAATAATCATGCCAGAAGTGAAACTCCTTGGCAGTAAAATAAAAAAAGGTACACGTTATATGCCAAAAACTCATAAATAATTAAATTTTCCAGGATAATATGAAATACATGCGTAACGGGTTGCATTCCCTGCAAACTCATATGATAAAACACGTGGAAAATTTGATTTTTCCATGAAAATTTTTGTTGAATTCGATAAAACTCAACGAGATACATGTAAAGTATAAAAATTATAGAGATCGCTTCGTGGAAACTATAAAATTTTTAATATTTTCATGTTTACACGATCAATTTCAACGTGTACGTATGAAAAATATCAAAAATATGGCTATGTGTACTATAATAATCATGCCAGAAGTGAAACTCCTTGGCAGTAAAATATAAAAAGGTACACGTTATATGCCAAAAACTCATAAATAATTAAATTTTCCAGGATAATATGAAATACATGCATGACGGGTTGCATTCCCTGCAAACTCATATGATAAAACACGTGGAAAATTTGATTTTTCCATGAAAATTTCAGTTGAATTCGATAAAACTCAACGAGATACATGTAAAGTATAAAAATTATAGAGATCGCTTCGTGGAAACTATAAAATTTTTGATAATTTCATGTTTACACGATCAATTTCAACGTGTACGTACGAAAAATATCGAATAAACGAGAATTTCTAAAATGTCGGCAAAAGTGGTATTTGTTGAAATCGTTCAATTTTATGAAATTATTGTAGCGAATATATGACATTTGATGTGTTTTTGAAAATTTTGATTTTTCCAGGAAAATTCAATGTCATTCGTTTGAAAACATTGAAATATTTGTAAAATAATGAAAACACATTGATCAGATTATGACAATTGAGAAAATTCGATAATTTGTTAGTTTGACGAACTTTCTCGTCGTGTTGGTATGAAAAATTTAAAAAAAAGTGAATTTGCAACTTTTGACCGAAATCGGGATATTTCTTCAAAACGTTGTTTTTATGAAATTATCGTAGCGAATAAGTGAAATTTTGATTTTTTTCGGAAAATATGATTTTTTCATGAAAATTTCAGTTGAATTCGATAAAACTCAATGAGATACATGTAAAGTATAAAAATTATAGAGATCGCTTCGTGGAAACTATAAAATTTTTAATATTTTCATGTTTACACGATCAATTTCAACGTGTACGTATGAAAAATATCAAAAATATGGCTATGTGTACTATAATAATCATGCCAGAAGTGAAACTCCTTGGCAGTAAAATAAAAAAAGGTACACGTTATATGCCAAAAACTCATAAATAATTAAATTTTCCAGGATAATATGAAATACATGCATGACGGGTTGCATTCCCTGCAAACTCATATGATAAAACACGTGGAAAATTTGATTTTTCCATGAAAATTTCAGTTGAATTCGATAAAACTCAACGAGATACATGTAAAGTATAAAAATTATAGAGATCGCTTCGTGGAAACTATAAAATTTTTGATAATTTCATGTTTACACGATCAATTTCAACGTGTACGTACGAAAAATATCGAATAAACGAGAATTTCTAAAATGTCGGCAAAAGTGGTATTTGTTGAAATCGTTCAATTTTATGAAATTATTGTAGCGAATATATGACATTTGATGTGTTTTTGAAAATTTTGATTTTTCCAGGAAAATTCAATGACATTCGTTTGAAAACATTGACATATTTGTAAAATAATGAAAACACATTGATCAGATTATGAAAATTGAGAAAATTTGATAATTTGTTAGTTTGAAGAACTTTGTCGTCGTGTAGGTATGAAAAAATTTAAAAAAAGTGAAATTGCAACTTTTGACCGAAATCGGGATATTTCTTCAAAACGTTGTTTTTATGAAATTATCGTAGCGAATAAGTGAAATTTTGATTTTTTTCGGAAAATTTGATTTTTCATGAATATTTTTGTTGAATTCAATAAAACTCAACGAGATACATGTAAAGTATAAAAATTATAGAGATCGCTTCGTGGAAACTATAAAATTTTTAATATTTTCATGTTTACACGATCAATTTCAACGTGTACGTATGAAAAATATCGAATAAACGAAATAAAATGTCGGCAAAAGTGTTATTTGTTGAAATCGTTCAATTTTATGAAATTATTGTAGCGAATATATGACATTTGAGTTTTTGAATTTTTGATTTTTCCAGGAAAATTCAATGTCATTCGTTTGAAAACATTGAAAAATTTGTAAAATAATGAAAACACATTGATCAGATTATGACAATTGAGAAAATTCGATAATTTGTTAGTTTGACGAACTTTCTCGTCGTGTAGTTATGAAAAATTTTATAAAAAAGTGAATTTGCAACTTTTGACCGAAATCGGGATTTTTCTTCAAAACGTTGTTTTTATGAAATTATCGTAGCGAATAAGTGAAATTTTGATTTTTTGGAAAATTTGATTTTTCATGAATATTTTTGTTGAATTCAATAAAACTCAACGAGATACATGTAAAGTATAAAAATTATAGAGATCGCTTCGTGGAAACTATAAATTTTTTGATAATTTCATGTTTATACGATCAATTTCAACGTGTACGTACGAAAAATATCGAATAAACGAGAATTTCTAAAATGTCGGCAAAAGTGGTATTTGTTGAAATCGTTCAATTTTATGAAATTATTGTAGCGAATATATGACATTTGATGTGTTTTTGAATTTTTTGATTTTTCCAGGAAAATTCAATGTCATTCGTTTGAAAACATTGAAATATTTGTAAAATAATGAAAACACATTGATCAGATTATGACAATTGAGAAAATTCGATAATTTGTTAGTTTGACGAACTTTCTCGTCGTGTAGGTATGAAAAATTTAAAAAAAAAGTGAATTTGCAACTTTTGACCGAAATCGGGATATTTCTTCAAAACGTTGTTTTTATGAAATTATCGTAGCGAATAAGTGAAATTTTGATTTTTTTCGGAAAATTTGATTTTTTCATGAATATTTTTGTTGAATTCAATAAAACTCAACGAGATACATGTAAAGTATAAAAATTATAGAGATCGCTTCGTGGAAACTATAAAATTTTTAATATTTTCATGTTTACACGATCAATTTCAACGTGTACGTATGAAAAATATCAAAAATATGGCTATGTGTACTATAATAATCATGCCAGAAGTGAAACTCCTTGGCAGTAAAATATAAAAAGGTACACGTTATATGCCAAAAACTCATAAATAATTAAATTTTCCAGGATAATATGAAATACATGCATGACGGGTTGCATTCCCTGCAAACTCATATGATAAAACACGTGGAAAATTTGATTTTTCCATGAAAATTTCAGTTGAATTCGATAAAACTCAACGAGATACATGTAAAGTATAAAAATTATAGAGATCGCTTCGTGGAAACTATAAATTTTTTGATAATTTCATGTTTATACGATCAATTTCAACGTGTACGTACGAAAAATAACGAATAAACGAGAATTTCTAAAATGTCGGCAAAAGTGGTATTTGTTGAAATCGTTCAATTTTATGAAATTATTGTAGCGAATATATGACATTTGATGTGTTTTTGAAAATTTTGATTTTTCCAGGAAAATTCAATGTCATTCGTTTGAAAACATTGAAATATTTGTAAAATAATGAAAACACATTGATCAGATTATGACAATTGAGAAAATTCGATAATTTGTTAGTTTGACGAACTTTCTCGTCGTGTAGGTATGAAAAATTTAAAAAAAAGTGAATTTGCAACTTTTGACCGAAATCGAGATATTTCTTCAAAACGGGTTTTTTATGAAATTATCGTAGCGAATAAGTGAAATTTAGATTTTTTTTTAAAATATGATTTTTTCATGAAAATTTCAGTTGAATTCGATAAAACTCAATGAGATACATGTAAAGTATAAAAATTATAGAGATCGCTTCGTGGAAACTATAAAATTTTTAATATTTTCATGTTTACACGATCAATTTCAACGTGTACGTATGAAAAATATCAAAAATATGGCTATGTGTACTATAATAATCATGCCAGAAGTGAAACTCCTTGGCAGTAAAATAAAAAAAGGTACACGTTATATGCCAAAAACTCATAAATAATTAAATTTTCCAGGATAATATGAAATACATGCGTAACGGGTTGCATTCCCTGCAAACTCATATGATAAAACACGTGGAAAATTTGATTTTTCCATGAAAATTTTTGTTGAATTCGATAAAACTCAACGAGATACATGTAAAGTATAAAAATTATAGAGATCGCTTCGTGGAAACTATAAAATTTTTAATATTTTCATGTTAACACGATCAATTTCAACGTGTACGTATGAAAAATATCAAAAATATGGCTATGTGTACTATAATAATCATGCCAGAAGTGAAACTCCTTGGCAGTAAAATATAAAAAGGTTCACGTTATATGCCAAAAACTCATAAATAATTAAATTTTCCAGGATAATATGAAATACATGCATGACGGGTTGCATTCCCTGCAAACTCATATGATAAAACACGTGGAAAATTTGATTTTTCCATGAAAATTTCAGTTGAATTCGATAAAACTCAACGAGATACATGTAAAGTATAAAAATTATAGAGATCGCTTCGTGGAAACTATAAAATTTTTGATAATTTCATGTTTACACGATCAATTTCAACGTGTACGTACGAAAAATATCGAATAAACGAGAATTTCTAAAATGTCGGCAAAAGTGGTATTTGTTGAAATCGTTCAATTTTATGAAATTATTGTAGCGAATATATGACATTTGATGTGTTTTTGAATTTTTTGATTTTTCCAGGAAAATTCAATGTCATTCGTTTGAAAACATTGAAATATTTGTAAAATAATGAAAACACATTGATCAGATTATGACAATTGAGAAAATTCGATAATTTGTTAGTTTGACGAACTTTCTCGTCGTGTAGGTATGAAAAATTTAAAAAAAAGTGAATTTGCAACTTTTGACCGAAATCGGGATATTTCTTCAAAACGTTGTTTTTATGAAATTATCGTAGCGAATAAGTGAAATTTAGATTTTTTTTTAAAATATGATTTTTTCATGAAAATTTCAGTTGAATTCGATAAAACTCAACGAGATACATGTAAAGTATAAAAATTATAGAGATCGCTTCGTGGAAACTATAAAATTTTTAATATTTTCATGTTTACACGATCAATTTCAACGTGTACGTATGAAAAATATCAAAAATATGGCTATGTGTACTATAATAATCATGCCAGAAGTGAAACTCCTTGGCAGTAAAATAAAAAAAGGTACACGTTATATGCCAAAAACTCATAAATAATTAAATTTTCCAGGATAATATGAAATACATGCATGACGGGTTGCATTCCCTGCAAACTCATATGATAAAACACGAGGAAAATTTGATTTTTCCATGAAAATTTCAGTTGAATTCGATAAAACTCAACGAGATACATGTAAAGTATAAAAATTATAGAGATCGCTTCGTGGAAACTATAAATTTTTTGATAATTTCATGTTTACACGATCAATTTCAACGTGTACGTACGAAAAATATCGAATAAACGAGAATTTCTAAAATGTCGGCAAAAGTGGTATTTGTTGAAATCGTTCAATTTTATGAAATTATTGTAGCGAATATATGACATTTGATGTATTTTGAATTTTTTGATTTTTCCAGGAAAATTCAATGTCATTCGTTTGAAAACATTGAAAAATTTGTAAAATAATGAAAACACATTGATCAGATTATGACAATTGAGAAAATTCGATAATTTGTTAGTTTGACGAACTTTCTCGTCGTGTAGGTATGAAAAATTTAAAAAAAAGTGAATTTGCAACTTTTGACCGAAATCGGGATTTTTCTTCAAAACGTTGTTTTTATGAAATTATCGTAGCGAATAAGTGAAATTTTGATTTTTTTCGGAAAATTTGATTTTTTCATGAATATTTTTGTTGAATTCAATAAAACTCAACGAGATACATGTAAAGTATAAAAATTATAGAGATCGCTTCGTGGAAACTATAAAATTTTTTTTATTTTCATGTTTACACGATCAATTTCAATGTGTACGTACGAAAAATATCGAATAAACGAGAATTTCTAAAATGTCGGCAAAAGTGGTATTTGTTGAAATCGTTCAATTTTATGAAATTATTGTAGCGAATATATGACATTTGATGTGTTTTTGAATTTTTTGATTTTTCCAGGAAAATTCAATGTCATTCGTTTGAAAACATTGAAAAATTTGTAAAATAATGAAAACACATTGATCAGATTATGACAATTGAGAAAATTCGATAATTTGTTAGTTTGACGAACTTTCTCGTCGTGTAGGTATGAAAAATTTAAAAAAAAGTGAATTTGCAACTTTTGACCGAAATCGGGATTTTTCTTCAAAACGTTGTTTTTATGAAATTATCGTAGCGAATAAGTGAAATTTTGATTTTTTTCGGAAAATTTGATTTTTTCATGAATATTTTTGTTGAATTCAATAAAACTCAACGAGATACATGTAAAGTATAAAAATTATAGAGATCGCTTCGTGGAAACTATAAAATTTTTAATATTTTCATGTTTACACGATCAATTTCAACGTGTACGTATGAAAAATATCAAAAATATGGCTATGTGTACTATAATAATCATGCCAGAAGTTAAACTCCTTGGCAGTAAAATATAAAAGGTACACGTTATATGCCAAAAACTCATAAATAATTAAATTTTCCAGGATAATATGAAATACATGCGTAACGGGTTGCATTCCCTGCAAACTCATATGATAAAACACGTGGAAAATTTGATTTTTACCCATGAAAATTTTTGTTGAATTCGATAAAACTCAACGAGATACATGTAAAGTATAAAAATTATAGAGATCGCTTCGTGGAAACTATAAAATTTTTAATATTTTCATGTTTACACGATCAATTTTAACGTGTACGTACGAAAAATATCGAATAAACGAGAATTTCTAAAATGTCGGCAAAAGTGGTATTTGTTGAAATCGTTCAATTTTATGAAATTATTGTAGCGAATATATGACATTTGAGTGTTTTTGAAAATTTTGATTTTTCCAGGAAAATTCAATGACATTCGTTTGAAAACATTGAAATATTTGTAAAATAATGAAAACACATTGATCAGATTATGACAATTGAGAAAATTCGATAATTTGTTAGTTTGACGAACTTTCTCGTCGTGTAGGTATGAAAAATTTAAAAAAAAGTGAATTTGCAACTTTTGACCGAAATCGGGATATTTCTTCAAAACGTTGTTTTTATGAAATTATCGTAGCGAATAAGTGAAATTTAGATTTTTTTTTAAAATATGATTTTTTCATGAAAATTTCAGTTGAATTCGATAAAACTCAACGAGATACATGTAAAGTATAAAAATTATAGAGATCGCTTCGTGGAAACTATAAAATTTTTAATATTTTCATGTTTACACGATCAATTTCAACGTGTACGTATGAAAAATATCAAAAATATGGCTATGTGTACTATAATAATCATGCCAGAAGTGAAACTCCTTGGCAGTAAAATAAAAAAAGGTACACGTTATATGCCAAAAACTCATAAATAATTAAATTTTCCAGGATAATATGAAATACATGCGTAACGGGTTGCATTCCCTGCAAACTCATATGATAAAACACGTGGAAAATTTGATTTTTCCATGAAAATTTTTGTTGAATTCGATAAAACTCAACGAGATACATGTAAAGTATAAAAATTATAGAGATCGCTTCGTGGAAACTATAAAATTTTTAATATTTTCATGTTTACACGATCAATTTCAACGTGTACGTATGAAAAATATCAAAAATATGGCTATGTGTACTATAATAATCATGCCAGAAGTGAAACTCCTTGGCAGTAAAATATAAAAAGGTACACGTTATATGCCAAAAACTCATAAATAATTAAATTTTCCAGGATAATATGAAATACATGCAAGACGGGTTGCATTCCCTGCAAACTCATATGATAAAACACGTGGAAAATTTGATTTTTCCATGAAAATTTCAGTTGAATTCGATAAAACTCAACGAGATACATGTAAAGTATAAAAATTATAGAGATCGCTTCGTGGAAACTATAAAATTTTTGATAATTTCATGTTTACACGATCAATTTCAACGTGTACGTACGAAAAATATCGAATAAACGAGAATTTCTAAAATGTCGGCAAAAGTGGTATTTGTTGAAATCGTTCAATTTTATGAAATTATTGTAGCGAATATATGACATTTGATGTGTTTTTGAAAATTTTGATTTTTCCAGGAAAATTCAATGTCATTCGTTTGAAAACATTGAAATATTTGTAAAATAATGAAAACACATTGATCAGATTATGAAAATTGAGAAAATTTGATAATTTGTTAGTTTGAAGAACTTTGTCGTCGTGTAGGTATGAAAAAATTTAAAAAAAGTGAAATTGCAACTTTTGACCGAAATCGGGATATTTCTTCAAAACGTTGTTTTTATGAAATTATCGTAGCGAATAAGTGAAATTTTGATTTTTTCGGAAAATTTGATTTTTTCATGAATATTTTTGTTGAATTCAATAAAACTCAACGAGATACATGTAAAGTATAAAAATTATAGAGATCGCTTCGTGGAAACTATAAAATTTTTAATATTTTCATGTTTACACGATCAATTTCAACGTGTACGTATGAAAAATATCAAAAATATGGCTATGTGTACTATAATAATCATGCCAGAAGTGAAACTCCTTGGCAGTAAAATAAAAATAGGTACACGTTATATGCCAAAAACTCATAAATAATTAAATTTTCCAGGATAATATGAAATACATGCATGACGGGTTGCATTCCCTGCAAACTCATATGATAAAACACGTGGAAAATTTGATTTTTCCATGAAAATTTCAGTTGAATTCGATAAAACTCAACGAGATACATGTAAAGTATAAAAATTATAGAGATCGCTTCGTGGAAACTATAAATTTTTTGATAATTTCATGTTTACACGATCAATTTCAACGTGTACGTACGAAAAATATCGAAAAAACGAGAATTTCTAAAATGTCGCCAAAAGTGGTATTTGTTGAAATCGTTCAATTTTATGAAATTATTGTAGCGAATATATGACATTTGATGTGTTTTTGAAAATTTTAGTTTTTCCAGGAAAATTCAATGACATTCGTTTGAAAACATTTAAATATATGTAAAATAATAAAATCACGTTGATCAGATTATGAAAATTGAGAAAATTTGATAATTTGTTAGTTTGACGAACTTTCTCGTCGTGTAGGTATGAAAAATTTAAAAAAAAAAGAATATGTGTACTCATGTACACATGCCAGAAGTGAAACTTCTTATCAATAAAGTAATCAAAAGGTACATGGACAAGCGTATGCCTAAAACTCGTAGATGAACAAATTCTTCAGAATAAAGCAAGTAACAAAATGCAGAAATGTAGTAGGAAGAGAAGCGATAAATACACGGGATAAAAATTTAAGTAGAAAATGATCAATGTTTTAATTAAATCAAATTTTTACAATTATTTCATATTAACACATTGTATGCGGACAACACGTCTCGATGATGATCTTTCGCACTGTAGTAATAGTATGTCGTCGAGACATTGTCCGCATACAATGTGTTAAGTAAGATTAACAATTATTTTCAAATTAAAACTTTTATAAAATTATGAATTATGAAAATTTATTCGTTTTCGTTTGGAATTTCTTCGATTTCCATTGCTCCCTCCGATGGTGACTGAGTAGGTATAAACGATACAATCAGTTTTTGATAAGTAAAATTTTTGCGCAATAGACTTTACCATCTTAAAGCCTGTAAAAACATTTTTTTTAATTACTATTATATTACTGTTGTATAATATATAGTATACAATTAGATCAATGTTTTAAAAATTAAACAATTAAAGGAAATACTCACAAATAATATCTAACTGCAATAAATAGCATCTATTTAGATACTATTTATAGATAATTGATAATTTTATAACACCACATAAAATTCAATAAATCTTCAAAATGACACCTGAGAACAAAGAATTCATAGCTATTGTGAGAAATTGTTACAAATAAAACAATAGATAACATCAAAACTGTAATAGGTTTCGATAACTTTTAAATACCATGTGTTTTAATAGTATTTCTTTTATTTGATAAATAGATCAAATGTATATACATAATGTTATAAAATACTATACCTGTGTTTGTATAAATGTACATAACCTCATTTTCACGTTGATTTGATAAATTTTTAAATACCACATGGATGTAATTTAGTATTATTTAGCTTATTATTAAAATATGAGATTATATAAATTAATATACTTACCAAAAATATCAATGTAATTACATTAAATAACACTCTTATTTAAACACAATTAACGTAAGGACGCTCAGTCTATTTACTTAGCTCTAACTTATGAAACCGACGCGGATACGGCTTCATACGTCTTTCTCTGTCTATAAGCATCTTATGGAAATTCAAATAAAATTTATTGATCTAAAGTATATATATATATATATATATATATATATATATATACATAAATTGTACAGTAAATGAGATAATGAGTCGATGTGGTCTGTTATCTGTTAAGATATTTTACCAGTATCCAGTGAAGGTAGGTGTTTGTGTTTTGATATAGACCAAGAAAATATTTTCAAAATATTTTCAAAAAACGCGGCAATGACGTGGTGCATCAAGGGTTCCGCATCCGAAAAAGAGACAATAGAAGTTCCGCCTCCGAAAAACGCCACAAGAGAAGTTTCACTTCAAAAATTGCTATGTGTACTATTATAATCATGTTAGAAGTGAAACTCCTTTCCAGTAAAGTAAAAAAAGGTACACGTTTATATGCAAAAAACTCATAAATAATTAAATTTTCCAGGAAATATGAAATACATGCATGCAGGATTGCATACCCTGCGCACACATATAATAAAAAACGTGGAAAATTTGATTTTTCCCTGAAAATTTTTGTTGAATTCGATGAAACTCAACGAGAACATGTAAAGTATAAAAATTATAGAGATCGCTTCGTGGAAACTATAAAATTTTTGATAATTTCATGTTTACACTATCAACTTCAACGTGTACGTACGAAAAATATCGAAAAAACGAGAATTTCTAAAATGTCGGCAAAAGTGGTACTTGTTAAAATCGTTCAATTTTATGAAATTATAGTAGCGAATATATGACATTTGAATTGTTTTTGAAAATTTTGATTATTCCAGCAAAATTCAATGACATTCGTTTGAAATCATTGAAATATATGTAAAATAATAAAATCACATTGATCAGATTATGAAAATTGAGAAAATTTCATAATTTGTTAGTATAATTTCATAATTTTTTTGATATTTTTCATACGTTCACGTTGATATTGATCGTATAATAATGAAATTATCAAAAATTTTATAGTTTCCACGAAGCGATCTCTATAATTTTCATACTTTACATGTATCTCGTTGAGTTTCATCGAATTCAACAAAAATTTTCATGAAAAAATCAAATTTTCCGAAAAAAATCAAAATTTCACTTATTCGCTACGATAATTTTATAAAAACAACGTTTTGAAGAAATATCCCGATTTCGGTCAAAAGTTGCAAATTCACTTTTTTCTGAATTTTTCATACCCTACACGACGAGAAAGTTCGTCAACTAACAAATTATCAAATTTTCTAAGATTTCAAAATCTGATCAACGTGATTTCATTATTTTACATATATTTCAATGATTTCAACGGTTGCCATTGAATTTTTCCGGAAAAATCAAAATTTTCAAAAACAATTCAAATGTCATATATTCGCTACTATAATTTCATAAAATTAAACCAATACAACAAGTACCACTTTTGCCGACATTTTAGAAATTCTCGTTTTTTCGATATTTTTCGTACGTACACGTTGAAATTGATCGTGTAAACATGAAATTATCAAAAATTTTATAGATTCCACGAAGCGATCTCTATAATTGTTATACTTTACATGTATCTCTTTGAGTTTCATCGAATTCAACAAAAATGTTCATGGAAAAATCAAATTTCTCACGTGTTTTATTATATGTGTTCGCAGGTTATGCAACCCTTCATGATTATATTTCATATTATCCTGGAAAATTTAATTTTTTATAAGTTTTTGGCATATAAACGTGTACTTTTTTTTACTTTACTGCAAAGGAGTTTCACTTCTAACATGATTATAATAGTACACATAGCAATCAGACTTTATAATACGGAAATTTCTTCCAAATTGACATCATTCCATTTTAACTCCTCTCTAATTTGTATGTAAGTGCTTAATAATAATCAGATCAAAATCGCATACGTAAATGTCGACTTTAAGGTAATTTTCGTACATTAAATCAAAAATACACCTGCCATTATTTTTAGTACGTATTTAAAAAATCACTATAGTGTCGAAGTAAATTCGAAAACAATTGAAAGTTGTAAGGTTAAAACTGTTACAGTTGTCCAAAAAATATTATATAGGAAAAGAATAAAACGATGATAATATAATGCGAAAAACGATTTAAAATATTTAACAACAGATAAATCTAATCTAGCGACATAAGGCTCAAAAGTGATCAAAATGTATTTGACTTTTATGAGAGTGTGGATGTTTTTAAAATAGGTACAGTGCAAACAATTGTTTATTTTCTCGAAATAAGTAATAATTCATTTTTGATTATTTTAAGAAAAATATCATGTGAGTGATTGAAAATTAAGAAGAAACGAAATGGTGATTATTGTGGTGAAATTTTTGATTGTTATGGGTCGAGCTAGAGGAAAGAAAAATTACACTAAACTCGAAAAAACAAGAAACAGTTATTGAGATATTCCCAAAATTGTTGATCGTTCAGTGAATTTGATTTCGAATGTTTTCAAATGTAAAAAATATATAAATTTAGGGACAGAAAACGAAACACAAATATTCAAGCTGACAGAGAAATCATTTTAATTAGTAAAAAAGATAAATTTTAAAACGGAAAAAGACATTTTACGATACAAGAAAATGAACTCAATGTTAGTGCTAGAATATATTATACGCAGACGATTTAACGAAGCCAATTAACGTAAAATATCTTATATCAGGCAAACAATATGCAAAACAGAATAAAATTTGCTAAAGTACATACAAATTTAAAATATTCGGAGAGCAGAAAAACATGAAAAAGTGTCAACCATCGTTCTTGGCGTCTCCATTTTTTAAAACTCCATTAAGAATTGTTCATATGACAGCCGATTGTCTACGTTAATAATCTCACCTGTGTTTTTATTTACGCCAGGTGCATGCGTCATTGTTCGATCGCCACTGGCTTTTAAACAACTAATTGAAGAAAGCGGGCCGAACAAACGTTTATAATCCGTCCTTATCTTTTTAATACGTGCGGTATTTTTTTAAAAAAGGAAAGAAATCAATATGCAGAAGTGTTATTTGATAATCGTTTAACGCAATTCACATACGCAAATACTAATATTACATATGTATATAGTCAGTCGATCATATAAGGTCCGCATATTAAAGTTGTAGTAAAGAAAAAAAATTAATGATTATATATACATATATATATATATATATATATATATATATATATATATATATATATAATAAATACAATGAATAATTTTATTACAAAATAGGAAGAAACGATACAATGAGAGGCACACAATGAAATAAGAATTATCGAAAATAACAAATCACATTTGTTTCTCTTCACCAAACTTGAAAATTATTAAATACAAATAGATTTAAAATATTCAAAATGGATCGTTTCAATAGATTTATTCGACAAAGACATAGCTCGTTTAATAACTTTTATAATAAAAATAATAATAATGAAAATATTTCATGGTCAAGTTTAGAATAAACAAATTAAAATAATATAAGACAACTTTCAATCAAATTATTACGATTTGAAATTATATATATACACCGCTGGCCAAAATAATACGTACATCAACTTATAGCATTCGCCATTTTCTAAATAAAGTGAAATGATATTAAAATATTATTTATTGCAATTTGTTTGCACTTCTAAATGCTCCATCTTGATATTATTTAGTGTCATATCGAAATGATATTTTAGAGGATTTCTCGTATAAATTACAAACAATTCAATGTCGAATGGACATAAAAATAGGTATAGTGTAAACAGTTGTGTTTATTTTCTCGAAATAAGTAGTAATTCGTTTTTGATTTTTTTTTAAGAAAAATGTCATGTAAGTAATTGAAATTTAAGAAGAAACGAGTTGGTGATTGTTGTGGTAAATTATTGATTGTTATATGGGTCGAGCTAGAGAAAACAAAAATTATACTAAATTTGAAAAAAAAACAAGAAGAGAATTTGATTTTGAATGTTTTAAAATGTGAAAAAATATATGAATTTAGGGGCAGAAAACGAAAAACAACCGTTCAAGCTGACAGAAAAATCATTAAATTGGTAAAAAAGATCAATTTTAAAACGGAAAAAAGATATTTTACAAGAGAGTGAACTCAATTTTAGTGTTAGAATTATACGTAGACGATTGAACGAAGCCAATTGATGTAAAATATCTTATGTCAGCAAAAAAATATACAAAATAAAATAAAATTTGGAGAGCAGAAAAAATTCGTAAGGCGAGCTTCGAAAACCGAAATAAAACCAAATGACACTCAGAAAATAATGAAAACATGATAGTGGTAGTATAATTTAAGATTGTTTTTTTGTGGTATGATGTGGAGTCTGTATATTGGCATTAACAAAAATGACCCAATGTACTTACATGAATTTGATAGAGAATATTGTGCTACCTTATGTCGAAGAGAATATGACAATGATTTGAAAGTTTCAACAGGATAATGACCCCAAACATACCTCGAAAAATGTCAAGAAGTTGTTTAAATCGTTCGCTACCAGTGCTTCAGGAGAAAAACCACCACCACAGCCCAGACGTTTCACAATCCGTCACACATTTGTGACGCTGGGCTAAGGTAAGAAAATCGAGTCGTCACACATGTGTGACGCTGGTAGCGAACGAGTTAAGGATCATTTTGTTTCAGATATGGGAATTTGTGATTTCAGATATGCGATTGAGAATTTGTGGAGCGATGTCAAAAAAGTAATTAGAACGAAAAATATCAAAAATAAAAATCACTTGTAAGAAAAGTACAAGCTTTGTATATATATAAATATAAATATACATACATATATATATATATATATATATATATATATATGTGTGTGTGTGTGTGTGTGTGTGTGTGTGTGTGTGGTTGTGTACATTTATTATTACGGATATATTTTTCAATAAAACAACCTCACTAATGTAAATTTGAAAACAAACATATTTTTTAATAATTAACATATAATATGTAATATTATTAATAAATTAACATATAATTTATCCATTAATTTATATTTATTTATTCATATATATATATATATATATATATATATATATATATATGAGCTGTTGTTTTTAAAACTGGTATAAGTCCATTTATTTATACGTTGAGATATTGATGTTTCAATTAACTAAAAAATATTGGCAAACGTTAATAATTTCGGGTTATATTTTTAAAACTATTAACTTGTTAAATGTTATTATGCAATAATAATTAATAAAATTGTTAAAGAAAATAACCGATTTTTTTAGTTACAAATGGACTTATACCACTTTCTATAATAACAAATTATTAAGTAAACGAAAAATCGATTATATGAACACATCGTATGCGGGCAACTCGTCTTGACGACATCTTTCGCAAGAATCAAAACTAAAAAATAAAGAAAATTAAACTTACAGAAAATGTTAAAAACAGTTAACATATTGTATAGGACATGTTTCTTATTCGAACAGCAAAAACGATTCTATAAGATATACACGCACATGTATAAATTATTAACGACTATTTTTATCACCTAGATATTTTTTAAAACACAGTTCCAGTAACGAAATACCTACGAAAACATTCATATTTACTTGTTTTATAAAAATCATCTGTATTTAATAATCGCTAATGTCAAGAAATATGCATGCGTACACAAAATATTTACATTTTTAAAATGAAATCGCGATAGACCCCACTCGTGAAAATATCACGTACGACACTGACGGCCACACTTTATGCACTTGCTTGCTGAGTCAGACAAAGGCACTTGCTGCTGAGTCAGACAAATGCACTTGCTGCCGAGTAGGTAATTTTTTTAGTTCGTGGTTATTGTTTATTTAAGATTGCATTGCCGTCGACGAAACAATTATTGAACCGTATTTATTTATTCGAGTTTCAGAGAGTGAATAAATATACATCTTATAAACATACCTCTATGATTGGAATTTAAAAATATGCATTCATCGTAGAAAACATGTTTTTATCTACGATGAATCACATAATAAAGTCATAGGACAGGTGTAGCTTTGGAAAAAAACATTAAAATAGACTTTGTTAACGAGTTTTATTTATTACTTAAATACAAACATTAATTTGTCAAATTATAGTAATGTTTATTTTATAAAATTTGTTAAATTATAGTAATGGAGGAAATCCATCAAGAATAATGACTTGCCTGCAAATCGGGCACGTGTTCTTCGCTTTATACCATTGTTGAAAACACTGATATATAGAAAAAAATAAACAGAAAATTGCAATTTTAATAAAACAGTGGTTTTAAAACGATTGAAAATTTTGTAAAATTAAGATTTTAAAAAAAAAGTCAATCCATGTCAGATTTCAAATCGAATGTAAATAAATATTAGGTTGGCAAGTATCTCCCTTCCGCTTTTTTTTTTGTACATAGCTGCGAAATTCAAAAGACCAGAAGGCGGAAGGGAGATATTTGCCAACCTAATATATGTAATAAATTTTAAGAAAAAAATAAACTTTCATTTATCCGTTCACTTACGTATCTGTGAAATGAATGACCGCAAACGAGTACTTTTCGACAAGACGGACGCAGAATATCCATGCAAATGGCACAAGTAGATAACTCGTTTTTCTTACTACGGACGTTATTCGTTTTATTACGCTGAAGAAATTCGTAATCGTAAACCTCACGTAACGTACCTTTTATTTTCCAACGTTTCTCTATCGATCACGCTTTTGACCGATTCTATTATTCTGTCGTGAGCGAAGCCCGATAAAGAACCGCCGTTATCGATTTTAGCTAATTTAACGTAACGAGATAAATCGCCACTGAAAAACAAGTGTTTTTATCGATTTTTAATACTTTTATTATATTTACTTTCGTTTAAAGGATATAAAAATCAAGTACGATTATACTTCTCTTACTCACTGTGGTAAATTAGGAAATGCACTCATTAATTTTCGTTCGAGCGTGATGTCTTTCAGCGTACTATAATTACGAGTGGAAAAATGAGTATTATGAAAACCACTCAACGAAAAACTAAAAGATAATAGAAATATATTATATTAATAATTATATTACTGATTTATATTAATAATTTTATAATAGCTATATTTTGCAACGATTTCTTTAATCACTTACATTTTAGAAGATCTTTTTTCGAATAAAATATGTTTGGTATCGATCGGTCTCGACGAATCGTTTACGGATACAGGTTTTCGATATAATTCGAGGCGTTACGAGCGACGGCCTGTGATTTAAGTTCGGTCGAATTTTTGTTCGAAGTTTTGTCCGAACGTTTCGGATCATCTTCGTACGATGATTTTTTACGATACACATGTCTTTCGTCAAGCTCAACGTCTTCGAAATACGTACGCAATGAATCGATACGTCTTTGACGACGGTCGAATTATAATTTTTAAATAAATTCGCTCGTATGACGAACAGTTGTATTCGATCGCTCGGCTCTACGGATTCTAACGATACGTAAATTTTTATCGAGTCGACGGTATCGTTTTTAGTGTATTTTCTCTCCATCGATTTGCGAGGCGGATTTTTTACATAATTCTTTAGCAGAGAATTCAGTTCGCCGATTATTCGTTTATAATCTGACGTTTGTTTCAAAACGATAAATTGTTCGGAAGTTAAAAATATATTGAACGAATTGAATCGTTCACAGTGTTTTCGTAATTCGGCGATCGATTTTGTGAACGATACGATTTCCAGCGAATTAATAATTATCGAACATTCTTTTGCGTTTCTGCAATCGAATAAACATCTCGCTTCGTGTATATGAGAAACATCGTTTAACGATGTTTTTTTAAGAGATTCTGTTAGTTTTTCCATTTCTGTATCTGACGTACGAAACTTGTTATTTATTTTATAGTTTTTTCTTAATTTCGAATATTTATTTATATTACTTATCTTTAATTCTTAATGTATATTTATATCACTCGTCAGTCAAGTTTATCTGCAGTCTTTTTCTTGTAATTTAAAAATATGTGTATACGATATCAGTAGAAAATCACACGTCCTTAAATAATTATAAAGAAATGAAATATTATTTTATATTAATAATAATGATATTTTTTAATAGTTTTACCTGATTTAATAAAAGGATAACAATATTCGAAATACTAGTCAGTAAATTTGTTTTTCCAAATATATTTTTAAATATGATTTTTTTCAGTCCATATATATATATATATATATATATTTTCAGTCCATATATATATATATTTTTCAGTCCATACATATCGTTTAACAAATTAATTATATACAAAATATTTCTGAAAAAAAATTCTTTTAATTTTCTTTCAAACTCGCTGTCGTACAAATCAAGAAATTTTCTGTCGCCTTGCCAAGGTAACAGACCGTAATAATCTTTCGATGGATCGCACTAAAATTAACAACTAATTAATGATCAATCTAATAATACTAACTACTGTTTTAGTATTTATAGGATTATTCATTTTAAATCCAGCCACCGTGCTTATTTTCAATCGTAATTAAGAAAACTTGTTAATTACAATTTAAAATGTTATGAATATTAATATCGAATATTAATATATACTATACATAAACACACACATAATGTATAATAAACTCTAGAAATACATTGAATACAAACTTAATAAAACACAATTTTCTTAAAAAAAACAAAGCATAAATATACATTATACATAAAGAGTATGAAAGTTTATAGCATACGAATATTTTCTTTTAAGCGATATCCGACTCGTTAACGAACAGAAATAATTCGTTAGACGATGAAACGACGGAAACATTATTTTACTACAAAGAGAACAAGAATATCAGCAATCGTTTATATAGATACTACAATATTAATATTAGATCGTATATATCGATATAAATTTAGATTATTCAATACTGTCACATATCCTCTGATCAAGGTTATGTAGAAAGACAAAGTTATCGATCGAGAACGAGCTTTTCAGATAGGTGTACATTTTTGTGGAATATCTAGACATAAAGGTTTCATCACCTGAGCGTACGGTCTTCGATATTGTATCCGCTATAAAGACAGGAGACGTCCGGCAGCCGCGGTATCATATATCATATATCATTTTATAATACTACGATGTAACTCGTGTATCTCGACATAGAACATAATCCCTAGAAAGAGATCGACAATCGAGATACAGCAATCGTCTTCACGGTCTGCAACGAGAAGAGTTGATTTTCCGTGAAGATTTACCGATATTTATCGGAACGGCACAACAAGAGTAATCGAACGACAATCGATCGTTCTATGAAATCTGAAAAAACACAATTTTCTTTTTAGTTATTTCATTAATGTATACTATAGTAAAATATAACAGAAAATTCAAACAAAACGAGTAGATAAAAAATCAATAACGAAACACTTTCAGAAAATCAAAATCGTGAACGATATTCACAAACATCGATAGATTATCTATCGGTATCGGGCTGGAAAGTTTTACTCTCGTAACTTTACTCGTAATACAAAAACAATACGATAACAATTCATACGGAACGCTCCGAGAGACTCGGTCCTTGACGAATCGAACTCGCTCGCACTACCGCCGACACACCGTCCGAAGAGCGGACCGCTTATCGCTATCCGAAGACGTGAAACGTCACGTCTGAAAAACCGTCGACAGCGGTTTCGAAATTTCTACGCAAACATCAGACGATTCGAAGCGAAGTTCTCCGGTGAGCTCTCGACGATCCCGAGACCGGCCTGATAGAGCGACCTCTGCGTAGTGCAGCGCCCGAGTGATCGTTTGCTACGGTTCCTGTCGCGTCACAATATCTCGATCGACACACGCGAGCTGAATGACAAAATTAAAAGTAAATAAAAAAAAATTAAAAGTAAATTGTGAAAACAAAATTTCAGGTTTAATTTTCTCTACGTACCTTGAACCACGATCGATTTCGACGCATACTAAAAGATACACAAAAAACGAGGGACCCTAACTGATCATATTTCAGGGATGAAAGTAAACGAACTAGACGAACGATGCACCGTTTAATTTTGTAAATAAGTTATAACATTCTACAATGTTTGCATATTTTTTTCTTGCAATTCGTAATTCTCAAAATGTTGTAACAGTGTTTTTCAAATAGACGTAAGATTATTTTATCTAAATTGAAATTCGTCACTACAGTTCGGAATCATTGAGCATAACCTCATTTACGCACGTTAGGACGTTCCACACTAGTTGCATCGATGCATAACGTAGTATTATGAATACCACGCGCCCATACTAATATGACGATGCATATTTATGACATTTCGAATCCCCTCCAAAAAGCATTCGTTTTATTAAAGAGGGTGTGAGACGAGCGGTAATGGGCCGTGAATACTGTATGACTGTTGACTAGTGTGGAATGGCCTTCAATTTCGACGACGGAATGATAACCGAAGAAAATACAAATAATTAAATACAATAATAAAATAATTAAATACAAAAAAAAATAATAAAATAAATACAAAAAATATGCGACACGTCCTTTTTTTCAACCGACCGAGAGACTCAAAAATTACTTTTTCTTTTATGATTTTTATTTTCTATTTTCTGAATTCCACATACGAATAAAACAGGCAGAGTACATAAATACAATATGAATTTATTATTAAAACGTAATATATATATATATATATATATATATATATATATATATATATATTTAATTAATAAATTTTTATGGGATCTAAAAAAATTTTTTTTTTTTTAGAAAACAGCGTGGTATTTATTTAATTTTTCTTCATCATTCTGTTATATATAAAAAATTCACTTTTATGACTAAACATAAGCAATATCACCAAATTTATATATTTTTCTTAGAATTTTATTTAATACAACGCCTAGATATGTAATTATTTGATTTGAAAACTGATTTTTTTTAATCAAAAAAGGTACATAGGATTTTAAAGAAAATTTTCAAAACGAAAGTTAAATCTCGAATATTTCGAAATGAGATTTTATTCGGTACGCGAAAAACCATGATTCACTAATTAAATCACTTATGTTTTCAACGATATAAAACGTTAATTATTAAGATAATCGTATTAAAAAGAAATATATTTAGATCTTTTCTACTTAAATGATTATTTTTCTGCGCGAAAAATAATTATATTTCGACTAAAAACATATTTATTTTTAAAAAAATATTTTCCTATTTTAAAATTTAAAAACATATTGTTTATCTAATTATTTAAAAGTACGTAAAAGGGTTACTAATTTCACTCATTCTATTCCTTTATTTCATCTATTAACAAATGTAATATTATAAGTTACGCAATTTTGAAGCATTGTTTTTTATTTCTAATGTGTAAATTAATTAAACATACGTTTTAAATTACCTCAAAAATCAAATTTTCAGAACTACTAAAATACCAGAGATTTATATTTTCTCTCTCTCTGGTTGATACAAACACACGCACAAAATGCTTACACTTTTAAAAAATTAAGCAAAAAAAAAACTTTATTTTATTCTTTCTTGTATTATTTTTGTCAGCTGATTATCACTAAAACAATTTCTCAAGAAATGAGTATCATTTTAGAAAAGCATTTGTATGATTAAATTCTAAAAAATGAAGAAATTCATCTTATAAAAAAGGAACATAAAATTATTTATATATATATATATATATATATATATATATATATATATATATAACACGTCATGTACATAGAGTTTAGTATACACACTATTCGACCTATATAACACAGATGTATAATACTTACTGTTGCGTAGGTAATATTCTCGAGTTCATGGCCACTGAGTGTTTATTTCATTACTCTGTTCTTATCTTGGCAGTTGTAAGAACATTAATATGCACAGCATTTGCAAACATACCTCTATAAAAGCTATATATTCTTGTCTATAACTTGATATAAAGTGATCTAAATGAAACTGATGAATATAACCTTCGATTCCGATTTACATATTTCAGTCTCATTTGGACCAGTCTATATTAAACATGCATATTCAAATATATCAGATTTCTTATAGAAAAATCTAATGCAAATAATGAACAATTTTCACATTTTTATTACAAAAAATGTAAGGAAAAAGATACAGTTTTAATTTTTTATTTATTTATCGTTTTTAATACATAAAATATATTTACATCGAAAACGAACTCACATTTAGATCAGTATAATTCCTTAAAAGACATGATATTAGCTTTATAAGCACATCGTATAAAACTAATACGTATATAAAATTAACATATACAATTATTAAATAAATAGCCTCGATGAACTTTGTTCGAGCTTGAAAATAAAATTATATATCGTAACATATAAAAACAAATAATAATTATTCGAATACTCGACTCGTATCGATTCATTATTAAGAGTTCATTTTTCACTTATTTTTCATATATTTATATTTACATACGTAGAAATATTTCATGTACTAGTATTATTTGATAATTTAATAGAAAATATTTCTATTCACATACAAAATATACTATAATATAGAACACCATTTAATATTACGTGTAGATATTTATTTATTTATTAACATATACAATTAACTATTATTGACAAATTATTTTTTTTTAAAAAAATCCAATTTTTTATTCCAATTGTAGTTTTGTGTTCAGGTCGATACAGTGCTATTTTGTATATAATATGAAGTATTTTTCATTAATTCGCGTAACAGAAAACATAATATCTACGATTTTGAAAACTAAGTGAACTTATAAAATGGATTATTATAGAAAATCACGCTGCTAAAAAATAGATATTCCGTATAAAAAAACTAAAAACACCAAATAAGTGAAAACGAATAAAATAGAATAAAATAAATATTTAGATAAAACAAAAAGTTCTTAAAATAACAGAATGTAAATGACATATTAAAACGAAATGCAATATATAAATAAAATATAAATATCATCGCACATACAAAATCAATAAATCGATGAATTCGTGCAATTATAAAATAAGAGTTGTAATCCTCCTCAGTACCCGCTGAAAAACAACTGTTATAATTTAAAATTTCAAAGACTGCATGTGTTTTCTATATAAAATGTCGATTATCGGCTCGTTAGACATATGTACAAACTTATTATAAACTCTTAAATCTTCGTTTAATTTCGCCGACATAACAGATTTATGCAATTCCTTAGCGGTTTTAAGTATATCGTTTTCGCTTATTTGAAATTGTATGAAACAATTAAAATTGAATTTATAGAAGAGTGCCTAAAACCAATAACATATGTATAAATGTGATTGAATTGAAACACACACACATTCAGGTACAGTTGTCGTAGTAGAGTGTAAGTGTACCCATACAGTATAATAAATTTTAATCAAATTGGTTTCATTTCAAATACTTTTTATCGACTTATTCTTTAAATATACAATCAACACATTGTGTAAACACAATCAGTCGAATATTGAATCTAGAAAAAGAATTTCGACATAAAATTCCACATAATTATAAGTGAAACAATATCGAGATCGATATTAACATTTTATCTATTTTAAGATAGTACGTTTATATAATTTTATTGGTCACCCATGACCACCATGGCCTTACCTACAATTGATAAACTGTTTTTCGAAAAGTACTGCCTAAGCACAATATTATGATTGTGAAATTCCATTCTCATAGAGAATATCTTTGCGGAAAATATGATGGCATGAAATCGAAAAGAAGGAACGATAAGTGTATCTCATGCAAAAATTATGAGGAAAATGTTGCAATTTTCAGTACGAAAAATTGCATAAAAATAACGATATATCGTAAAGACTGCGATGGTCAGTCACATTGTTTCAATATAGTTCACTTAATATTTAATTTTTGTAAAATATAATACTATGTTGCAATAACAATTATTAATTGTTGAATACCGTACTTTTTATGTTACATTGTTATCTAGTTATTTACGTCGTTGAACATTTCTATTCTATCATAGTTATTTACGTCGTTGAACATTTTAGTACATATTTAAGAAAATTCTACAGTTAATCTGAGCACCGAATCAACATATGAATTTCTTATCTCTGTAGATTAGAAAAGGTGTTATTCTTGAATGAATTGTTACCGGTGACAAAAAAACGTTTGTTCACAATAATATTTAAACGTCGAAGACAATAAGTTAACCATAACGAGATGGCATATCACCTACAACTGAAGAGAGAACTCCATCTAAAAAAATATTATACTATCTGTTCGGGCAGATATGTATGGAATTATCAATCAGAAACTGCGACTAGAAAATGAATTCATCGTGAAAGTGTTGTACTGTGAACAAATAGTCTAGTTAAAGCAATCTATCGACGAAAAAGGCAAGCATTAGCCAACAGAAAAAGCTTAATTTTCACTAGGATAATGCCAAAAACATTCCAAAAACAGAGAAAACTTAAATGGGAAATGATGACGAATTTCATTTCATTTCCATCTATTCTGAAGTTTCACAAACCAAACTAGTAGGAAATACAGTTTAATACAGAGATTTATGTCCGAAAAAAGTTCGATTTATTCTCTAGCATAAAATCAACAGTTTTAACGCTAGAGAATTGACAATTTAAGATTAAGATCGGTTTAATGTTAATCGTGTGTATGTTTGTTTGTTGAAATATTTATATATATATTGATCGAAGAAAAATATGTTGCTTATAAAGAATTACATGATAAAATTATGATTAACATACCTGACATACTAAATAGATTGCAGCCGCAGCCAAAACTGAAGAACGATATGAACTGTACTCCGGTTCATACATGAAAGTTTGAAGAATGTAGTCGGAGTTGTTTTCAATTACTTCATACTGTAAATATATACATACAATATATAAATATTACATATAAACATGCACATTTAAAGTAGAAAATTTTGGGAAAGATCATTTATCAGTGGACTGAGGAGCTTATGACGATTATATATATATATATATATATATATATATATATATATATATATATATATAAATATATATATATATATATATATATATATATATATATTTGTATATATGAGTATGTATGTATGTATAGGATATTATTATTTTCTCGACAAGTTCAAATGAATTAAAAAAAAAGAAAAATTGGCTAAAGAAAGTCAAACGGCAAGTCTTATGATAGACTTGAACAAGATAAAGATAATTTTCAAACCAATAAAGAATCAAATTAAAATGAAAAGAAAGTTAAAACTGTATATCTGGTACAATTCATTAATAAAGAAGAAATATTTGTAGATGAAGTGAACAGGAGAGTAAAAATGAGTTGGTGTCAATTAATTCCTCTGTGTTCAAAAAGAAAAGTTTTCGATTAATACATCCTATCTGTTCCCACCTATAGCAGTGAAATATGTATCTTGAATGCCAGAATCATTTAGCTGGATACAAACAAGATATAGAAGCATTGATTCAAGAACTGAACGGTTCAGAAAGAAAACAAAAGTTAAGAACGTTATGATAAAAGTGAAAAATTTGAAATGGAAATAAACCGTTCATATAGCAAGAAGATGGGACTACCGATGGTTAAAAAAAGTTATTGATAAGAATCTAGAAAGACTCAATAAGAGGCAAAGATATTGGAAACATCTCAGAATAAACAAAGAAATGTTTAAAACGAATAATACAAATTCAAAATTAGTTTGACCATAAATAATGTGATAGTTTTCTAAATTAATTTTCATACTTACATATTGATCTTCGAATTTGGTCAGTAATTTTATAAAATATTGTAAAAAATTCTTCGGTATAGACAACACTGCTACATTAAAATTTGTCATTTGTAGAACTACCTTCTCTACATATAAAATATCATTTAGTTTGAAGCAAAACAAATTCAAGTTTTTCATTAATAACGATACCTAGAACAAGAAATGGAGTCTCATTATTCATTCCTCATTTCGTTTCAATGATATTTGCAAACAGTTGTTGTTTTTAAGCAATTAAACTGTAAATATATATATATGGAATGTTTTCCTTTTCTGCATCCATTCCATAACTCACTGTTGTACGTTTCGACGATTACAATTGTGATTTTTTTTTGATAAAAATCAGTCCGTTAAAATAATTTCATTGCTACTAACCTGATACTTGCTTTCGACATTACCATGACATTTAAAATTAATCCAAAAACATGCGAAGGCAACGATTCGATAACGATTTGTTTCCTTTATAATGCCCATATGTAATATTTTATCAAACAGGTATATTGTGTAATATAGAACATCGCAGGTGACTTCAAATACTTCCTGAAATATAACAGAAACGTTTCGATTTCGTTCTACTTGAATTCTTGAATAATTCAGATGGACTAAAGTACTACTGGTATGGTTGAAGGGAAGAAAAAATAAATGGTCGAATATTGCGTTTAATTCGGAATAAATAAATAAGAAACATGATTCGTTAATTGTTTGTTATTTATTATAAATTTGGAAGACGATGAAATGTTTTTTTTTCCCAAAAGGATAATGCGCCAAGTTACTTTACACAGCGTACAAAGAAGAATTTAATGATTTTCGAATCAAAGTTCTCTATTAGCCACTTTTAAGCAAAGAATTAAAACCGATTTAAAATTTATGAGGCATTTTATGACCAAGAAAAATCGGAAATAACAACCACTATCAAACTTAACAAAACAATATAGTATTCATGGAATTGTATTAAACATTTCACATTACTGCATTTAGTAAATATTATTCAGAAAAGATAATTGAGGTTATTAGGAAGAAGGGACATTCGTTTAATTATTGAACTTATTTTGGTTGTTTACAGAAATAAACTCTTATTTATTCCATAGATTTTTCGATGTTTTTTATAAATTAAAATAACACAAAATATTCAATTAATAAATTGTTAAAAATTATAAACACTGTTACATTTGTCGATTTTCGTTAACAAAAAAAAATCGATCTATAATAAAATGATAAAAAAAAGCTCAAAATGAAAAATTTGTTTGTAAACCTATAATTTTTCATAGTATATATATATATATATATATATATATATATATATATATATATATATATATATTTATTTAGAAGAAC
>CP092097.1:12011670-12309170 GCA_029203775.1 Neoneuromus ignobilis
AGTTAATTGTTTGTTTTTTTTGTTTTAGTAAATTTAAGACGCTTGATTCCCTCATTCAATGTACATACTATACTATTTATTTATTAATTACCTCTATTCATTATGTCGGGGGATCTAGCACCTTGATTTTCATATTTTTTTCTATTGAAATTTATGTTGTCAGTACTGTTCCCAGGCACAAATATAAATTTACTCTACACAAATGGTAACGGTGTTATTTAAATATTTTACATTTTCCTATTAGAAGAAACCCATTTCATGTCTTCCTGTTGATGTTTTTCTCGCCTTAATAAGAGCAAGCACCGGCTCCTTTTGTGTTTTGTTGTATTATCATTGGAATATTTAATAAATAGTTATTTAAATAATAATGTATTACATAAAATAAAAATGTAGAAAGTTTCATTTATTTTCAAAATATAGTTATATAAAATTATATGCATTCAAAAATGTACTCTAGTTTTTTTCTCATACATTTCACTCGGATAACAAAATTTGTTAATAAAGTCAATAAAATATATATGTAAATAAACTTCTTGTGTTGTTTCATTATAATATACTTGTTTTTCAGTGTTTTCACCAACACTGAATTTAAAATTAGAAAATTAAGAATGTTATACATGTATGTATTATTAATATTTAATTAAAAATAGTTTACAAAATAATATATATGTAAAACAAAAATAAGTAAATGTAATAATTTATGATTAGTGTTATGTAAATCTATTACATAGAAAAATCTTTTCTGTAATAAAGACTGAATGTTTTTTTTTAAGTTGAACTCTTCAATATTATCAATATGCTATAATCTGGTTTTTAAAATTAATAAGATATTGTCATTTAAGTTTTAATTATGATTTGATTAACTTTAAAAACATATAAGGCAGGACCACTGTTACTAGATAACTGAAAATTGGAACTGCAAATTATATTATTCAGTTGGGCAATAGTTTAATTCCTAAAAAAATAATTGCTTTCAGGATGTCTGTTATAAAAAATTCTTAATTTTAATATTAATCTCATATACAACATTGTTTTTCATAAAACTGGTAGTAATTATTAAATATTTTATCTGAATGGATGATTTAACTTGAATTATTAAATACCTTGGATGTATGTACATATATGTTGAATTTTTAGACAATTATATAATTTTGAGGTAAAACCAACATTTCATAAATGTGTTAGTTTATTTTTAAGTAGAGTTGATACAATATATGTTCACTGTTCTGTTAAGCATTTTACAAGTGTTGAAAAAATATTTTGAAATTTAATTAAAGTAATATGTACAATCATATCCTACTGGATTTTGTAAATCTAGGTTTACTAAAAAAATAATTTAATTCCAAATACGATTTTCATGTACTTTGTGAAATTGATAAAAGTATACAAATATCAAACTTATCTTTATATTGAGTATTAGTATTAATGTGGTAATCCCTTTAACTTGTATTTTTTTATAAGTTACAAATAACTTATTGTGAAGTAGAGTAAGTATTGTAATTATTAAATGATTTTAAAATAGAAATAAATGGTGTAATGTAAGTACAAAAAATAATTCTATAAGTATTCAAATAAGTTACAATCAAAATTGCACACATACATAAAATAACATATTTTAATTAATTACATGATATTACATTATTTTTTTACTCTAAAAATAAAATTCATTTAACAAAGTTAAAATTATTTTATTATTTACAGTATACGTACATGACTTTAAACTCTATATAACTCAGCATGCCTAGAAATTAGTTGAAAAATGATTTGAACGATTAACAAAATTCATTCCATATAACTCGAACTTTTTGGAAGACTAGAGTCGATTAAAGAAAATAAATTGTCAATGTATTGGAATTTAATCTACAATTGATAAGTTTAAGTTTAATTTAATCCGATTTTTGTGCCGATTTACTAATTTTTGTTGACTTTTATCAATACTACAACACTCTAACTCTTTTTTTTCATTTTCAACAATTACTTTAAACAGTAATACAGATTCAAAAATATTTAAAAACTCATTTCTTATATCATACTCCAAATCAACAATATTGCTGTTTGATCGATTGAGATTTTTACAGTGAAAATTTTCAATAGTATTTTTCGTGCGAACTTTTTTATCTATAGTAATTCCATAATAATCATAGAGTGTTTTTACGATTTCATATAATATATACCTTCTATGGTACCAGATAACTTCATGACATGAAAACACCGTGTTAAGTTCCGAAACTAACAAAAGGTCATAGATTAAAATCTTAATATAATTATATAAACATTTAGTAGATATTAATTCAAATTTCTGATCTGGTGGTTTTCCTAATACTGTAGTAACAGTTTCAATTAAGCTACATTTTTCTAAATCTTTACATTTTGTTTAAAAAACAAATTGAATTTACATGAATATTTATCATCGAGATCAATGTCTGTTCCGTTTGTGATTTTTATCACTCGCTGCCTGTATTGAAACACACTGTGGTCCGAGACCGACTTTGTCATACGATGTTCGGAATGCTCAAGTTCATGACGAATGACCAATTCGTATCGAGTCGTCGCCGAAGTTAACGTTCTTAAAATCCAGAGTTTATGATTCCATGCATGACGTAACAAACAACATAAATATAATTATTGATTTTACTTTTTGATACGAATAGTTTGATACAAATATGTGTGTGTATGTATATATGTACTCAATTTATATAAAAAAGAAGAAAAAACAAAAAAAAATATTTGGCTTTGAAATAATAAATTTGAGATATAAACAAAATCATACTATTTGCCATATTACATCTAAACAATTTCCAAAAAAACTTTACGTTCCTGATGTCTTAATAATTGAAGTTTTATTGTGCGTAAATATAATTCTTTTAAATCAAAAAATATTTTTATTTATTTCAGATATTTTATTTTATTATTTAAAAATTTAACCAAATTGAAAATCATTAAAAATAAAATAATACAATATTTATTTACAGTTATTAATTACATCATACGTTTCAACTCACTAAATAATCCTTATCTTTTATGAACCTAAAAAAAGGAATTTATCTTAAATGTCACATTAATCTAAAATTGAATATTTACCAATGAATTATTTAATATACAATTTAGAAAAAATATACATAATATTACTTTTTTGTAAATATTTATTAAATTACTATATCCGTAAATTGTACAAAATATTGATTATTAAAATAGAATTAATTAAGATTCCAAATTCCATTACGGCCATGAACTTATGTACTCCATAATACAAGTTTCTTCGGAAATACTCAGGGCAGATGAACACGTACAAAGGACAACAGTCATTGATCCCAAAATCCAAGACATCCACGGAAAGATGAAGTGTGAACGACCGACAGCTAGCATTGATCAAAGAGCTTATTCTAAAAAAAACTTGAAATTATACATACATGTTATTAAATACATATATACAATTATATATATATATATATATATATATATATATATATATATATATATATATATATATATATATATATATACATATATAAATATATATTAAATAAAAAAATATATACTCCATAATACCAGTCCCTCTGGAAATACTCAGTGCAGATGAACACGTCCCGAAGCCAACAGTCATTAGATCCGAAATCCAGTACGGCCATGGGCTGATGTACTCCATAATAAAGTTCCTTTGAAAATTCACAGGGCAGATGAACACGTCCAAGGCCAACAGTCAATGAGATAAGAGTTTATACGCTGCTTCTGTGACGACACGCAGAGCTGCTGCTGCTGCTTCCAGAGACATCTGCGTAGTCGGGACGGCGAAGAAAAGTGATTCACGTCAAACGCCTTTCGATACTTCGAACTGGTCACACATCAGTCGACGTCGGCGACTACGACGACGAGTTCGACGACGGAAACAGCGATTTCGCAAGAAAGCGTTAACAGTTATAAATAAATAAAAATGTTGCATAAACAATATAAATGTTGCATAAACATAAACAATTGCAAAAACATACTAGAACCGAACTTTCTCGTTCTGTTTCATTTCATCATGATAATATCGGTTCGGTGAAGTAGACCCGCAAAGGTTAAAACGAAGCACGTGACTCCAGATACAAAGACCCTCAAGTCTACTCGCTTTCCTCGTCATCGCCGTTTCGGTGAATTCGGAAGCGCTGTCGCACGACGCCCCCACGTCGATGAACAAATCAAATACGATACGAGAACGTAACACAACAGCCGTGCGAGATCCGCAGACACTGGGATACCATACCAAACGAACACATTGTAAAAACTCGGAGTGATTCTGCCTCTCCCGCACACCGTGAGTCATCCGCACAGTACAACCACGGTCATTGGAACAAATTAACACGGACCAAAACTGCAGTTTCGTCCGAAAAAAGGACGAAACTGAGGGCGCTCTCTTAGACCTTTTTGAAATGGGGATTTAGCAAAGGCCGGACACCTGGGTCCGGCGAGGTTCCTAGACCGAAGGCGTGTACTGTGCAGAGCACGGTCAACAGTGGGCAGTTATCAGCGATCGACAAGTAAGTACAATGCCGAGGACGGTATCCTAAAGGCTCGAAACGTCAGTCACGAAGTACACATCATTCCGAGACTGACATCTACTCACCTAACGTTTACTCCACTGGCGTGCGTCAGACCGTTCATATTGCATTACGGAGAATTGATCATAGAATGATTCGGGATCTAATGGATCGAAACGTGCGTCGATTTAAACGAAGACAAAACATCCTTGAAGGTGGAATCTGAAATTATACAATTTAATCGAAATTATATCCGGAACAAGTTTTTGAAAAAATAAAACAGCTCGAAACATTAAATTTTAAAAATTCAAAATATGCTATCCAATCGAATTTATATTTAAAATAAGTATTTGAAAAAGAAAATGAAAACAGACTAAAATGGGAAATTTGAAAAAAATCAAAATACATAACTATTCAAAATGAAAACCAATGGTATTGTGAAATATTACATATATATATATATATATATATATATATATATATATATATATATATATATATATATACACTTTGTATGAAACACAGTTTTTCTTGGAAATACAAAAGAATTCAATATTCTTGTAAACAAATTTTAAAATAATTATAATAAACGATAAAATTAATTAAACACTTACGAGGTCATCGATGTTGAATTCGATATAAATATCAACAATGTAATATCCTTCGGCCATGTCCTCTACGTGAAACAGTCCTGTTGTCCATGGAAATCTGAAAATAATTCCAAACTATTGTAAATTCCTTTTTGAAATAATTGTAATTAATAAAAAAAGGTAATTAAACATACATGATGATTGATGTGTAACTCAATATAACTATCCTCGATATCTTGTTAATAACCTTCGGTATGGCGTTTAATGTGTTAAGAAAGTGGTGTAAGTCCAATTTCCATAAACAGGTGGCGGGCATTCGTATCTTCTAAACAATGCAGATTTTGGTATCAGAGAAATGGCATTACGAAAAAAGAATTTCCTGTACACAGCACAGGATTATTATCATGATGTCATAAAATAATGTGGACAACATAATAAATTTATTTTACACGAAATGAAACGAGAGAATTTCGTTTCAACAAAAAATCTACAAAACGCAATTGAAAAACAGATAAGAAGAAACACTAATGGAGAAAAGGTCAATTGGTTGGAAATATGTTGGATGAGGTTTTGCAAAAGTGCACCGTATATTATTTTATATAAAACATCAATAGAGGACGCAGAATTTAAGACTTTAGATTTATCACCTACATGTCGAGGAAGATCGTCGAAATTTGAAAAAAAAATCGCCCTGGCGCCTATTACATACGACAAATATAAGGATATGAAGCAGTTATTACCTTATATACCTCCTGTGCATCATGAATATTTCAAAACACTGCCACACGAAGAGCATAAATAAATAATACCAATATCTTATGTTAAGTTTAACACGTTCAAAATAAAAAATACTACTCCTATTTTATTTCTTGTTATTATTTATAAACAAAATTGGATTAATACGAAATATATTTTAAATGATATTTAAATTTTCAAAATCCAAATTAAATGATTTTTACAATTGACTAATTATGAAAGTGGTGTAAGTGCATTTCCAGCGCGTAAATATATATTATTTTAGTTAAATTCGCCTAAAAGAAATTTATATAATCAAATTACATATTGATAAATTAGTAGAAACATTGCCAGGCTCGACATAATTAACCTATATTTTTTAATTGACAAATATGCTAATCTTTAGTTTTCTCGAAACAACAGAAAATGGACTTGCACCACTTTCAAAATAAACGGTCAATATATAATTTTTCGTTATAATTTTAATATTTTTCCCTAACTTATTTTTACCTTTTTCATATAACATAACACATGCATTTGTAGGATGAAATAATCAAATTTGAATAAAATATAATCAAATTTCGAAATGTTTGACTCGCTATAAAATAGATTTATAATTTCTGTACATTTTTTTAATTTAATTTGAAAAATGATCATTAACATCATTATTAATAAACTATTGTTTTTTTTACTAGAAAAACGATTATATGATTTATTAATTTTTATATAAAGAATTGAAATTAATAGGATATTTATATTAACCAGTAACACAAATATTAAAGAATAAACATTTATTTTACCAAGAACTTATAAATATTGGTAAAAATTATAAACGAATAATTTTTGAAAAACATTTATATAAATACAAATTAATTCTCAAATTTTAATAAAATCAACACCTAATTATTATTAACAGCTGACAAAAAAGTTAATTAAATAATTAATGAAGTTAAAAAAACTTTTGCACGTTTCCAAAAAGTTCGTTTGTTATTATGTCAAAATATTATGAAAAGTTTCAATAAAATTTTAATAACGTATCACAGGTTTCAGTAAAAAAAATGTATTCAGTGTGTACTTTTTTTTAACAAAAATACGGTTATTTATCGTCAAATTTAAACAGAAAATGATAATAATTTTTCGTACAATGTACATTTATCAAATTAATGATACAGTTTTTTAAATGACAATCAAATTAAAAAATGTACCACTCCTTCTCGTTTATAAGCTTAATATAATGCTATTTTTATTATGTCCCTTTTTTAACTTCTACACCTACCCACGCATCCATGAATATGAATACGTGTGATGTGATATATATATAAAGAGAGAGAGAGAGAAAGATAGATAAAATTTGAAAAACTGTCACATATATTCAAATAAGACAATATATCAAGTAAGTTTGTTAAGTGTAATTTATGGAAACTATTTGAAACTTTAATGATGTATAAGAATATTTTTAGTATGACAGACAACGAAGTTAATTAAATAGTAACAAAAACATGTCTGCTACTTTAACGACATTCGTAACGTGGATGAAACTGTATAAGAAATAAATCAATATTAAGTTCCAGATTAATATTTCATTTTATGTATTTAGGTTTGTTTGATATCAGATGTATTTAATAAATTTTCTTTGTTATACGTACAAATATATATATATATATATATATATATATATATATATATATATTTATAAATATATGGGAAAATATATAAATGAAAAAGGATAAGTATGTAGAAAATTTCATAAAACTTCTGAACGAGAACATAAGATTTTGTTGCGTTGCAATTATAATAAAAATAATATTTAACACGTTGAGGACGGCGCAGTTTTTCTATGTCGCTTCATCGGGCGTCAGTAAAAATCGTACTTTGCTGAACCATTCGCGTGTGAGCCGCCGCTGCCGTCCTCAACGTGTTAAAAAAAATATGTGTTTATCAAACACGTAGGCATGGTGATGAAATATACATGTGTGAATGATGCAATTGTATATGTTAAAAGTGCATACTAGCTGTTTCAATCGAAAAATATTCGAATCTGCTTACAATACTAGTTTGTTAATAAATTTGACTGTAAAAAAAGTAATAGCTAATAGTTTTCTGATCAAAAAATTACTTGTTCCTTTTATCAAATAAATAACAGCATTTATATTTTCAACAGAATATATGGCTGCAGTAAAATGGAAAGATAAGAAAGATGTGGTTGTATGAACACAACAATACATTCTTTAGATTTTTCCGAGACGGGAAAAGTAAACCGATGCAATGGAGAAAAAATTTTTGAAACCAACAGCAATAATAGATTATAATAAAAATATGTGTGGAATTGATATAGGCGACCGAATGTTAAGTAAATTTCACACAATGCGAAGATGTAACAAAGCGTATAAGAAATATTTTTTTATTTTCTGGATATGATGCTGTTAAATAGTTATATCCTCTTCAAGAAAAATAAAAAGGATCGAGCTTTCCACATTTACAAGCAAAAACTAGCGGAACAAATTATTGCCAAATATTTAAAAAATAAAAGGATAAATGAGACATGATCTATAAATGATTCAATGACAAGGTATACTGGCCGGCACTTTCCCACAAGAATACCTCCAACGGAAGCAAAGGGAAGAAAAGCATCAAAGTGATGCAATGTATGTTTATTTAAGTCCTTTAGAAAAGAAATTGTTTTTAAATGTGATATTTTCGATGTACTGTTATGTAGATCATTTTCAAATTTACCATATTAACAACCATCTAAACACGTCTTTCGCGTATTATCACTAGAGCGCGGGAGCCGACAAAACACAATTTTTACAAATCAGCGGTATGGTGTGAAGAATGTGTAAACACCGGTATTTGGCGAAGTAAAAATTATGCATATTCTATTTTTTATTTTATTTTTATAATTTTGCGAGCATATTTGAAAAAATCACCCGCTTCTCGATTTGGATTGGCGAAAAATGCCCGCAAACAATGTGTTAATTAAAAAAATGTACGAACTATCTCACTTTATGTACTGTACAAATGTATAATACTCTCTTTTGACTAATCATTACGCGTAATTTCTAAGTAAAATAATAATAAACAAAAATACAAGAGCTATCGTTGTGCAATAGCGTGTGATACGATCCTCTTTTATCAATTAAACGTCTCGGAAGATTACTGCTAGTAGCGTATTTAACCCTTATGTGCGCACCCGGGTACCCGGGTACCCACCTCGTCACATTTTTGTTAATATTTTTTTCAAAAATTTTTTTTCCGATCTGGACTTTCAGATCCTCGCGATTTAATTCTTTACAAATGTATTTCAATATTTAGATGTATAAAAAAATTTTTTTTTATTATAAAAAAATAGGTTTGAAATGTTGTTGCTCGCGTGGCGCACCCTGGTACCCGGGTACCCACTACATGAGATATAATTCAATTCACTAAAAACAAGTTTTATTGTTGATGAATGTTCTTTTATTGTTAATAAATGATACAATGGCATAAAGAAGGATTGTGAATAAACAAATTACATTGTTTTTGAAGTTATATTGAACAAAATGGCGCTGTTTACTTGTTACATTCGCTGCATGTTACATTTGTGACAGAGTGTTCATCGCATACAGGTTGCTCGCATTTTACACAAGACTTTCGGGTTTTTCTGCGTCTTTTAATGACAAGTCTGCTACACATACAGACAAGAGCCAGTTACGTTTGTCCTACCAGAGCTATCTCGAGGCCCATCATCTTTCGCAGCAGGATCAAGAGGTGCACGCTGCGGCCCGAGCACAGCTTCGATTGCGGTCTTTGCAGAGTGATTTCGCATCACTTGGTCATTTGAAAATCGCTCTTCTATCAAAGGCCTCGTTAACTCTTCACTCAACTGCCTCAAAAATATACGTCGAAGCCTCTGCTCCGACTGCTCTTTGTGGTATATAAACCGTGCTAGAAGCCTCGGAAATGGCTTAAATACTTTTTATTTATGTTTATTCAATAAACAAAATTGATTGCACACGTATCCGTTCACACCTGCGCTTAAAAACTAATTAAAACTAGTGGTGGGTACCCGGGTACCCGGGTGCGCAACAACGTAGGTAAAGTTGGGTGCGCACATAAGGGTTAAAGCTGTAATACAAAAGGGTAAATGTATTGTAATTATTTGTGAATTTGAAAACAATACACATAGAGAATTAATCTATGTGCTATATAATCTAGAAAAATATTTTTTGAACTATTGATGTTAACTTTTTATGATTATTAAATAGAATTGAAAATAAAATATGTATAGAAGCAATTAAATGCAGTTTTCGTTTATTCGTTTTCATTTCATATTATTTTAAGGAATTTATTCCATTTTACTACATTAATATCGATAAAAAATATGCCGACTTAAAAAAATCGAACTTAACGCAAATGGATGTTTATTTTTTCAAGTCAGAAATCAAAGTTTAATTCCAAATGAAATATTAGTTATCTGAATCTGTAAAATTAAATAATAACATATCATTTTTATGAATAAAATAGACTGTAATTATTTGTTCATTAACATTTGAAATTTATTTATTAAAAAAATACAAATTTCAGTGAATATTTCATTTCTCAATTTTCACTTTTTATTAATATAATGAATAACATATATATGAATATACACCCAGCATACATACACTGTATATATGTATGTATGTATAAATGTGAAGAAAAAATTCTAATTTCTATTAATCCATTATATTTATTTTTAGGTAAATAAACTAAAGTGATTTACAACGATAGAGTTCAACGTTTTATATTTATTTTTTTTCTTATTATTATAATATGATTTATTTTTTATAATCTTTTAAAGTATGATACTTCCTGAATCAATTCCCGATGTGCATAGTAGGAAGTTTTTCGCATGTCTCGCAAATTAAAATTGTCTCCCTTTCGTCTTTATCTTTTCCGTTTGAACAGACAATACAATCGTTGTGTTTTTCTTCCGGATGATGTACTAAAATGTGTAGTTTTCCATCAAGTCGATTCTCCAAATTTGTTGTTGATGGTCGACTCATCAAATTTGATGTTGATGGTCGATTCTCCAAATTTGATGTTGACGGTCGCGCAAGTTCATCGGTGAAATACTTTTTATATAAATCTATTGGCTCGACGTCTTTGACTTGAAATTTAAGACCAACATTCTTGTCTCCAACACTAATTTTAATTCCTGGCGGCAGTTCATCCTCTTCATCACTCACATCAATCCAAATCAATTCTGGCATAGTGTCACTATCAGATTTTAATACGATATCAGTTTCATCATCAGATGAATATTGTAACACTTGAACTCTTTTCTTTTTAATAGGCAGCAAATCGCTTGCTTCACTATCGAAAGAACTTGACCGTGGACAACTTTGCAGACATAAATTCATAAATTCAATATCACTGTCACTATACTGCATGTCTTCATAATCCATTTTGGAGTGGAAAATTAGTGTATGTATATACTGAATTAGACTAAGAGAATAAATTCCGTACACGGCTTGTAATTACAAACTGTTAACTTGGAGTGTTGATAAACTAATAAAACTTGGTAAATAATTGCTGAATAAAATATCGAATGCCAGATAATATTTTACAATGTTGCAATCTCTAGCGTGACATATGAATGCAGAGGGTTAAAACAATAAAACATTTGTAGTAAGAAAACAAAGGGTCATTGAGTAGAGAAAAAATTATTCGTTTGACGATTAATTAAAATTTTAGTCGTGTAAAATTAACCGTTATTCATTTCAAGTGATTGATAAAATAACGAATAATAACTAGTCGTGAATGAGCTTTATTCATCAATCGTTTTAAGCGATTAATAAATCGACTGATTTAAATATTTATATTTGTGTAATATAGTAAAATACAATGTTAAATGAACATGATTATTAATTAAATCGTCTGGAAAAATTATCTAAAACTATATAATTAAGTTTTCAAATAAAATTATTTTGTTTGAAGAAATATAAATAATTTTTAATGAAATTTAATTGAATAAAAACGAATTTTAAATGATTATTAATGAATATAATAATTTCTAAACTATTTTCATAGAAGTATATAAAACAGTTAAAATAAGAGATAAATAAGTGTTTCGTTTACATTTTTTAATCCATCTTTTAGTAGGTAAAATTAGATAAATTATGTTCAAGAAAGAAATTGACTTCTGGAAAAAAGTAAATACGTAAAGGAAGAAAAAAACTTTACTTGAGATTTTAGTCTGTATTTTATATTTTTTATTTGACTTAATTTTTTCCAATTATTTTTTCATTTAAAAAACAACTAATATGACATGATTTATTTTTTAATTGGATAATTAAACAATTGAGCATTTATTTATTAGATTTTTAGTAACTTTTATAAATAAATATTTATGACTAAATTTTTAATCAGATGAAAAATTGTTTGTTGGTGTGTACGGAGTTTTAAATAAACATATTGAAAATATATAACCTTCATATACGTACGTTATCATACATACATTACATTACATAATATTATATGTAATATGTATGTATGTATATATATAATTTCAAATTATTTTTAAGAAATTCATAATTAAACGTTCTGAACATTGAACATAAAGAGATTAGACAAGAAATCTATACAGCTATTTTAGTTTCAATTCCATATAATGTCGCAGCACAAGTGCGATTAAGACAACTGATTAATTTAGAACAAGCAATAACGTTCGCTAATGACGAAACCAATTTCATTAATAGATCAAATAATACGAGAACATTAAATTTACCAACGAATTTACCTACTAAATTAAAAACAGATTTTCCGATTAGGACAATGCAAGAATTTGCTAGACCAATACAAAACAGACCAAATCTTATACCATTTGAAATTATTTTCAAATCAACAAAGTTTCAATCAACACGACTGACTCAAGAATCTCAACGATTTCAACAAAGAAATGAGAACCCACCATTTAAACATACATATCCAAAACCCATGTCCGGGACAAATATATTAAAAGCAATAAAATAGAAATTAATCCACATGATATAAATTACGATGAAGAAACAGATAAAAGACTAAAAACATTACCATATATACAAATTAACAACCCACCGATGAAAATATTAATCGACACTGGCGCGGAAATTTCATCGATACATCCCGATATTATAAAAAAATATAATACTGGACATGGAAACAGCAAACGGAATTTCAATAATAAACCAAATAGCTTCGATACCGATACCACCAGAAATGTATGCAGGAGGACATTTTAAAATGATACCCTTACCCTTCAGCAAAAATTTTGACGCACTTCTAGGAATCAGAGATCTGAAAAAACCGAAATGAAACGTAGATTTATCAAACAACAGGATAACTAGAGGCGACAATTTACATATACCACTCTACTCGTATTACAAGGAAAACAAATTAAATATAGAAAACTTCGAAATAGAAATAAATCACGTCGAAGGAATCACATTAATAAAAAATCAATTACGACTAGAACATCTAAACCACGAAGAAAAAGAAATGATCGTGACATTAGCCAAACGATACAAGGAAATATTTAAAAAAGAAAACGAGAAATTAACATCCACGCATCTAGTAAAACACGAGATCCGAACAAAGAATGACGACCCCATATTTCTAAGAGCATACAGGACGCCATACGTGAATAGATTAAAAATCTAAAAACATATTGACGAAATGCTAGAACAAAATATAATAAAACCCAGTAGCTCACCTTGGGGCTTCCCAGTACATTTGGTAAAGAAAAAGACAGACGCATCAGGCAAAGAAAAAAACAGAATGGTTATCGTCTACAGAAAATTAAACGAAAAAACGATAGACGACAAATTCCCATTACCACTAATAGAAGATGTACTTGACAAATTAGGACGAGCACATTATTTCACTACATTAGACTTGAGTGCAGGATACCACCAAATCGAGATGCATGAAAAATCCAAAGAAAAAACTGCTTTAACTACAGAAAATGGTCATTATGAATTTAATAGAATGCCATTTGGACTCAAAAATGCACCAGCTACTTTTCTGAGACTAATGAACTTAATATTCTATTTATTTAGTAATGTTAATGCATAATTACAACTTATATTTAAATTGTTTCTTATATTTTGATTGCTAAAAGTTACATATGAAAAAAATTGGAATATAGGTTCTTTCTATGACTGTAATGATCACTCGCTAAAAATTAAATTGAAAAACTACAGAAAACAACTTGGTGACAGTTTAGTCTTTCAGAAAGATTTTTGGATTTGAAATGCTCTTTAACACAATATTATAAATCCATTACCTTCCTCAATAAACATTTTAAAATAAAATTAAAAAAGGGATTATATTTAATGATTTAAAAATTGTTCCCGAGTTGAAATCGTTAAATACATTATTAATAAATACAAACGTAATATTTTTATTACTAAAATTTAATTTGAGAATCATTTTCAAATTAGATTATTAATTAAAATAATCGATAAATATTTTAACACTTTCGTGTCAGATGACGTGACTACGTTTCTTTTGTAAGATATAACTGATAGCAATTGATATTACATTTTTCATAATTTCTATACACAAAAAAGTGCGGACGTCATTTTAATACAAATATTAAATTATATAAGGTTTAAAAATTTGTTGTAATGGACGCGAAAGTGTTAAGACTGAAAATTTGGATTTTATCACAAAATAAAAGAATCGGTAAGTATCGTTACTTAAAAAAGGATTTCTCTCCGATGATATATTTCATGATGATGATTTTCGAATAATAAAAATGTATTTTGAAAAATATTCAAATACTTTTGTCAATTGGAACACTTGATTTCAAATGTAAAGTTTTGATCTAATAACTCATTTACTACTAAAACTAATAATTATTTAAAAATTATAATTATTATTTTTTGACTTACTTCCAATAATTTGTTATTATTAAAAATAATTTAAAAATACGAAACGATATATTGGCGAAAAATATGATTTATTTCATTTTTGAATAATGTTAAAATAAAAAATCTCAATAAATATAATTCTTACGAAATGCTTTAATAAAAAGTATACATTTATGAATTATAAATTAATATAGATTTTTATATAAAAATATTAATTTTATTGTCGTATAAGACTTGAAATATACACGTCACTATATTTATAAAAGTCACAATGGTATATATTTTTTATCAAATTATTTGTACAAAATGCTTTAAATAATGATAAACGAAGGTGTTGGATTTGAAATAAAAATTCTGTTAATGACAATAACTTTATTAAATATTTATTATTAGAACACAAACTATTATAAATTTCTTATATTTTTCTATTTTAACAGAAATATTTAAAATAAGTAAATAATATTAATAGCTATATGTATTAAAAGCGACTATAACTATAATGATTATAAATCAATCCAAACATTAATGTAAACATTAGAACTAATAAAAATCAAACAGAACTATTAATAAAAATGATATAAGTATTTGGAGTATAATTTTTTCTGCACTTTTTAAATTTTAATTCTATTATTATATTTAATATTTATGTACGAAATTCAAAACGCTTATTGACTAATCTATAAGAAATATTTTTTATCATAATATTATCAAATAATGTATATGAGGAATATTATTTTCAATGACACAAATTTTTATGTAAACTGTAACTAATATAAATTTTTCTGTAACTAAATAAAAATATCTCGAATAAGTTTCCTATTTAATATGACAGATATTTATGAGAAATAGTCTTGGCGAAATATTAAATAATTTATATTATATATTTTTTATTAATATAATACATTTTTATACGAATTAACATTTCTGCAAAACTTTTCAATAATATATATCAATGTTATAATGAAGTTTTACATCAATTAATCAGTAGCAAACATCGACGATTTGTTATGTATTTTTTTTTATATTTTTACCAAGTATACATATTTTTTCTTCAATTTAATTTTAATATTTTTTTTAAAATAAATAATAAATGTTTAATTTTCTACTTTTTTGAAGTTTATTCTTTACGCCTTGAAAACTTTTGTTCAAAAGTAATTTTCTGTGATGAAAAACAACAGTCTTGTTTTGTTTACAAATTTTGTACTTATGTAAGACTATGAACCTCTATGTTTTTAATTAGTTTTATGCAATGTAATGTTATATATTCAAAAATTGTTATTATTCTTACTTTTATATATGTTAAACACTACCCCCTCCTCCATATATATATATATATATATATATATATATATATATATATATATATATATATATATATATATAATTTATTTATAATTTTGTTATAAGTAAAGAATTATTAAACTTTTAAACTTGGTTAAAATAGCACATTCCTTAAAGTTAAATAAAATATTGTAATTAAAAATGATATTCAGAGTTTTCCACCTATTCTAAAAATATAATATTGTGGCTTAAGAAATAAATATTTTTTAAAAAAATAATAAAGGAAATATGTTTGAAGTAAAATTATTCCAACATAGTTGTAAATATAGTTGTATCAAACTATTTTATTAAGCATGCACGAGAAAAATTATTATATAATTATAAAAATTACAATATTTTTCTCATTTATATTAGTTGTTGTCAAATTCTAAAATTGATTCAAATGTTGGTAGTTCTAAAAAATATGTAAGTATTAATTATGTGAGAAATATTTTTTTTTAAAATAGATTTAATAATAGAGTTATTTTTAATTTTCGTAAAAGTCAATTAACAGTAGAAACATATGTATCCTTTTAAACATTTACTAATATTTGAAGATTTCTGTAACAATCTATTTGATTTTTAATTACAATATAGTACATGTTTGTAGAAAATAACGGTTGAGTTTTTATATTGAAATGGTTAAATCGTATGATCACTTTTTACCTGATCATTATTAGTGAACATTATTGTTTCACCGGAATAAAATGAATGTCTAGATCCTACAACAGGATGATATCCATTTGTATATTGTAGTTCTGATGAATGAACAGATGGTGTATTTTCAGTTAGTTGATAAAATTCAAAACTGTTTGATTGATTATCTAATTGCTAAATTGACGAGTCGCCATTTTGGTCCAAACGTGTGGAAGACAAAAAAAATCTAACTTATCGTCGATAAGCGTTTCTGTTTCAAATTTTATTTTTTTATCATCTTTCAAATTATTTAAGTGTCTCAGACGTGGCGGCAACGAACTGTATAATGTAAATAATACCGTTAAAGTTTTAAATAATATACATTTCTATATTATTTTTTCAATATATATATATATATATATATATATATATATATATATATATATTATAAATTTCTTAAAAATAATTTGAAATTATATATATATATATATATATATATATATATATATATATATACATACATACATACATATTACATATAATATTATGTAATGTAATGTATGTATGATAACGTACGTATATAATGGTTATATATTTTCCATATGTTTATTTAAAACTCCGTACACACCAACAAACAATTTTTCATCTGAATAAAAATTTAGTCATAAATATTTATTTATGAAAGTTACTAAAAATCTAATAAATAAATGCTCAATTGTTTAATTATCCAATTAAAAAATAAATCATGTCATATTAGTTGTTTTTTAAATGAAAAAATAATTGGATAAAGATTAAGTCAAATAAAAAATATAAAATACAGACTAAAATCTCAAGTAAAGTTTTTTTTCTTCCTTTACGTATTTACTTTTTTCCAGAAGTCAATTTCTTTCTTGAACATAATTTATCTAATTTTACCTACTAAAAGATGGATTAAAAAATGTAAACGAAACCCTTATTTATTTTTTATTTTAACTGTTTTATATACTTCTATGAAAATAAATTAGAAATTATTATATTCATTAATAATCATTTAAAATTCGTTTTTATTCAATTAAATTTCATTAAAAATTATTTATATTTCTTCAAACAAAATAATTTTATTTGAAAACTTAATTATATAGTTTTAGATAATTTTTCCAGACGATTTAATTAATAATCATGTTCATTTAACATTGTATTTTACTATATTGCACAATTTTGAATATTTAAATCAGTCGATTTATTAATTGCTTAAGGTAGTTGGTCATAGTCTTTTAGGGACGCGGGGTAAGGAGTAGTGGCCTATACTTTTGTATAGGCTAAAATAATGTTCGCCAACTGCAAATAAATAATTCTGTATAGTATACATGTAATGAAAACGACTAACACACGCATCGTATGTGTCACGTGCCTACAGTAGTGCGCCGTGATTCGTCTGGCTGTAAAATTCGTATTGCCTGTCACTTTAAAATCATTCATTTACAATTCTTTTTCAACTAAAAACTTGCAAACAGCATTGTGAAGATTTGTTTTACTCGAGTGATAATACTATTAAAAATATAAGCTTTACAATAAAACATATTTTAAAAAATTCTTAGCCTTTTTTAGTGGAGTTTCAATGACTTTAAGTTTCAATTTATACCAAACCGCTATAAGAGCCCATGTTAAAGACACAATTTTCATGTTTTAATTTTTCAAAAACGGGATGGAGAAAAATTTCAAAAAAAATTCCTAAAGAATTTGATCATTATTATGATCATTATATACAAATTTTAGACTAATCTTATCATATTTTTTAACAGACCAACTACCTTAAAACGATTGATAAATAAAGCTCATTCACGACTAATTATTATTCGTTATTTTATCAATCACTTGAAATGAATAACGGTTAATTTTACACGACTAAAATTTTAATTAATCGTCAAGCGAATAATTTTTTCTCTACCAATGACCCTTTGTTTTCTTACTACAAATGTTTTATTGTTTTAACCCTCTGCATTTGTATGTCACGCTAGAGATTGCAACATTGTAAAATATTATCTGGCATTCGATATTTTATTCAGCAATTATTTACCAAGTTTTATTAGTTTATCAACACTCCAATTTAACAGTTTGTAATTACAAGCCGTGCACGGAAATTATTCTCTTAGTCTAATTCAGTATATACATACACTAATTTTCCACTCCAAAATAGATTATGAAGACATGCAGTATATAGTGACAGTGATATTGAATTTATGAATTTATGTCTGCAAAGTTGTCCTAGGTCAAGTTCTTTCGATAGTGAAGCAAGCGATTTGTTGCCTATTAAAAAGAAAAGAGTTCAAGTGTTACAATATTCATCTGATGAAACTGATATCGTATTAAAATTTGATAGTGGCACTATGCCAGAATTGATTTGGATTGATGTGAGTGATGAAGAGGATGAACTGCCACCAGGAATTAAAATTAGTGTTGGAGACAAGAATGTTGGTCTTAAATTTAAAGTCAAAGACGTCGAGCCAATAGATTTATTTAAAATGTATTTCGCCGATGAACTTGCGCGACCGTCAACATCAAATTTGGAGAATCGACCATCAACATCAATTTTTAAGAGTCGACCATCAACATCAAATTTAAAGAATGAACCATCAACATCAATTTTTAAGATTCGACCATCAACATCAAATTTGAAGAATGGACCATCAACATCAATTTTTAAGATTCGACCATCAACATCAAATTTGTTGAGTCGACCATCAACAACAAATTTGATTAATCGACCATCAACATCAATTTTTAAGATTCGACCATCAACATCAAATTTAAAGAATGAACCATCAACATCAATTTTTAAGATTCCACCATCAACATCAAATTTGAAGAATGGACCATCAACATCAATTTTTAAGATTCGACCATCAACATCAAATTTGTTGAGTCGACCATCAACATCAATTTTTAAGATTCGACCATCAACATCAAATTTGTTGAGTCGACCATCAACAACAAATTTGATGAATCGACCATCAACATCAATTTTTAAAATTCGACCATCAACATCAAATTTGTTGGGTCGACCATCAACATCAAATTTGATGAGTCGACCATCAACATCAAATTTGATGAGTCGACCATCAACATCAAATTTGATGAGTCGACCATCAACATCAAATTTAATGAGTCGACCATCAACATCAATTTTTAAGATTCGACCATCAACATCAATTTTTAAGATTCGACCATCAACATCAAATTTGTTGAGTCGACCATCAACATCAATTTTTAAGATTCGACCATCAACATCAAATTTGTTGAGTCGACCATCAACAACAAATTTGATGAATCGACCATCAACATCAATTTTTAAGATTCGACCATCAACATCAAATTTAAAGAATGAACCATCAACATCAATTTTTAAGATTCGACCATCAACATCAAATTTGAAGAATGGACCATCAACATCAATTTTTAAGATTCGACCATCAACATCAAATTTAAAGAATGGACCATCAACATCAATTTTTAAGATTCGACCATCAACATCAAATTTGTTGAGTCGACCATCAACATCAAATTTGATGAATCGACCATTAACAACAAGTTTTAAGATTCGACCATCAACATCAAATTTGTTGAGTAGACCATCAACATCAATTTTTAAGATTCGACCATCAACATCAAATTTGAAGAATGGACCATCAACATCAATTTTTAAGATTCGACCATCAACATCAAATTTGTTGAGTCGACCATCAACAACAAATTTGATTAATCGACCATCAACATCAATTTTTAAGATTCGACCATCAACATCAAATTTAAAGAATGAACCATCAACATCAATTTTTAAGATTCGACCATCAACATCAAATTTGAAGAATGGACCATCAACATCAATTTTTAAGATTCGACCATCAACATCAAATTTGTTGAGTCGACCATCAACAACAAATTTGATTAATCGACCATCAACATCAATTTTTAAGATTCGACCATCAACATCAATTTTGATGAATCGACCATTAACATCAATTTTTAAGATTCGACCATCAACATCAAATTTGTTGAGTCGACCATCAACATCAAATTTGATGAGTCGACCATCAACATCAAATTTGATGAGTCGACCATCAACATCAAATTTGATGAGTCGACCATCAACATCAATTTTTAAGATTCGACCATCAACATCAAATTTGTTGAGTAGACCATCAACATCAATTTTTAAGATTCGACCATCAACATCAAATTTGAAGAATCGACCATCAACATCAATTTTTAAGATTCGACCATCAACATCAAATTTGTTGAGTCGACCATCAACAACAAATTTGATTAATCGACCATCAACATCAATTTTTAAGATTCGACCATCAACATCAAATTTAAAGAATGAACCATCAACATCAATTTTTAAGATTCGACCATCAACATCAAATTTGAAGAATGGACCATCAACATCAATTTTTAAGATTCGACCATCAACATCAAATTTGTTGAGTCGATCATCAACATCAATTTTTAAGATTCGACCATCAACATCAAATTTGAAGAATGGACCATCAACATCAATTTTTAAGATTCGACCATCAACATCAAATTTGTTGAGTCGACCATCAACAACAAATTTGATGAATCGACCATCAACATCAATTTTTAAGATTCGACCATCAACATCAAATTTGTTGAGTCGACCATCAACATCAAATTTGATGAGTCGACCATCAACATCAAATTTGTTGAGTCGACCATCAACATCAAGTTTGATGAGTCGACCATCAACATCAAATTTGATGAGTCGACCATCAACATCAATTTTTAAGATTCGACCATCAACATCAAATTTGTTGAGTCGACCATCAACAACAAATTTGATGAATCGACCATCAACATCAATTTTTAAGATTCGACCATCAACATCAAATTTAAAGAATGAACCATCAACATCAATTTTTAAGATTCGACCATCAACATCAAATTTGAAGAATGGACCATCAACATCAATTTTTAAGATTCGACCATCAACATCAAATTTGATGAGTCGACCATCAACATCAATTTTTAAGATTCGACCATCAACATCAAATTTGTTGAGTCGACCATCAACATCAAATTTGATGAATCGACCATTAACAACAAGTTTTAAGATTCGACCATCAACATCAAATTTGTTGAGTAGACCATCAACATCAATTTTTAAGATTCGACCATCAACATCAAATTTGAAGAATGGACCATCAACATCAATTTTTAAGATTCGACCATCAACATCAAATTTGTTGAGTCGACCATCAACAACAAATTTGATTAATCGACCATCAACATCAATTTTTAAGATTCGACCATCAACATCAAATTTGTTGAGTCGACCATCAACATCAATTTTGATGAATCGACCATCAACATCAATTTTTAAGATTCGACCATCAACATCAAATTTGTTGAGTCGACCATCAACATCAAATTTGATGAGTCGACCATCAACATCAATTTTTAAGATTCGACCATCAACATCAAATTTGTTGAGTCGACCATCAACAACAATTTTTAAGATTCGACCATCAACATCAAATTTGTTGAGTCGACCATCAACAACAAATTTGTTGAGTCGACCATCAACATCAATTTTTAAGATTCGACCATCAACATCAAATTTGATGTGTCGACCATCAACAACAAATTTGGAGAATCGACTTGATGGAAAACTACACATTTTAGTACCTTATCCGGAAGGAAAACACAACGATTGTATTGTCTGTTCAAACGGAAAAGATAAGGACGAAAGGGAAATAATTTTAATTTGCGAGACATGCGAAAAACTTCCTTCTATGCACATGGGGAATTGATTCAGGAAGTATCATACTTTAAAAGATTATAAAAAATAAATCATATTATAATAATACGAAATAAAATAAATATAAAACGTTGAATTCTACCGTTGTAAATCACTTTAGTTTATTTACCTAAAAATAAATATAATAGATTAATAGAAATTAGACATTTTTCTTCACATTTATACATATATACAGTATATGTATGCTGGGTGTAAATTCATATATATGTTATTCATTATATTAATAAAAAGTGAAAATTGAGAAATGAAATATTCACTGAAATTTGTATTTTTTTAATAAATAAATTTCAAATGTTAATGAACAAATAATTACAGTCTATTTTATTCATAAAAATGATATGTTATTATTTAATTTTACAGATTCAGATAACTAATATTTAATTTGGAATTAAACTTTGATTTCTGACTTGAAAAAATAAATATCCATTTGCGTTAAGTTCGATTTTTTTAAGTCGGCATATTTTTTATCGATATTAATGTAGTAAAATGGAATAAATTCCTTAAAATAATATGAAATGAAAACGAATAAACGAAAACTGCATTTAATTGCTTCTATACATATTTTATTTTCAATTCTATTTAATAATCATAAAAAGTTAACATCAATAGTTCAAAAAATATTTTTCTAGATTATATAGCACATAGATTAATTCTCTACGTGTATTGTTTTCAAATTCACAAATAATTACAATACATTTACCCTTTTGTATTACAGCTTTAAATACGCTCCTAGCAGTAATCTTCCGAGACGTTTAATTGATAAAAGAGGATCGTATCACACGCTACTGCACAACGATAGCTCTTGTATTTTTGTTTATTATTATTTTACTTAGAAATTACGCGTCATGATTAGTCAAAAGAGAGTATTATACATTTGTACAGTACATAAAGTGAGATAGTTCGTACATTTTTTTAATTAACACAGTGTTTGCGGGCATTTTTCGCCAATCCAAATCGAGAAGCGGGTGATTTTTTCAAATATGCTCGCAAAATTATAAAAATAAAATAAAAAATAGAATATGCATAATTTTTACTTCGCCAAATACCGGTGTTTACACATTCTTCACACCATACGGGCCGCTGCACATTGTCGATCTAGTCGCGTTCTTATTTGTTATTCAGTGCGCAGACGCGACTCAAGCGACTAGGTGCTAGTTTAGACAGTAGTCGCCTGTACTTGCCGGTTTTGTCTATGTATGGCTTAAACTAGACTGTCTGCGGCTTTTACTACGCATGGTCACCAGGGAAGCATGCGCAGTGATCTAACATATCGTGACCTACTTAATGTGACAGCTGAAAAATCTAACACAACGTAACCTTACTTGATTGTATGATAGCTGAAAAATGAAGTTATCCCGTATACGGAACAAATTAAAAAAGATTTTATGGCCGGTACTTATTGTGTTAACAGATTAAAAGGATATCTTCGACTCTGCAAAAGATACTGCTGTACGAGACCTCTATAGTATATATAGTGAAACGATAGTGAAACTATATTTTAATAAAATATTACAGTTCCCTTTTTTTCAACCGAACACCATATTTAAAAATTTCAATGAATTTTTTTTTAAAATGAATACACTCGCTAAATAATAACTCGATAATACAAAAACGCAACATTTTATGCTCTGCAATTCAAACTTTTGCTAAAACAAATTTGAAATTTCTTCCCCTCGTTTAAAAACGGCATTAAAAATAGAACGTCAGCTAATATGAGCGATTCGGATTTTATTCGCTTCGACAGTCGTCACTACTCGGCTTTACGTCACTAGTGTGACGTTTTCGACGACTATGTCGGCAGTTGTAACACACTTATACGACGTAGTCGCTGGAGAACGAGAGAATTGTTCTCTGAACCGCAAGCGCACTGTGTACTATAGACACGAACACGATATTTCACTATAACTGCGCTTGAGCAGTCAAATCGAAATTCGATTAGATCGCCTGTGTGTACCCGCGCTACCGCTGATTTGTAAAAACTGTGTTTTGTCGGCTCCCGCGCTCTAATGATAATACGCGAAAGACGTGTTTAGATGGTTGTTAATATGGTAAATTTAAAAATGATCTACATAATAGTACATCGAAAATATCACATTTAAAAACAATTTCTCTTCTAAAGGACTTAAATAAACATACATTGCATCACTTTGATGTTTTTCTTCCCTTTGCTTCCGTTGGAGGTATTCTTGTGGGAAAGTGCCGGCCAGTATACCTTGTTATTGAATCATTTATAGATCATGTCTCATTTATCCATTTATTTTTTAAATAATTGGCAATAATTTGTTCCGCTAGTTTTTGCTTGTAAATGTGGAAAGCTCGATCCTTTTTATTTTTCTTGAAGAGGATATAACTATTTAACAGCATCATATCCACAAAATAAAAAAATATTTTTATACGCTTTGTTACATCTTCGCATTGTGTGAAATTTACTTAACATTCGGTCGCCTATTACAATTCCACACATATTTTTATTATAATCTATTATTGCTGTTGGTTTCAAAAATTTTTTCTCCATTGTATCGGTTTACTTTTCCCGTCTCGGAAAAATCTAAAGAATGTATTGTTGTGTTCATACAACCACAACTTTCTTATCTTTCCATTTTACTGCAGCCATATATTCTGTTGAAAATATAAATGCTGTTATTTATTTGATAAAAGGAACAAGTAATTTTTTGATCAGAAAACTATTAGCTATTACTTTTTTTACAGTCAAATTTATTAACAAACCAATATTGTAAGCAGATTCGAATATTTTTCGATTGAAACAGCTAGTATGCACTTTTAACATATACAATTGCATCATTCACACATGTATATTTCATCACCATGCCTACGTGTTTGATAAACACATATTTTTGAAGTGAAACTTCTATTGTCGCATTTTTCGGAGGCGGAACTTCTATTGTCTCTTTTTCGGATGCGGAACCCTTGATGCACCACACCATTGCCGCGTTTTTTGAAAGTATTTTGAAAATATTTCCTTGGTCTATATCAAAACACAAACACGTACCTTCACTGGATACTGGTAAAATATCTTAACAGATAACAGACCTCATCGACTTATTATCTCATTTACTGTAAAATTTATGTATATATATATAATATTATATATACTTTAGATCAATAAATTTTATTTGAATTTCCATAAGATGCTTATAGACAGAGAAAGACGTATGAAGCCGTATGCGCCGTATGCGTCGGTTTGATAAGTAGAGCACCGCGCTAAGTATAATACAGAGTGAATTTGTGAATTGTGTTTAAATAAGAGTGTTATTTAATGTAATTACATTGATATTTTTGGTAAGTATATTAATTTATATAATCTCATATTATAATAATAAGCTAAATAATACTAAATTACATCCATGTGGTATTTAAAAATTTATCAAATCAAGGTGAAAATGAGGTTATGTACATGTATACAAAACAGATATAGTATTTTATAACGTTATGTATATACATTTGATCTATTTATCAAATAAAAGAAATACTATTAAAACACATGGTATTTAAAAATTATCGAAACCTATTACAGTTTTGATGTTATCTATTGTTTTATTTGTAACAATTTCTCACAATAACTATGAATTCTTTGTTCACAGGTGTCATTTTGAAGATTTATTGAATTTTATGTGGTGTTATAAAATTATCAATTATCTATAAATAGTATCTAAATAGATGCTATTTATTGCAGGTAGATATTATTTGTGAGTATTTCCTTTAATTGTTTAATTTTTAAAACATTGATCCAATTGTATACTATATATTATACAACAGTAATATAATAGTAATTAAAAAAAATGTTTTTACAGGCTTTAAGATGGTAAAGTCTATTGTGCAAAAATTTTACTTATCAAAAACTAATTGTATCGTTTATACCTACTCAGTCACCATCGGAGGGAGCAATGGAAATCGAAGAAATTCCAAACGAAAACGAATAAATTTTCATAATTCATAATTTTATAAAAGTTTTAATTTGAAAATAATTGTTAATCTTACTTAACACATTGTATGCGGACAACGTCTTGACGACATACTATTACTACAGTGCGAAAGATCATCATCGAGACGTGTTGTCCGCATACGATGTGTTAATATGAAATAATTGTAAAAATTTAATTTAATTAAAACATTGATCATTTTCTACTTAAATTTTTATCCCGTCTATTTATCGCTTCTCTTCCTACTACATTTCTGCATTTTGTTACTTGCTTTATTCTGAAGAATTTGTTCATCTATGAGTTTTAGGCATACGCTTGTCCATGTACCTTTTGATTACTTTATTGATAAGAAGTTTCACTTCTGGCATGTGTACATGAGTACACATATTCTTTTTTTTTTAACACGTTGAGGACGGCAGCGGCGGCTCACACGCGAATGGTTCAGCAAAGTACGATTTTTACTGACGCCCGATGAAGAGACATTGAAAAAACTGCGCTGTCCTCAACGTGTTAAATATTATTTTTATTATAATTGCAACGCAACAAAATCTTATGTTCTCGTTCAGTAGTTTTATGAATTTTTTTACATACTTATCCTTTTTCCTTTATATATTTTCCCATATATTTATATATATATATATATATATATATATATATATATATATATATATATTTGTACGTATAACAAAGAAAATTTATTAAATACATCTGATATCAAACAAACCTAAATACATAAAATTAAATATTAATCTGAAACTTAATATTGATTTATTTCTTATACTGTTTCATCCACGTTACGAATGTCGTTAAAGTAGCAGACTTACTATTTAATTAACTCTCTTTATATATATATATATATATATATATATATATATATATATATATATATATATATATATATATATATCACATCACACGTATTCATATTCATGGATGCGTGGGTAGGTGTAGAAGTTAAAAAAGGGACATAATAAAAATAGCATTATATTAAGCTTATAAACGAGAAGGAGTGGTACATTTTTTAATTTGATTGTCATTTAAAAAACTGTATCATTAATTTGATAAATGTACATTGTACGAAAAATTATTATCATTTTCTGTTTAAATTTAACGATAAATAACCGTATTTTTGTTAAAAAAAAGTACACACTGAATACATTTTTTTTATTGAAACCTGTGATACGTTATTAAAATTTTATTGAAACTTTTCATAATATTTTGACATAATAACAAACGAACTTTTTGAAAACGTGCAAAAGTTTTTTTAATTTTATTAATTATTTAATTAACTTTTTTGTCAGCTGTCAATAATAATTAGGTGTTGATTTTATTTAAATTTGAGAATTAATTTGTATTTATATAAATGTTTTTCAAAAATTATTCGTTTATAATTTTTACCAATATTTATAAGTTCTTGGTAAAATAAATGTTTATTCTTTAATATTTGTGTTACTGGTTAATATAAATATCCTATTAATTTCAATTCTTTATATAAAAATTAATAAATCATATAATCGTTTTTCTAGTAAAAAAAACAATAGTTTATTAATAATGATGTTAATGATCATTTTTCAAATTAAATTAAAAAAATGTACAGAAATTATAAATCTATTTTATAGAGAGTCAAACATTTCGAAATTTGATTATATTTTATTCAAATTTGATTATTTCATCCTACAAATGCATGTGTTATGTTATATGAAAAAGGTAAAAATAAGTTAGGGAAAAATATTAAAATTATAACGAAAAATTATATTAGGTTGGCAAATATCTCCCTTCCGCCTTCTGGTCTTTTGAATTTCGCAGCTATGTACAAAAAAAAAAAAAAAAGCGGAAGGGAGATACTTGCCAACCTAATATATTGACCGTTTATTTTGAAAGAGGTGCAAGTCCATTTTCTGTTGTTTCGAGAAAACTAAAGGTTAGCATATTTGTCAATTAAAAAATATAGGTTAATTATGTCGAGCCTGGCAATGTTTCTACTAATTTATCAATATGTAATTTGATTATATAAATTTCTTTTAGGCGAATTTAACTAAAATAATATATATTTACTCGCTGGAAATGCACTTACACCACTTTCATAATTAGTCAATTGTAAAAATCATTTAATTTCGATTTTGAAAATTTAAATATCATTTAAAATATATTTCGTATTAATCCAATTTTGTTTATAAATAATAACAAGAAATAAAATAGGAGTAGTATTTTTTATTTTGAACGTGTTAAACTTAACATAAGATATTGGTATTATTTATTTATGCTCTTCGTGTGGCAGTGTTTTGAAATATTCATGATGCACAGGAGGTATATAAGGTAATAACTGCTCCATATCCTTATATTTGTCGTATGTAATAGGCGCCAGAGCGATTTTTTTTTCAAATTTCGATGGTATTTCTCGACATGTAGGTGATAAATCTAAAGTCTTAAATTCCGCTTCCTCCATTGATGTTTTATATAAAATAGTATACGGTGCACTTTTGCAAAACCTCATCCAACATATTTCCAACCAATTGACCTTTTCTCCATTAGTGTTTCTTCTTATCTGTTTTTCAATTGCGTTTTGTAGATTTTTTGTTGAAACGAAATTCTCTCGTTTCATTTCGTGTAAAATAAATTTATTATGTTGTCCACATTGTTTTATAACATCATAATAATCCTGTGCTGTGTACAGGAAATTCTTTTTTCATAATGCTATTTCTTTGATACCGAAATTTGCATCGTTTAGAAGATACGAATGCCTGCCACCTGTCTATGGAAATTGGACTTACACCACTTTCGTAATCAATAGCTACGAAATTTCTTTTATCGGTCAACTGAACGAAGCATTGGCATTTGTTAAGAAATTAAATACTAACTAGTTATAAATAAAAAGTTTACACTAAATTAAGCATAAATTACGTGATATCTCATTGTTTTAAGAAATGGACTTACACCACTTTCGAAATAAACGGTCCATATATTAGGTACAAATGATTGCGTACATTAAGCAATACTGTAATATTTCTCAATAAAACAGCTTTATTTATTCAAATTTGAAAACAATCATATTCTGTATTGAATGTATGAGCTACAGATGTTTTATATATAGCAATTCAAAATGATTTAAATTTATAAAAACAATCTAAAGAAGAAAAAAACAAGAATTTAATCAAATTCAGTAGTCAGTCCATACAAGTACGGTATTTCACCGAATTTTCTTGTAATATTTGCATTCATTATTATTTTAAAATTATCACAGGTTTATGGTCCGGTTTGTATGTAGAAATTGAGACGTTAAAATATATTTAGTAATAAATAGGAATTTTTTTTTGTAAAAAATAAATAAAAGAAATTTCTGTTGAAAAGATGGGAAGAAATTTCGTGAAATAAAAACTGTTTGAAGACATTTTTCCGTTCAAAGAATAGTAATAGTTTTAAATCCACCGGAATTATAACATCGAAACCGCGTTATAGCTGGCTTTGAAAGTTGACATTTTGAGAAAAACTTAAGATTGTAGCTTTAGCGAAAGAAAATCCACAACCACAAATTTCAAATAAGATACAGGGTATTTAAAAGAAGGCTATCCAACCGGTTATTAATTTACTTGAAAAGTTTATTGAACTTTATATTATTTTTAATTTTCAACTGACTATGTCCATATATTGTGTATTTTCGAACGAGATTATATAGTCTTGAGTTAGTGCAGCTGCGGACGTCCTTCTTTTTGTTCGTTGCATATTTATTTTTAAGATAAGGAACGATTATATATCGTTTATAACCAAGCGATCAAACTGTCTCATCAGCAGTTTTGATATTTGTCATCCGACTTCAACCGTATGTGACCTTGATACACGGCCATTATTCATATAACGTAACGACGCATCCGTTTAGTTATTCAAAACAGAATATTCGAGTTCAAATAAACTCGTGATATTATATTAACACGTTACGGTCAGCTGTATTTCGCGCTAGACTTCATGTCTAGCCGGCGAATTTCGTAAAAAAATACACAAGAATAACTTTTTCATCAAATCGATGTCATTCTTAAACCGGTGAACATTTTGAAATGAAATTTCTTATATGGCTACAAAAGGATTCAATGCATAGATATATGTAGATATAATAATGGTTTTCAATCTGTGATGAGTGTACCAGCGTGATAAAGTACAAAAAAGAGATGCTTTATAATAAACATAATTTATTATAAAAGGAAATAAAACACTTTTTAGCGTAAAAAAATATAATAATTTACATAAAGCATATATTCTATATACAGAAGTTGTTTAACCAGTTGCGCTGGCATTTAATTAACATGCGCGCGTGGCAAATCCGTCCAAAGCATTCTCAGTGAGTTGGTATTTATAAATTCTGAAATTAATTAACAAATTTATTAATAATTTTTTTCGAAATTCGCCGAACTCCAGATGAAGTCTAGCGCTAAATACTGCGGACCGTAATGTATAAGCAAAAATCACACGACGTGCTATGTACGTCATATCAACATTTGGCACAAAAAGCAGTGGACGTACATAGCACGTCATTCCAGCGCAACTGGTTAAGAGAACCAATTTCGATTTTATTCAAAAAATACAGAACTTTGCTAGGGATAGAGATTACTTTATTTAAAATATCTGAAATATTTTTTATAATTTACCAATATTTTGATGAAATTAGACGAAAATATAGCTTGTATATAATTGTTTGGAGTCAAAAGTTTGTATAACGAAACACGCGTTAACGCGTGAACGGACTTACAGTAGTCTAACACGAAACGCGCGTTTAGGCGTGACCGGGTGGTAATGTGTAAATATAAAACAGAGAATTATTTACATTTTATGCTATAACTATTTGTAACATTCCTATGAAATAATACGCTTATATGTAACGGTTTGCTTTTGTAGGTGTTTTGGATGTTCATGTATATTTTCTTTAATGTTTTTTTATTCATATGTGATTGAGCATCGTATAAACACCGGTGAATCGAGCAGCGAGGTTTCATAAACAGGTAGACGTTTGTTGAAATCTTCGCCGAAATGAGTTACGAACTATTTTTCAAGCCGATTTGCAGACATTCCATGGAAATGTTGCGTTCTTCTATTACCGATGCGTTGAAATGATTTAAAACTTTGCTTAAGAGGCGTTCGGTTTTCTTTACAGTTATTATTGAATCTTAATTCATAAATATAATTAAAAACTCTATTAATTAACACATTAATTGGTACATTGAAGTATAGTACAATATAACCGAAAATAGTAAACAGATTAGGAAAGAAAAATAATATTACAATGATATTCAACGTAGGAAAATAAATGCACAAAAATATTTACCAAAATAATGAAGAAAAAAAGGAAATCTATAAAGCATTCTCGTATTTACGCAATTAAGAGAAATTGCACTTAAACTAATTTAGTTCTAAAACATTTGTAACTGGATTTTATAACTTTAACGAGTTAAATGTTATAATGATTAATATGAGTTAGATATTATTAACATTTAATTGAAACTTTTCCACAACAAAATAATTTAAAAAATTTCATTAACGCAGAAAGATTTTAGAGACGGATTTGATATAGCGGGAAATTTACAATAATATTAAAATATTTCATTTATTTCAAAGAAAAAATGTACGTACAAAACAGAATAACAATCAAATTTGATATTTATATTTACATATATATATATATACACTCGCTCGAAAAAATCTGAGTACACCTGTCAATATCGATATATTTCACAATAAAACAAACTCATTAATGTAAATTTGAAAACAAATATATTTTTTATCAATTCTATAAACTAATAATTATTTATATATGACAAATCTAAACATTTTAAATTTATAACAAATAAACTAAAAAATAAATAACACAAGAGTTCATACAAATTGAGGAGAAAAACTCTGCGCACACATTTTATTAAACGATGAATCATAGTTGTTTTTTTTTGCAATATTTGCACTTATTGTTGTTTTAAAATTATCACAGTTTATGTCATAGTTCGTATGTTGCAATTGAAACACTAAAATATCATTTTTAGTAACTAATAATAAAGTTTTTTGCAAAAAATAAATAAGATAGAATTCAAAAAAAAAGAAATTTCTTTCAGTGAATGTAAAATTATTTTAAAATTAGGAAAAGAAGGAAAAAGTTTTCGTGAAATAGGAAAGGATGTTTGAAGACAACATTCTTTCATTCAAAGGGTAGTAATTAATTTTAAATCCGCTTTGAAATCGCTTCCTGGCCAACCTTCGAAGTTAACATTTAGATAAAGGCGTAATATTGTAGCTTCAATGAAAGAAAATCCCCGAATAACTGCACCCTAAATTGCAAAAGATATTAAAGTACTATTTAAAAAATATCTGTGGTGATATTATGCGAAAAATAATAAAAAAGAGTGGGTATCATGAACGTGTTGCGCGTAAGAAATCATTTATTTCACGTGTCAATAGATAAAAATGGATTGCATATGCAAATGATCACATTAATAAACTAATCCAGTTTTGGGAAAACATGATTTTCTCAGCCGAAAGCAAATATTTCATTTTTGGAATAAAAGGACACAAAATTGTATGTACATCATTGAATAAAAAAAAATCTTGTTCCTACTGTGAAACTCGGTGGTGGTAGAATAACGGTATAGAGGTGTATAACAAGTAAGAGCGTGGGACAAATGGAGGTTTTCGAATCCACGATGGATAAATATGCTTACTTAAATATTTTAAAACGAAATATAAAGCAAAGTGCTGAAAAATTCCGTCTAGGTTCCGATTATAATTTTTCGTATGACAATGATTCGAAGCACACGGCAGAAGTTGTTAAGCTATAGATATTATATAATGTTCCAAAACAGTTACATGCACCTCTAATCTCTAGATCTAACCCCTATAGAGCATATGTGACATTTTCTCGAACGTAAATTCGCCAACATGGCATAATTGCAAAGGAAATGTTGAAGAAAGTTATAAAAAAAAGAGTGGAATAAGATTAGTGCTAAAGAAACCAAAAAAAGTGGACCATTCCATGCAAAAACGATTATAAGAGGTTCTTAAAAAAAGAGGCTATCCAACCAGTTACTAATTCACTTGAAAAGTTTATTTTACTTTATATTATTTTCGATTTTCATTTTCTGTACGCAAATATTTTCTGCTCATTTGTATAAATTTTTGTGTTTTTAATTTTTTTGTTTATTTCTTATAAATTTAAAATGTTTTGAATTACCATGTATAAATACTTAGTAATTTATAGAATAAATAAAAAATATGTTTGTTTTCAAATTTACATTAATAAATTTGTTTTATTGAGAAATATGTCATATGGGCCTTCACACACACACACACACACACACACAAACACACACGCACACAAACACACACGCACACAAACACACACGCACACACACACACACACACATATATAGTTTTCAGTAAGAAAAAATTAATAAGTCATATATTTTTGTCGTTTATTTAATTAAATTAATTTGATATATGCTATTATCCTCTAACATTAATTGTTTTCAATTCTATTGTATTAAAATCAATTTATATATATATATATATATATATATATATATATATATATATATATATATATATACACACATACATTCATACACATACATTCATCCAAATGTGACGCCTAGATTTGTGTTTTATTAAATAGAAACGAAAGAAACAATACACATGTTTCTCTATACACCATCCTATACACATGCTTCTTTTTAATAAAACACAAATTTACGGTATCAGTAAACAGAAATAAGTTGTTACTGAAAGTAAGATAATGACGATTATTTATTAAACATATGTATATTTATATAATGTTTTATATATTTATAATTATATGTCATTTTAATCAAGTAATACACGATTCACAGTGTATAATTAATGTTCTATTTATTAGATTTTTTTATAAATCAAATATTTTTATTATTAAAATAAATGTTTGTGCGTACATTCAAAACAAATTTCAATTTAGAAAAATATTATAAATAAAGTTGTAATCCGTTTGACTTAAAATTTCAGAAGCAAAATATTATAATAGAGTTTTTAAGATCTATATACATTTCTTCTACTTTAGTGATTTGGAAATTCTTTTAACGTTTAATGTAATCATGTTTAACAAAAGATTACGTGTTCTATTGTTTCATATTTGAACTTTTGCACATATGATAATGAAAAGAATATTATGCTAGTCACTTGAAAATAAATCTTTATTTAACATATTTCGATTTCTAGATTAAATAGCGACTGAGAGTTTACTAAAATAAGATTAAATAGGTGTTTTTTAAGAGTGATATAGAACTTTAAATTGAATCCCTATAGAAAATTCTATTTAACTTAAAAAACAACTTTATCATATCTCTATATATACAAAAAACACATGCACATGTATATATATTAGGTTGGCAAGTATCTCCCTTCCGCTTTTTTTTTTTTTTGTACATAGCTGCGAAATTCAAAAGACCAGAAGGCGGAAGGGAGATATTTGCCAACCTAATATATAAAGTGTTTTTTTAGGTTAGATAGAACTTTCGAAAGGAATTCAATTTAAAGTTCTATCACGCTTAAAAACATCTATATTTTTATATCTCAGTTTGTATTATATATATATATATATATATATATATATATATATATATATATAGTCATCCAAATGTGACGCCTAGATTTGTGTTTTGTTAAAAAGATACATGTGTATAGTTTCTTTTCTTTTTAATAAAACACAAATCTACGTATCATTTTGGATGACCCTATATTTAAGTAGTAAAAGAAGTTAGTAGTAGATACAAAAACTATCAAATACTACAATTTTTTTTTATTTTATATTATGAAAACCCATATAATTCAATAAATACATCAGTGATATTGAATTCATTTAAATATTAATGAATTGAAAAACCATATATTTAATTCTTAAGAAATATAAAAATGCTATTTGTACAAATACACGACGGAACAGTATTATTCGTAAAAATATTTATGTCTGTGTTAGAAGAATTAATATAATTTTCTATTTTATTTTATTTTTTTAGGCATATTATATGACATTAATGATGGAATTGACATTACGCTATTTTTATAATTATAGACTGTCGAAGAACATTGACAACTGTCGCCGAGTTGTGCAAAAAAAATAAAAGTAAATAAGCCTGGTGCTACTACTTTATACGTAAAATTTGTTCTACAGCCTGCTTTAGCAAGAGGTGCTAGAGGTTAATATTTGTTACATATTTATATGAAAGTGTTTTTAAGTCATTAGATGTGTTTTTAGTAATATTTTTATTTTATAACTTATTTTTATAATTATTTTCAAAAAAAAATTTTTTTTATTTGTACCATAGTTTTATATGTATGTAGCAAGGAAATAAAAATGATTATTTAAACATATTTTAGGTGATGCAAAAATAAATACATCATATTTACTTCGGGTAGATAAAAAAAAATCCTCTAAGGTGTCTTGTGCGATTATATGAATTTTATTTGTCTAAATGGTAATTATTAAACTGATTTTGAATAATGAGGATATATATATAACTAAACTTTTTTAGGCTAAAGGATCCGAAGTGTCATAATGTCTTATATTTATCACCTGAACCATATAACACATATGATAGCCCTATCTGATATACAAGAATGAGTTTAAATCAAAACGAAATATTAAAAATGTTTCATCGAACACTCTTAATCAAAGAAGTGAATGAGGCATTTGCAACAAGTTAAATAATAATAGTTTTAAATAATAAAAATGTTAAATAATAATAAATTCTGCTAATGGCATTGTTATATCTGAGTTATAGAATCTGAGTCATCTGAATTATAGAATGTTTAGAATATAAAACAACTGTACAATTCAAACAATTTTTTTATTAATTTAAAAAAACAAACAGTGTTTATACACATATTTGTTAGTTTATTACAAAACACAACTTAAATAATTTAATTTCACTTTAAAATTATTTCAAATAGCAAACAATTTAAATAAGTTAATTTTACTTCAACCTTATTTCAAATACAACAAATATTATTTCAATAATAATCCGACCTTAACGTCTCTATCGTTGAAAATGAAATGATTAGTAATATACACAAAATATTTCATTTGATATATATATATATATATATATATATATATATATATATATATATATATATGTATATATATATATATATATATATATATATATATATATATATGCTATATATATATATATATATATATATATATATATATATATATATATATTGAGTTTAGGAATCAATATATATTTTAATATTTTCAATGTATCTACATTAATACCGAAGCTGACGTTTAAGAGCAGCGAATTTGATTTAACTTCTTCAAACATTGTCAGACAATTCTATGAATAGCATTTTAGTAGTTACAATTTATTGGAAACATTATAATCAATCGATGAAAGCTTATAATGCAGAAGAGACGAATTTAGGTTACAACTTCATATACTGAATTTGTTGATAGTTAAGTATGCATATGTACAAGGATAGTATCTGTCAGCTTATTATCCTTAAGAATACATTTTGAAATATATGAGTGGTTGATAATTGGGAAAGGATAGGATGATAGGCTTAGATATGTATGAGCTACAGGAAAATTTCTTCTACCTATTTTTAGTAATTTTATATCTATAAAAGCATTTCAATTAATACACTGCATGTTACTTTGAATGGATATTCAAAATCTCTAGATAATACTAAATACAGTAAAATGTAACATAATAATAAAACGGATTTGTAAAGTTTTAGAAAATTGTTAAAATAAAATCGCAAAGATGGCCTTTTGATTTTTTAATAGTGTTGACCTGGCTGGAATCAACTCGTGGGTACTATTATACAGAGAAACAACCGGCGAAAAATTTTTATTTTGACAACAATTTTTAAGCCACCTAGAGTGAAGAACTTGCCGAAGATTTTTTGGCATGAGCAAACAGGAAGCTGTTTAAATTATACATGAAAACGTCAACAAATTAGCGTTCGGATTCGTCGTGTAAAATATTAAAAGTATTCAATTTTAATAGGTGTTTATAAATAAATAAACAATTTTGAATCGTTATTTTTGACCAAAAAATTGTTTTATTCATTTGACCAATTGTGCTAAATGATATAGTTTTCGCTATACATAGTAATATATATAAGGAATTAAAAAGAGGGGTCATTTGAGTCAAAAATGTTTTATTGAATAGGTATACATGGATCTCCCGGTCACCTAAGTGTTAAAAAGCCTATGACAATGAGTAAACCAAATACTCATACTAAGGGCGTGTTGGTTCGTCCACATACCTGTGATAAAGAAACTCAGACAGGTTTGTAATGTGAAATAATGAATGATCATTTTATTTGTTTAACTTATGATATACCCTGTTGTTTTTATTATTCGAATTAATAATATTGAATTTAATATAAAATAATTTGATAAAATTTCTATTCACTGTTTAATTTCAACACACACACACACACACGCACGCACATAGCAATAAAAATTAGTAGAAGCTACATAAAGTTTTGATATTTTTTTATATACATTGTTACTATTTTAAATTTTATGTTTTAGGTATTTATGGAGGTGATGGAGGTTTTATTCCAGAAGTGTATACCATTATAATTAAAATGAAAACTGAATTTTTAATTGATGAGTTATTCAATTTTTTTATATTGTTACACAAGTTGAAGAACATTTATGGGAAAGTAAACAATTAGGAGGTCATTCTCCCAATGTTTTATTAAGCACTTGAATGTTTTTTAATATAAAACATTTAAATTTAACAGTAAGCGATTCTGATCTTATTTTTTTAAAAAAATAAGCATTTTAAATATTATACTATTTTTATAATTTTATAGACTCTTGATGAACATATGCAGTTATCATTTTCACACATATATAGAGAGGTACTGTTTCTGTTATAAATCAGTGGAAGATTCTCTTTACCACGAATGAATTATCAATCACCCCCCCCCCCTACCAACACCTCAATATCTTATAAAGTGTTCGAAAATCACTTATTGTTCAATTTGTTGTTTACAAGAACAATGGGCTAATGCGCTCATTTCGATCGCGACGCAGTCGTCGTCAGTGCTTTTTTGTTATAAAATCTTGTCTAGAGTTACTCATACATATATTCGTTTGTGTCTTTTTCAATAAACTGAATTAACTTATTGCTATTGATTATTTCTTTTCTATTAGCAGTATTTGAAACTTCCAATGATTTGTTGGGGAGGGGGTCTGCTTTAGTTTGATTGAATATCTACGTGTGTTAGTTTTGTATTTCTTACTTTCATATTATGAGTGTTCTCATTGTATTATATATATATTCATACACAGATACATACGTACACATACACATGTATTATTTACATACAATTTCTCTTAAATACATAAACATACATCTATATATACACATACACATAAAAATGTATATGGGCAGAAAAATATGGAAATTTACATAAATAAATACCGGGTAATTAATTCAGTCAACAGTTCAATAATATTGAGTTTGTTGAGCCTTTTACATTATTGACAATAATATTTTATAGGAATGCAATTCATATATGTGTATGACACTAGTCAAAGGAGAAGATATTTTTGTATATGTATATGAATATATATAGATGTTTATAAATACACATCATCATCATCAACGACTCTAAAGAATATTTTAAGTACAAGCCTCTCGGACAATTCGAGCTCAATAGTGGCTTTTTGACAAGATGAGGTTGTCAGCCCATGCTCAACCCTCGAAAATGTGGCACTAAATATATATATAATCATAATCACCATCATCATCATTGAAAACAACAATAACAACGGCTCAACAGACAATTTCAGTATAAGGCCTCTTTGTCTAATACAGTTCAATAGAGCCTTTCTTATCAGAATTTATCGACATAAATTTTTTACAAGATGAGGTTGTCAGTCTCATGCTCAACCATCGGAAATGAGGGAATCTCCGACTGGGTACTGTACGCAATTTCCCGCATGAAAAGCGGTGATTCAAGCCACTATGCTACTCGAACTGTAACATATATATATATATATATATATATATATATATATATATATATATATATAAATGTGCGTATGTGTGTGTTTGTGTGTATATGTATGTATGTACGAGAAATTATGTGTATGTGTATGTATGTATGTCTGTACATGTATATATGTATGAATATATGAATTGAATAATACAATAAGAACACACTACTCTGACATGAAAGTACGAAATCAAAAATAACACACGTAGATATTCCATCCTACTAAAGCAGACTCTCCTCCACAAACCGTTAGAAATTTCAAATACAGTTATTGAAAAAAATGTATTGAATAACAATAAGTTAATGTAGTTTGTTAGAAAAGATACACAAATCCAAGACAGGGACTATGTAGTAAAAAACAACAAATAATAACTCTCTCCATTTCAAAATCACAAACTTCTCAGATGTAGACAAGTAAACGTGTGTAAATACGCACTAAATACACATATCATATTAGAAAACGATAAGAAAGCGTCAGTTACCGGTTGGAGATTGATTGAAAACAGATAGAATAACACAAATTAATATTCGTATATGTAACGAATATTCATTATCGAAATAACTCTTATCGAAATGCACGCATTAACCCACTGTTCTTGTTAGCAACAAGGTGAACAATAAGTGATTATCGAACATTTCATAACATATTGTTGTGATTGATAATTCGTTCGTGTTAGAGTGAATCTGCCACTGTTTAAAAACAAACAGAACTTTTCTTCTTGTTAACTGTTTACTTGACGTAGAGACAATCTCTCGTGTGTTGATCACTCAAACATGTATCTGTACTGAATTAATTCAATCAAAGATAAAAAAAAACAACGCAAATGTGAATACGAATCGTATATATGAAAGAAACGTATAAATATGCAAAAATGTTCGTATGTATATATGTATGTGAGTGTGTACGAATGTGGCATGTGTGTTTTATAACTAAAACAGTAGATATCTACTAATTCATGAAGCACTTTTAATGAAAATTAACATGTGTTGATCATTCAAACGTTAATTTTTACGAAACATATATGGAATGATATAATGATCGATTAAATACTGTATATGAAATATATTGTATGAGTACGTATATCTGTATGTATATATGTGTGTGTTATATGTTTGTTTCACAGCTAAAACGGTAATTAGCTGCTACTTCCTGAGACGATCAAGATGGAATTTGAGCCATTCAGAGTACAACCACAATATGACTTACCTTAAAATTTTCGATCAAGAACGTACACTACGTACTTAGTATTTGTAATGAACGAATATTATTTCTATTCTTTATTTAAAAAATAACGTATCTATTGAAAATGAACTATACGAAATGTAATATGTTCATTATCTTTTCTTGAATTTACCTTACATTTTGTCTTTAGATACAGTAGAACGACACTGACACATCATGAATTGAACGATCAATATCACTAAATGAATAATTTCATATAACAAAAATTTAATAGAAAATGTACAATTCACGTCGTATTTTTGAATAATTTTCTAATCGAGATATTACCTAATATTAATTTGTAAATTATATTATGTACTTATTACTAAATAAATTTTGCAAAAATTTACAGTTCCATTAATTCAAATTATGAATTTAACGTATTTTTTTCACAATTGTATTTTTGACGTTCAATGATCAACGAAATACATTTTAATGTGATCGAAATGAAATTATTAATTATAAACTTGTTAACGAAAAATGTTTTTTTCCAAATTTTATTTTTAAATATACATCCATATATTCCGATTAAAAAATTAATCCCTCTAATTTAGTAATAGAAATTTTAAATCTACATTTGCCACGCACAAAATATTTTTATCGAAATGTATTTACAAATATATATATATATATATGTGTGTTTTTAAAATGAACGAAAAGTTTTGAATAAAATTTAATATTTTATGTACGTTGCCATTTCTATACCACGTTGGGTTACACATACATAGACGCCCTAACACCTTATCTAAATAATTAAAAACCATAAAAAAAAAAAAATTAAATAAAAAACTAAATTTAAAAAAAAATATTGAAGTAATTAAAAAAGCAACATGAACTTGAAAATAAAAATTAAATGACTGAATAAATGAATGAAATAGCAAAAAATGAAATAGAATAAATTTAATAAAAACAAAAAAAAATAACTGAAATTGTTTGTGCCCTGAAAGAGAAAACTTGAAATAAAAAATAAATAGTGTAATATAATATATGTGTGTGTGTGTAAATGTTAAATAATATAAGACTCGTCGCATGGAATTTTCCACGGAGAGCCATTGAGCCATAAAATGACATCAAAGTAAAAGTAACTAACCTAATAATATACAGCCGAAAACGATGGAAGTTACGTTACAGTATAATTCAGAAAAAAAATAAAACATTAAACCTGTATGGACTCTCCACAGTCCTTGAAAGACAGGTGGGCTTTCAAGTGCATTCGATGGCTGAAATTGTAAAAAAGTAACATTTAGTTAAAATTTTAATATTTAACAATAAAAAATATTGTAAACAATTAATATATACATATATGTGTGTATGTGTGTGTGTGCGTGTGTGCGTGTGTGCGTGTGTGCGTGTGTGCGTGTGTGCGTGTGTGCGTGTGTGCGTGTGTGCGTGTGTGCGTGTGTGCGTGTGTGCGTGTGTGCGTGTGTGCGTGTGTGCGTGTGTGCGTGTGTGCGTGTGTGCGTGTGCGTGTGTTCGTGTGTGCGTGCGCGTGCGTGTGCGTGTGCGTGTGCGTGTGCGTGTGCGTGTGCGTGTGCGTGTGCGTGTGTGTGTGTGTGTGTGTGTGTGTGTGTGTGTGTGTGTGTGTGTGTGGCGGCTATGAACGTAGCAGCGGCGACCATAAATATTGTAACAATTAACAACGAGTGTTTTGTTCTTCTTGTCTGGCTGCGGCGGCTATGAATTTTGTGACAATCAACAACGGGTGTTGTGTCTTTTTATCAGCAGCGATTATGAGACTCGAGTGGCCAGTGATTTATTTGCTGATTCTTACAAATACGATTTGATTAGCAAGTATAAAACTATAAGAATTGTGCTGTGAACCATTAACTCTCATGCACACATACACCTGCACTCACCTACACACACCTACACACACTGGTACAAAATCTTAACAGTTACATACTACACCAAATCATATCCATACTATCAAAAATGTATGACAAATCAGATCAATAAAGTTTTTATTATTATTATTATTATCTGTGAACCACGAGACGTATTCCAGCTGCAAACAACGCGTGCACGTGAAAAAAAAGGGGAACACGACCCTCCAAATATATATTACTTAAAAGTAATATTAATTATATTTAATGATGAAGTACTGGCATCCATTTGTCATAACAAATTACAATTAAAACGTACAGAAAAACTTTTTGAATACATTTTAAATATTGTTAAAATTATTAAATTATTAAAAAACAAACTGATAGCGCAAATAAAAAAAGAAATTATATATTATTTAATGACATAATCGTAAAAATACATAGATGAATTTCAAAACGGATGTCATACAAAAAGGACGCTAGATTAATATAACCCAGAATCATATAAGAAATCTATGTGAAGCAACCATTTTTGATGTTAAAAAGAAATTCGTTCCTTAATTATGAACATAAATATCTCAATATCAGTATCATCTATCTCAGTTTTAATCAATGTTATGTAGAAAAGAATTAGAATTTCGTATACACTATGAACTCAAGAATCGATAATTTTGTCTATATTTAAATACTAACATTACTTTTAACACATTCTATATAAAGCTATTGAATATTTAAATGAACGTTAAAAAAATTTCAACTATATTGATACTCTTAATAGATTAATATTGAAAAATAATTCTGAGATATATGATCTACTTGTGAAAATGTTTTATATAAATCTCGATGTTTAAAAAATCGTTTTTGAGTTTAAATATTTTAATTGAATTGATATTTAGTAATTGAATATGATCATTCAATTTTTCACTATGTTTATTTACTAATATTGAAATATTCAAAAAATTATGATAATGAAATTCAATATAATATCAAAAAAAAAGAAACTATAACCGATATAAGAATCATAATCTTTGCATAAAAACGAATGTAAAAATGATGACTCAACATTAATTCATACATTAAAAAACGCATCAAAATTTTTTGGCGCCATTAATAGTAATAAATACAATCACGAAAAGAGTTTAGACTTTCAAGAAATAGAAAATTTATTTAGAACAATCACTCTATATTAAAAAATCGTTATCTTACCAGAAATCGAGATTCAATCATCAATATATTATATTAAATATAGCACCAAAATATTTACTTCAATTTGTTAGAAGTTGTTTTTTTCGCACAATATTGTTATCTTTCAAATTACACTTATAACAAAGATATTATAAAAAGCAACACAAATAATTGCAAACAACAGAACAACAAACACATATATATGAATCATTATAAAAAATGAAATTTACGAGACACGAGCACTCACTCCGACAATTTTAACACTACTAACTGAAGAAAATGTTGATCTAGGTGTCGAAGGTTCAAACTAAAAAAATGACCAATCAGAGGTTAGTACCAAATGAGAAAAAATATATTTCACTTCAAAAGTATTCAAACCAATTGTAATCAGTTACAATGGGGAGATTCGTATAACACCGATTGCTCATCACATTGAAGCAATTTCCACTAGCTAAGCTAGCATGTACACAATATTCACGCCTATTACCGCTCGTCTCGGACCTGCTTTAAGAAAGTTCCCCCGCCTAAACAAATTTCCCCTAATAATAGGGGTATTTACACTAACACTAGTTGCATTGTTGATGCATCAGCATTACTTCATGTTATGAATATCACGTGTTTATATTTTATTATAGTAACGTTCGAGGCGATAATTCAGAGTTTGTTCGTTCGAGCCGATAACCTAGGAGTTTGTTTTTATCATACATAGTTAATTTTGATACAAAATACGGTTACCAGGGTAAAACTGAAATATTTAAAATCGTTTTCTGATCTGTAATTGTTTTTGGGAATAGTTAAAGTTTTATGGTGAAAATAATTTTATTTAATCTTTTCCCCCCGAATGAAAGGTTAGATCTACTGGATTACACAAACATGGATATTTTTGGAACTTATAAATAAGGTTTAATAATAATTGTTAAACATTATTAATAATAATTATTAATGACAATATTAATAATAATTATTAACATTAATGATTTTGCTCCTTATTCCAGTAATTAGAGCTGATATTTTTTTTAAAAAAAACACAAAGATGAGAAATGCAATTAGTTCAGAAGAAAAATTCTCTGTTACTTTAAAATTTATAGCAACAGAAGAAAGTTATGCAGAAATGAATTTCAGTTCCAAATTATTAAAATCATTTCTATCTGTAGCAATTTTAAATGTGTGTGAAGCTATTTACAAAACATGAAGGATCAGTTTAAAGGTGAAATTAAAATCAATTTATTTTCTCATATAAAGTTTATTGAAAATGATTGTCAAAAATTAAATTAATCATTATCACTTATACTTTTACAAATATTTTCCATACACATCGTCATACGTTTGTTTTAATTTAATATCTTGTAGCAAGTTATGAAGATAATTACAAAATATCTCCTCACACACTGATGCAGTTGAAATAAATCTATCTCGAGAAAGCAGTGAAATGTCTCTTTGTACGCTGATTCAGTTAAAGTAAATTATCTCAAAAAATCAGTGATTCTGTATGGACAGAAAATCACAGCAACAGACAAAAGTCAAGATTTGGAGAAGCAGTCACAACTAAATTAAAAAAATATTTTAACTGTGAAAGGAAAAATCTAATTTTACTCTTATTTTTTTAAAAAAATGTATTTTTTTCATAAAAAAATAAATGTTTAGATTTAATACAAATGAATTTTAATCCAACATCACAAATAAGAGCCAAGATCACTCATGTTCACTTAATATTTTTTTTTTAAATAATAAAACATAATTTCTATAATTAAATTTCATTTTAAAAGTATTTAAAACAACGAACAATTGAAATTAATTAATTTTACTTAAACTTTATTTGAAATACAGCAAATACAATACAACAAAATTTGAAAATGAAATGATTAAAATATTAAATAAAAATATTTCAAATATTAAAATTTAAAATATTAAATAAAAATGATTAAATAAAAATATTTCCGATCTCGTCATAATTCTTATTATCGCATTTATATATATTATGTATTAATTTCGTGAATACCGCGTTACATAGCAAAAATTTCCTGGCAAGATCTTGGCGATGTCAACACGAAAATCCCCTCCAAAAGAAATTAGTTTCCTGGAAAGAGGGTGTGAGACGAGCGGTAATGGGCCGCGAAGACTGTATGAACGTTGACTAGCGTAAATACCCCCATAGATACACGTATTGAAACAATTAATTTAATTTCAAAATTTTCATTAATAAAATCAGTCATAAATGTCAATATTAATAAATATTGATAATGGTGTTTACTGTTTGTCAATATACTTTAGTTCTAATATTCAAATTAATTCTTCATTTATTTCGAAATGTTTTTAAAGTCAAAATCATGATTGTTTTTATGAAATACAATAAGTTAAAATATATGAATAATATAATTTTAATTTTTCAAATCGAAATTCTTACTATGACAGATAATAACTATGTTTTCAAACACAAATAATTTTGAAAATTATTATTTATATTGTATATTCAAGGGTATATTTGAAATGATTAATTTTGTTTTTGAGAGTGTATTTAGAGAACAAAGATTTTTTTCATAATGGAGTGTTTGTTTCTTGCTTACTAATTGTCTGAAATAATTATTTGTAACAAAAGTAATGAAAATAGTTCATAATAATCTATATGTATACCATTGTTAATGTATTTAAATCATTTGTGAATTAAATATACACATATTCGTACATATTAATAATAAGTATAATGGTGAAGTAATATATATATATATATATATATATATATATATATATATATATATATATTTATTTATTTAAATATCATTGCTAATTATTTTTATATGTTTTAAATATAAACAAAATTAATATCAGGTTGCTATTGTTAATAATTTTTATGTGGTACATTTATCAATTAGTTCTTTTCAGTTACTTGTACACCTATTTTCAAAAGATCAGTAAGTACATAATGATAATATCAAGTAATTTCTTGATTAGAAAATTATCAAAAAACACAATGTTAATAAGGTGACCAACTTTTTCCAATGAAAATGAGGGCATAAATAAATTAAAGAAGCAAATATTGCAAATAAAAAAATTCTTTGCAACAATAACTAAACAGAAAGCATTATAATATAGTAAATAGATAACGCAGGAGTATTATGATTAATTTATATTTAAATATGAATATTTTTCGATTGAATGAACATTTTTTGTTAATGTGTAATTTTCTAACAAAATATTAGAAATATCCGTACAAGAACTATTTTTCATATTGAATTTCACAGCAAGTGCTGCAGCTAGAGAATCAACATTCAGTCTTGATTTTTCAGTTGTCCAAAAATCATTATCAATTGAAAATACCCTTTCAACTGCTATGTTGGTGCCAGGGCAGCACAATGTAAATTGGACTAGAAGAAGTAAATTTTCATATAGTATATGTGCATTTTTGAAATGGTTGAATATTTCCATCTATCTTTTATCAAATTCAACATGTTTATTTGCCCACTCGACCAATTTTTCAGAATTTAAATAAATATTCAGTTTTCTAATTTCTTCAAATAGACAATTGTCGTCTATTTTAATGTCTGGTAGTTCTGTGAATAAAAACTGAACACACGATTCAATATCTTGCCAATGCACTTGAGACGAAGTCAAAAAGCATCATTGAAAACTGCTACTTCCCGCAATGTTTGCGTCAAACCATTCTTCGATGTATTCAAAACATATTTGATAAAAATTCTGGGCTTCTTTGAAAAATTTTTCCGTTATCTCCGGATTTGATTCCTCTAACTCTGATAATTTTCTTTTATAGTTAACGGTAGAAATTTTTCATCAAACTTAGATTTATATTGAAGGATAAACTCAGTTAAAATAAGACTTACTTCTGTAGCTGAAATCTGTTCACCTTGAAATAAGACAAAATGCATTAATATTTCAGATATTTCATTATTGAAGAACGATTTCGGGATTTTAGGACACTTGTTTAAACTTAAAAAATATGAACGCAGAGGCTCAAATAAGTGTAGAACACGCTCTAGAGCAGGTGTAAGAGCAATTCATCTAACTTTTGAATATCGTAAAAGTTTTTTGTATTCAATATTTGCTTTTTCACAAAATTGTTTTAAAATAGGCACACGAACGGTAAAACGACTAAAATACAAATAAATTGTAGTTATTATTACTTCTACATCAATTGGCATGGCACAAGACGCAGTGTTGATTGCATTTGATAAAATATGTGCATTACAACCTATTCCTAATATTTTCTTGTGGAGTAAATCTTGTAACTTTACATACACATTATTCACCCCTTTGCGTCTTCGGCCACTACATTTGGTGTTTGTATTGTCAGCTGTTAGTGCAACAACTTTAGATTTTAAATTGTTTTCACTTATTATTCTGTATAGATGATAAGAATAATAAGCGACAAAATTTCAGTTCTTTCGCCTTCAAAGGATTCTAAATTTAAAATTTTTACTCGAATGCCCTTGGTTACATTAAAATATCTTACTAGTATTGGATACAATTTAGTTTCATTATGATTTGAAGCATCAGATAAAATCGTTACAAATGCTGCAGCTTCCAAGTGTTCTGTAAGTATTTTGTCACAGTAATTTTTAAATACTGATTTAATAATGGCCTCGCATTTGGTCGTGGCGCATGAAAATTTAGCACTGTGAAATTTGTTTAATAATTTAGTTGTACAATCCATACTACGAAAACTTTGATTGTGAATTATGGTATGAAATGCATATGTTCTCTCCATTGCAGCTATCTGATTTTCATCTTCATAATAATTTGAAGTTTAAAAAAAACTTGTTACTTTACTACTGAAAGCTGATGTATCTAATGATTACTTGTGTTTGTTGGTGGACAAGTGTTTCGTTATAGCTGCTCTGCATCCAACTGCAATTCAAAATTCTCCGCGGAAAATATTGCAGAAAATAATAGTATCTTTTTTTGATGTGATGAACGGACATTCCTTTTTCAATTTATCGTTGAACTGACATTTCCTCTTTTTTGATTTTTACATCCTTAAATGAAATTTAAAAGTAATTTTAAAAACTGGAACTTAACAGCATAAGCGAATAGGAATAAACATTAAATTTTAAAATTAAATTATTTTACAGTTTTATGACAACAGAGTTGTATAAACTTGTAAATAAAATGATAATATTTGAAAATTATAAAATTGATAATTAATTAATAAAACTTGAATTGTGCTTACCTAGGTCTGTAAGTCGAATATTCACTAGGAAAGAAATAATTACTGTCGTGTTTCAGTTCAGTAAGAATTGTAAGAAGCCAATAAGGCTACTAATTCATCAAAGGATATCGCTAGTTTATTTTAATCAAATAATAAACTAACACAATCGAAAATCGCAACTGTTGCATTTTTGAAAAGTATTATTTTTTCTCCCCGATTGTAGTCGCAACAAAATTATTGCTTACATAAAATGAAATAAGCGGGTTTTTCATCATTATGGGAAAATTTTGTTATTAAATATTTAGAGATTTACAATTTAACTTTTACATATCGAAAAGGAGGACATCTAGAAGGACATTTTTCGAGCGAGGGCAGAAATTTCAAAAGGAGGACGGTTGGCCATCTTATTAATACAAACATTCTCGAATGGAGAAAAAATGATTCAGCGAAACGTGTTTTAAGTTGATTGATTACAGTTCGTAATTTTATCAACAGTTCATTAGTATAACTGAAGTGTATGTTGTTGAATATTTTTAAATACCTGTTTCTCTTGCCATGATTTTAGAAAGACTGACCGTTGATAGTATTTTATTCGTTGACCAATGTTCTTTCAAGGGGATATTTTTCTTTTACACAACAAACATAGCCACGAATAGAAATTCGTACATTTCAGATATTGAAAGTGGTTTTTCCAACTTTTTACCAATAAATTGTATTTTGATTGCTTCTTATCTATAATAACATATTTTGCATAAATATTTGTCTGTTCCATTACGTGCGTCAAGTGGACTCTTCTGGTAAATAAATATAACAAAAAGATATTTAAACGCGCGGATTTCACATTTATATTTGATTCTATTCCTGAATATCTCTTATCGAAGATATTTAATACAGGTTTAAAATTATTCTTGATTACAAGTAACTTTATTTTAAATTTATTTATTATATTTACAATTTCGATAAGTCGTTGTTCACAGTTCTTATATAAATCTTTCAATAATAAAAAAAGATGAATTACGTAAGGAAGAACTGGTACTAATAGCTGAATTCGATATAAATCATTTTAAATGTAACCATTGAAGTTTGGTAGAAATTTCTTATAAACGAATTAAATATTTTACTAGAATGAATACTGCGAAAGATCAAAACAAATTTTGTACAATACATAACAATTAAAATAATAAAATAGATGATCGAATAATAGGGGAAAAAATTCTAAAACAACCTATATGAATAAAAATTGAAGATTGAAAGAAGTGTAAAATAATTATAGGAAAAATATTTCATCAATAGTGGAGATGTTCACTTAGTGCTATATAGAAAAATGAATAGAACTTTATTTCATAATTTCAAAATATTATCATTTTATATATATATTTTGTGATTAAATTCATTTATTTTTATTAGTACCTTAAATATTTTTACACTGAATTTGTTTACATTAAAATTAATAAAAACACAGTTCAAATATGATAGGCTGAACAAAATAAAATATATTTTCGTTAGAGTACCTTCTTATTTGTATGCTTTTATGTACACACATACATATATCATATGTATGAGAAATATTTCCAAATGAATTATGACGTTTCTTCTCGAGACTCCCGTAATTCGAACAAGGACCATTCACGACTCTAGCACATCTTGTCGAACCTCTTTTCGCATATGAAGCTAATCTTCTGTTTGGTGCAAGGAAAATCATTCAAGTCGATACTATCTCGTAATGTGCCGCAATGTTCGTTACTGTTCGAGTTCGAAGGATTTCCAGGCGCCCAACATGTGAAATACAAACTACTCATCGGTTCGTCTGTAAAAATACGATTCGAACGTCGTCATGCACGAATATCTCGAAAGAAATTAAAATTTTAAAAAAATGTTATAATCTAATATTTATTCCGTCATTTAGTAATTAATTTATTCGAATAGGACTAGTCATTCCATCATTTATGAATAATGCTAATCGTAAATATAAATTTGTCAAAAAACGTGACTATGAATTATATGATATTCGATAAGTGTTTGCAAAACTGGAACGAATTGTAAATCCATCTATCTGCAGTAACATAAATAAATAAAATGAAAATATACTACTAGTAATGATTTTATTCCAAAATGAATTCTTGTCAACAGAATAATTATCCTAAGGATATTTGTTGTTACCGAAAGAGAATCTTGAATGTTACTATTTACGCGAGTCATTCATAAATGTGGAACGTCGATAATGGCGATGATCTATAATTAAAAACTAGTGTAAGAAATTGTTCAAATCACCGAATATCGTAACGAAATCCCCTTCGATGAACAGATCGTTCATTCCGATATGATTCTGTTCCGGATGATCCACGTGCACGGGCCGAGGATTCTGATTATAAATGTTGATAAGAAATCGAGCTTTCTCTTCAGTATCGACAATCGGCAGATGGGCGCCTTCGTCTCTGCAGATTTTTCTCGCTTCGGGCCATGTCGCCGGCGTGTGATACTTGTAGAAACCGAATCCGGGATGGTACGTGTAATCTGACCGAAATGTCGGCGTCGTAACAGCAGGTGTATTATCCTTCCCTAGTCTCACGTCGAGAACGTACTCGTCGTCATTTTCAGACGGTTTTTTTGTACTGACGTCTTGTTCGTCACGTAAAATAATAATGATTTTTTTTGCCGAATCCGATACAGATTGTGCTAAACAGAAAAATCAAACAAACACTCATAATGATGTACGTTTTTGTAAGATATTTTCAAATATTACGTTGTTGCATATGAAATGACAGATTTCAGGGTGTAATACTTGCTATTGCAGTTTAATTATCCGTTTACAGAAATACGAAATCATTTCCAATATAGGTTTCATTATAAATGAACGGTTAAAAAAATATACATTTTCTTGAAAAATTTAAATCTGAATACAGTGCAGTAGATACAACAGGAATATCATTGAAATTTTTGAAGCTGACTCGAATCACACATCGACGGTTCAAAATAACTTCAATCGGAGGATAGGAACGTTAAAAACAAGCCGATCATATGCTCCCCCGCCCTCCCCTGATACCAGTTACTATATATACACTAATAAAGTCCAACTTTCGTCAATATATAGAATAAATCATAGTTTTATTAATAAAAAATATTTGCATAATAATTATGTGCTTAAAGTGTCATTAGAAAATTAACCAATTCATATACAACAATCTAATAATATATAACGAATCAATGACTAAGAAAACAAATTTGTTTGTCGTATGAAAAAAGTCGAGATTGTCAAAACATTTTTGCTTATTTCTTTTTTACTAAAAATCTAAAAACAATGCCACGAGTTTTGATCGCATAATAATAATTTATTGTCATATGTGCGCTATTTAAATAACTTTACTGTTAATAATACAGAATCATTTTTCTTTGATCGTATCAATTTTTTGATTGAATCAATTTTCGTATACTCTACTTCAATAACATTTCTTAATGTACAATATTTTTTTTATTTGTGATCGGATGACTTTTTTTCTTTATTTTCTTATCTGAATGTTCAACAGGTTTAAGATCGTGGATTTTGGCTGGTGTTTGTATAACATACGGTCAGTTATATAGAAACCCAGTTCGAACATTGAAAGTAAAATACTTTGGATCATTATCTTGACAGAACCAAAAATCTGATTGACAACTATTTTTTATTGCAGAAGGTAATGATTGTCGTTTCGAAACATATTAAATACTGTACGTGATTGATCATTGTTTCGATAAATTCGAAATTTCCAGATCGATAAATACCCAATAGCCTCTTTCCCTCTCTCACACACAGAGCATCACATAACCACATCCATGTTTTACATTTCAGTTAATATTTTTTATATCAAAAGCTTATAAAATTTTGTCTATACTATTTTCTGTCTGCAATCACTTTTAAACATGTTCAACTTACTCTCATCTACGAATATTATCTTTCTGATCTTACAATTCGTGATTTATATTCCAATTTAGTTATTTCTTTTGGAATCACTGAATCGAAAACGACGGTATCACTGATTACTTTTAATTGTTCATTCAGTACTACTGTCACTATTCGTCGATTCAACTCAATTTGTCGTATAAATAATTTTCTCATCAGTTTCAGTTATAGTCTCCTCTTTTTTCTTACGAGATTTATGCTCGACCGTATATCTTTTTCATAATATTTACTGTAGACGTAATGTCCTTTGGATAAATTGAGATTCGATAATATATCGATTTCGTAAAATTTTGTTTTTTTCCGGTGGAAAATTACTAAAAATTCTATATATTAAACGATGTATTCTTTCATTTTTTAGCCATTTTTTAAAAGATGTAGTATTTAATTAAGAAAAAAAATTAAGTATGGTTTAACTTTCAAATCGAAACTAACAAAACAATAACAAAATGGCGCGGTATTATTCATCTGTGCATGGGAAGATTTGTTTGCCTCTTGATCTCTTCAAATAATTCACATTTGTATGGACAAATTATTCTTGTTTAATTTTTTTTACAGTTTATAACATTTAGTTGGATATTTTATTCATTTTTTTATATTTTTGTATGATTTTTGTATTAAAATTTAATGAAAGAAAAATTTTCAAATTATGCATTCCATTTTTCAAAATATCAACTTTTCCTAACTAATTTGTCTTATGTGAAAAAATATTCGTACGATTGTAGGTTATTGATTAGGAAACGAAGTTTCTATATATTCGTTTATATATTTCATTTCAAATACGTCGTAACTTAAGGGGTTATACGCACTTGCGAGGCGCAAAAACGACGTTTTTTTAGGAATTTTTTTTAGAAACAGTATTTATTTTGCAATTACAAATTATGGTTATTTGAATAGATCCTACATTCAAGAATAAAATAACATGTCGATCATAAAAAAATATTGAAGTGCATCCGTCGATGTCCCGAACGACCTCAAAAAAAAGGCGCTTGGCGGTGATTCCATATCGGCGGTTTGGATTATTTGAAATCAAAAATATGGTCAATTCTTTTAAAGGATAGATTAATAGGTATTGGAACGAAGGAATAATAAAAATTTTCATTTTTGACAAAATGGCGTCTACTTGAAAAAATTTGTCGTTTTTTACTAAAATTTTCGCTCCAAATTGTTTAAAAAAATATAAACCTTATTTCTTCGTACAATACCTGAGGAATATATTTGAGAAGATTGTGTGAAAATTTGAGACCGATCGGTTCAGCCATTTCTGAGATATCGAGATCACCGACTATGAAAACACTGTTTTGAGATAAACGCGTTTGAAGTTTCGGAAGTAGTTTACACATAGTTAAAAATTTTTTACAAATTCAGGTGTATGTCCGAAAATATTTATCGGATTTACTTAAAATTTTCAGAGAATATACTCAAATATATGTGCATTCCGAAAATGCAAAAAGAAAAAAATCGATTTTTTGAAATTTTTAACTGCGTATAACCCCTTAAGAATGACCTAATAGTTTGTATGAATATCCGTCTCGTTTCGGACGAACATACTACGACCGTGGTCCTTGCTTCTCATCAACAATTATGTATATATAGTGAGAGAAAGTGATATATATATAGGAAATCTTGTTGAAATCAAAGGGAAACTAAACAAAGAGTACAACAAGAATATATTCAAGAAGCATGCTTTGCCTTCTTGAGCAAGAATTGTTGGTGAAGGATTCGTTTTTCAACAGGATAACGATTCCAAACATACATCCTAATTATGTATAAACTTTTTGAAAAAAATGAAAATGAAGAAAAATCTTGAAATAATGGTTTATTCTCCTCAATTAACCGATGTCAATTCTATAGAGCTTTTGTGGGATGAGCTTGATCGAAATGTACGAAATATGTGTCCAACATCAAAGTAAGATCCATGGAAAATACTGCAAGAAGAATGAAGAAAAATAAGCTAGAAACATTAGAAAAATTTATAAATATAATGCTTCGAATATGCCAAGCAATCTTCAAATATAAGGATGGTCACTTTGATGAGTCTAATATTTATATATGAAATTAGTTTTTTTTTTATCTGTAATTAGTATTTTAATATTACAATCATTATATATATATATATATATATATATATATATATATACACATACATATATATTAGGTTGGCAAGTATCTCCCTTCCGCTTTTTTTTTATTTTTTTATTTTTTTTGTACATAGCTGCGAAATTCAAAAGACCAGAAGGCGGAAGGGAGATATTTGCCAACCTAATATATATATATATATATATATATATATATATATATATATACATATGCAGAGAGAGAGAGAGAGAGTTGGACACATTTTTAAAGACGTGAGAAATTGTTGGAAAGTAAATTATATAATTTTTGGACCATTAATTATTTTATTGAAGTATTCTTTAAATTCATAACAAAATTGAAAAAAACCATTACAACAATTTAATAAATTACCATGGATGTATTTTTAGGAAGCACCATTTTTTTCACGCATATGTTACAAAAACATCTTATTTTGAATATTTTTCAACTTATTTCTATTTATTCGATATTCTGTGGCTTGTTCTTTGTTTTTACTGACTTACTTATAAAGTTTACGCATCGACACAACCGAACACTGGCAACGTTCTAATGGAATAGACTTCCACGCATGTTTGAACATCGACCACAACTTTTCGGCATTTTTTGAGCTACAGTCTCATTAAAATCTTTCCATAGATTTTCTATCGAATTTAGATCCGGAAACTACGTTGGCCACGGATCACAGTTACATTGTTTGCTTCAAAAAATGCTTTCGCTAATTTGTAAATGTACTTGGAGTTTCTATTCTATATTAATATCCATCGAAGCGGTATATTTTCCTCTGAACAAGGAAGCATTAATTCCTATAAGGTTCTATTAACAAAATTATCCGTATTTTGATCAATGTGAAATATTGGCCCAGTTCAATAAAAATAAAAACACGCACAAGTTTTTATGTTTCCACGTTAATGTTTTACAATTTTTCTTGTATATTTGATGTTCAATTGATTGTTCGATAGGTTTTTTACAGATAATTTTGCGTCTGAGCAAACTGTATTTTTAATATTTTCTACTTATGTTATCTACTAATGTCATCTTTTTCATAAAACTCTGTGTATTTTGGCGGCTAACATTTAGGATTTAGTTTTTATCGATGAAATAATGACTCAGCACGTATGTATATTTAAATATTTTTGAGAACGATTTAAGGCAAAGGCAAATTTCAAACTCTAAATGTTACTTTCAGTAATAGGAAATGCTATGAAAACATTTCGAAGCAGGAATTAAAGACCAGACTGGACACATAGACGAGACAAATATTCAATAATAATAATATTGTAATTTGGCAATGAGTATGTTTTAAATTTAATTTTTGATTATGTATGATTCAAATATACTGTAAGTAGAGTTCGTTGAAATTTTTATTTTTTAACTAGTCATATTAAAAAATATTCTATTCATTAGAAGGACAAATCATTCGAGCGGTGATGTATGTTTAGTTACCTTGTTTCTCAGTCAGGAGAAGAAAAAATCACGTAAGAATATCATCGACAATTGAAATTTATATAAAAGTAAGAAATGCATTTATTAAACCACATGAAGACGAGATAAGTTGAAGAAAAATATCTAAAATTGAAAAGATACTCGATTGTGAATTTTAAACGAACGAGACGGTTGAGCTATTTTAGAAACGATCTAAAATAAGCTAGCAAATCCTGAAACTATAAGAAGAGTTTTCCAATAGAATCGAAATTTTATGTTAGAGTGTCTAGGGAGAAAATCTCACGTGAATTTCCGAAAGGAATAAACGAAAAGACCGCTCTTTGCTGTAAAATATGTAAACGATGAATACGAATTTTAAAAAATCGTATTTTTTAAAGATGAAAGTAACTTTAATATTTTTTGTTACGATAGGAAGAGGGAAATCTGACGAAAAATAAACACAGTAATGAATAAAGAAATAAAGAAAATACGACATCGCTGACTAAAAATCTCGGCGGAATCGTCGTCGTGGATTGACGGTTCGATGGAAGCATCCGGAGCGAGTAAACTTTTATTGATTGAAAAGATAAATAATAACATTCAGTATTTGAATATATTACAAGGTAATCCGCATTTATATAGGAGAAATTTAAAGATAAATAGTAATAGGGTCCTCCAATAGGACAACGATCGCAAACGTATTTAATACTCTTTGAGGAAAATTCTGTACAATAGTCAAAACAATTTCATCTTATATGAACTACAATTGCGAAGGTGCTCGGTGTTGAATTTGGAAAAAGAATTTATCAATTAGCTGTCACTAAGAAGGTGTCTTTAAAAGGCACTTAATTTAGATTTGACTAAAACCAAGGTAGATTAATGCAGGTATTGAACGAAGGAATAATAAAAATTTGACTAAAACCAAGCTATTTCTGAGTGATATGTGGGGTCCTACGAAATATTACTACTTTTTTTAATATTCAAAATGTTTTACTTTCTTTATGTAGATATTTATGTCGTTGAATTTTTGTTTTTTTTTTTCAATTTTACACGTCAAACAGTGGTGTTTATATTTCTTTTTTTTCACTTATGCACGCATAATTCTATAAAAAAATGATCATTTATTACACATTTGTATAGAAAAAGAAACTTATTTGTAGATTATTCAAACACACGGTATTTTTGAGTGATGTGTGTTGATTTTCGTTACTCGTTGTATATTAATTAAGATTATTAAGAAATCTAATTGTACTTTTCGTTCGCAGTGAATATTTCAATTGTAATTCTACAATTCACTCAAATTATTCACTTCAAAAAAATGAAATTCCTATTTATTTATTTATTTGTTCGTCTTTAATATGCAAATGTTGAATTAGAAATTACGTAACGTATATGTTTACAAATAATTGAAAAATTATATAGAGTTTTCAGTGTATTGAAAAGCAATTAAAGAAAATCCAAAATTACATTCTCAATAATTAAACGATTGTTTAACACTTTTACTAAATCAATCATAAATTGTATTTATGCAGCAAGACTACGAAAAATAATTAACAAAATACGCCACTGACGGAGCGTACTGTAGTCACTTTCTGTTGTTAGTTCTCGTCCTTGAACGATGCTATAAATAGCTGTATGATAAGTCTAATACCCCTTATCTACGTACATATGTGTGTGTATAAACACATTGCTGTGCTGAGTCAAGTCTGGCTTGTCTATATGATGACATGCATTTTTATATTAGCAGTGAATGTCACGTAGTGAACTATTGACGATGTGTTATATACCTTTAAATATTTGTTCGTTTCTTGATTTATAATTACATCTCGTGAATTCTTTTTATTTACATTTTGTGCGATTATAAAAATCAACATTCGTAGTGAATAACCAGTTCCAGCTAGAAAAACAAGACATCAGTCTAAATTAAATCAATTAAACGGTAAGTGAAGAAAAATATCTATAATACTATTTTTATCGAGTGGAGGAAATAAAAAATAATCGTTTGTCGACATCGTGAATAGCAAAATAATTATTTAACAATATTCATTAATCAGTTCAAGACTTCGATGTTAAGACGTTAGAAAATTGAAATTGAGTGAATGACGATCTTTTTCATTTGACTAAACGCTGATTTCATTTTCGAATTGAATGAAAAAAATTGTGATTTATTTGTATGACGGATTTCGATTTTCCAACTTTAGATTTGCTATTATTTTGAAAAAATCATCTTCGATTCGTGTAAAACAGTTTGTTTCTTTATATTCTCGAAAAAAAAACAATTTTGAATGAACGGACATGCAAATCAACAAATATTATTTAGAATATCGTGTAAAGTGGATTCAATCGCTATTTTCAAAAACCGCATAAAACCAAAGCTACAAGATGAAATTATTCTAAATTCACATAAAAAAAATCAGGAAATAAATAATACCTAAAAAAAATTTCAAATACCTGAAAAAAATTGATAGAAAACAAAGCTTTTTTACTTTATTTTTTTATTAACTCTTTAATTTTATTCAAAGTATTTTTTCATACATATTTTAATCATCATCGCTATTTGAAAATATGCCGGTCCGTTTGTGAACTGGTGTGAAATCAGATTCATCATCATCAGATCACTAGAGGAAACACAAACAGAATTAGCGCTAACTTCTGTCTCGTTCTGTGTTAATTGTTATTGGGAAATTCCAATTTTAAGTGAAATATGAACTTCTTTTCACATAAAAAAACCGCATGAAAAGAGACCCAGCTGTATATATAAAAATATATATTTATATATATATATATATATATATATATATATGATAACTAAAATGAGACTAAAAGATAGTAAATGGTAGTAAGCAAATAAATATATGTCTACATCCTTTAGTCTCATTTGGGCTATATATATATATATATATATATATATATATATATATATATATATATATATATATATATATATACGAGGGTCGTTTGATAAATATGGTAAAAATTACCATAAAAATATTACTATAAAATTTACCATACTTATCAAACGACCCTCGTATATACATACATACACATATGTGTATATATATATATATATATATATATATATATATATATATATAAATGTGTGTGTGTGTGTATAAATGAAATATTAATTTTTGTTATAATTATGCAACCAAACATACACTGTTTTTTTTGGCCCTGTTCACATTTGACACGCTGATGTTTTAACACTACATGATGTCATGCATACAAAATGTTCACACCAGTATGCACGAAGCAGATTTGACTGTCTATGTATTAGTTAAATACTTCATTTATAATTGAATGTTTAAGGTGATAGCTTGATAGTTTGTTTGTTATTTTGGAACTGTGGCTAATTCATTTGATAGTTTGTTTTTCAAATCGATGAATTATAGTTAATTTTGACACAAAACTCAGTACAGGAAAAAACTAAAATATTTAAAATAATCTCTTTCTGATATGTAAATAATTGTTTTTAAGAAGAATTAACATTTTATGATCAAAATATTTTTAGTTCATCTTTTCTCCTCGAATAAAAAAGGAATAAAAGGCTAGATCTACTGGATCATACAAACATAGATATTCTTCAAACTCATAAATAAGGGCCAATGTTTGTTCCTTATTTCAATAGTCATTAAGATCACTGATGACAATAAACATTAATTTCTCTTTTAATTTTATTTTATTTTTAGATAATAAAACAACTTGAATAATTTAATTTTACTTCAAAAGTATTTCAAACAACAAACAATTTAAATACGTTAATTTTGCTTTAACCTTATTTTAAACACAACAAACATCACTTCAATAACAATTCAACTTTAGCGGCTCTATAACTAAAAATGAAATGATTGTTAAAATACACAAAAATATTTCCGACCATACCACAATTTTTATCGCATTTTTATTTGTGGTAGTGCGTGCATAATTTGAATCACTTAAAATTTCTGATACGTAGGTGTTGCGATGTCAACACAAAAACTCCCACCTAAAAATATGTATTTAGGAAAAAAAATGTGAAACGAGTGGTAATACGCCGTGCAAACTGTATGTATGCATATAAGTATGAACAAGCCCAATAATGGCAAAAATTATTTTTAATTATCGCAATAAAATATATTTTCCATTTGAATAATCATCTGTATATACAAACAATCATGAGCATATATATACATAAATACATACATACATACATATATATATATATATATATATATATATATATATATATATATATATATATATATATATAAATAAATAAATATATAGCCTAAATGAAACTGAAAAAATAAGAAAAATTAAATGATAGTAAGCAATAAATAAGTGTGTGTGTGTGTGTGTGTGTGTGTGTGTGCGTGTGCGTGCGTGTAAGTGTGTGTGTACATATGTTGTAAGTTTGTATCTGCATCACATAAAAATACATGAAAATTTTGTTTTAACGATCTAGCTGGTTATTAATAAAAATATTGCATCCTGTAAGGTATTGTTTCTTATGTGAATATATATTTATTATGAAAAACGATTGGCACAGATTTCAAATTAGCACAATCACCAATATTCGAGAAAATAGAAAATATAGAAACAAGAAATAAGAAGAAAACACACTATCAGACATAGGTAAATTCATTTTCATTAATGCAAACCAAAAAAAATCACCGGTGACAGATTTGTCGTTTTCAATTATTCACATTAGGAATATGTGTAGAGTTCCAATTCAAAAATAGATCAGCACACTTTCTGTTCATAATTATTATTATAAATAATTCCACATTACCTATCACAACTTTGAACTTTTTTTTTAATATACTACTGATATGTTTTTGTATATTGTTTGCAATCCTCTTATATTATAATCCTATATCTAATCTATTCTCTTCATTATTAGTAATCTTTCTGTCTTGAAACATGTGCCAATCGATTTGTCAAAAAAATAAAATACATAAGAAATAATACTTCTCAGACTCCAATAATTTAATGCTAATTAGTTCAACCGTTAAAACGATATTTCAATGTATTTAAATATATTTTTCTATGGTGCAAATGGAAAGTTTCCAGCATGTACATATAGAGTGACTTACAGTCAATGTAAAACAGCATGGTGAATCACTTTAACTGTAAGGATCATAAATGAATCTGGGAAAATACAAGAAGTAGTCAGACAGTTGTTATATTTCCTTTAATATGTAATACATTCTACAAAAGAACTGCATCAACCAAATTGTATAACGTTTAAAAATAAAAATGTATTCCAAAAAAAGCATCACAATGAAAATGGTTCGCTTATGGTATTTCTTAATATATATTTATCTGATAAAACAAAATTAAAACTTAACTTTTTGTGCTCGAATGGCGACTCTCACTCACCAGCAATGTATTGATACAACTCGACTGGCGACTGAGAGTCACGATCAAGAATTACTTGGGTTCTTTTTTATTTGTCAATATAAAGTCCGCCGACAGTAGGTACTTAAATTTAGGGAAAACTCATAAAACAATATCAGAGTGTAATTCCAGGAAGAAGAGGTGAAGAAATTTGCATCGTTTCCAAAAAATCACAAAAAATTTTTAAAGAAATTTCCCAAAAATTTTCTAAACATTTTTCCATCAATTTTCCAAAAAAAATTTCAAAACAATTTTGAATTTTTTTCATATTAACACATTAACGTCCGGAGACATAAAAATATGGTTTTTGTTGACTGCTCGTGAAATGCCGTTGACTTAAAATGTACTGACTTATGTACTGTGCATTAAATTCCGGCGATATATAAATATGTGTTGCAATATATATGCTAAAAGTAATATTTCTTATCGACTAGACCAGAGATCGGTAAACTACGGCCCGAGGGCCAAATTCGGTCTGCCGTCTGTTTTTAATCCGGCCCGCAGGTTAATATCGTTTTTACATGAAAAAATTAAAAATAAATCAAATTACGCGCTGTACATACATATATAAATAACCATTTATAAACAACTTAACTGATAGGAAGTACTAATTTCGAACTCCAGTATGATGAAATATTATCGCAGAAGAAACAATTACATTCCACGCATTAGTACAAAATTTAATCAGTTCTATAATACGTTTATTTAATAAATGGAAATATTTTATTCGTTCTTTTTTTGTAAGTGTCAGCATGTGTATATAAATATTATGTACAAATATCACTTCCTAATTAATAAAAAATGAACCTTTTTTTTGTTGTTCTATGAGTAGAATTGCCCATGTAAATATCTTCGAGTTTGCTATCTGGTCCGACGAGCCTAAAAATTTTACGATCTAACCCTTTCCAAAAAAAGTTTGCCGACCCCTGAAAAGCAAAAGATAACAGAAAATTCGATCATAAAATTTATTTGTGTAATTAAATTGAAATAAAATCTATATTGAACAGAGCAACACATCTCATACCTGTGTACAAGATTTCAGCTTCCTAGGTTGCAAAGGTCAGAAGTTATAGAAGAAAAACCAAAAAAAGTGACTACGTTTTCACCTCTATCTCCCCTCCAAAACCTAATATAAAAAAAAGAGTATCACTTCGCTTAAAATCCAATTTGAGCTCTAAGTGGGAACATATGAACATGGTACATGCATACATACACATACGCGAAAAACATTACTCTTCTTTTGACTTCGCCGTAGTCAGGTAAACAGTTTCACTTCAAATTTCATAAAAAAATATTTGATATTTTAAAAGTTATAACCATTTTCGTAAAGCGATGCAACATATTCGAAAACGTGAACATATGCCGGCTACACTCATCAATTTTCGCGCAAACAGCCCGGACCGTAATGTGTTAATAATGTTTGAATTTAATGATTACATTTATATGAATGGACTTATACCATATGATAAAATTATTCAGAAAGTTTCTTTTGATAATTTATGGGCATATTGTACACCCTTGACTGTGTTATTATAAATATAGAAAGAGGACATCATTGTCTACCTGAAACTGTCATTAACTCATTTTTTCCAAAAATGGAGTTATTCCACTTTTAAAAATAACGGTTCAATTATTGCTTATTTATAAATTTTCCAAAAAAATTTAAAAAAATTTCATTTGAAAATTACTTTAAAAAGTTTTTTGAAAATATTTTGGAAAATTTATAAATGAATAATAATTGTTTATTTATAGATGTTTATATAATATAATTGAAAATATTTAAAAATATAATTGCTTTGAAAAAACTCGTCGAGTTGCTGGTTTCCCATACTAAAAAGGCCTCGAGCGCAAAGGGTTAATAGTATTCCTGTTATCAATTACGGTTCCGACTCTATCAGGCATTAATCTAACCAGTTTTTCAGTGTAATCATTATTTACTTCACCCCATTCCTCTGTTAGTGCTTTTTTCGAATCTTCTTTCGATTAAATATGATATTTGCGAATACGCTTATCTAATCCATTCCACATATTTTCAATTACGGTAATATAAGGAGATCAGGGCGGTGTTTTGATTATTTTGGAGAAATTATACAGCAAAAAATCTTTCACAACGGTAGCAGAGTGTTTTGTGTCGTTGTCTCGATAAACGTATAACGAATCTTTCTTTAAATATTGTTTTAAAATATTTAAGTAGACCTACATATCTCACGATATCATCTATAAAATGCAAGATATCGACACCCAAAGCACACATACATCCACCCCCACATTTGAACAGAACATCTCTTTCGAGTTTTACTGTTGAACGCAAATTTTATTTTTTAAGTTCTATATTTAGTTTAATTCTAACTGTCACTTCACCATCAGAATCGAACATAATAAATTTGTTTTCGTCCGAGAAAAGAACGTTTTTCCAAACCTAGAAGTCATTAATAATATATTCTCTGGCATAATTGAATAAGTTTTCAATTTTTTTCATGACGTAAGAAAAACCTCTTCTAGCTACTCGACCGTACTGATTATTTTATGCAAGATTCTTTTTACTGTTTTCGCACAAACTTTCTTATTTTAAATATTTTTTAATCTCAGCAGTTAATTTAGGCGCACTTAACTTTCGATTTTCTCTAATTTTTCTTACTTTCCAGTGTTCGACGTATGCAGTAAAACGTTTTTAACTGCTTGTCCTACGTGCATTTACAAATCTGTTTTCATTTTTATATCAGCGTATAATGTGTTGAACCGTATTTTGAAATTAATCGATTTTCCAATTTCTCTTGATCTTTTTTTTAAAATTCAGATGGTGTATTACACAATTGTGCTCTGTTAGGGTTAGCGTATCTTTTAGATGGAGCCATTCTATGTATTTTATAAAAATAATCTAATGCGATGTTAACATAAACGTGCTGAGACACTGTATCACATGTTTCGTAGCTGACTCCTCTACATATCGTAAACATTGAAATAAAAATCATGTACTTGCCGGTGGATCATTTTGTTTGTGATATGATCTACAAGGGTGTATTTAAAGAATTATTTTAAAAAATATACATTTTTATACATTCACATATTCTTTTACGAAACAACTTAAGATTTAATACTTACATATCCTTTACTCCACATAGAATTGAAAATATTGTATTACATGTATTGTATTGTTTTTACAACGAAATAGATAATTCGTCGTGATGGTTCACTTTGACTGTGAGTCATTATATATATTTTATATATATATATCTTATCCGGATAATTAAATCGCCACCAATTATATTACGGATAATTAATTACATATCTATATGAATAATTATTTTCTCTTAAGACTAATAACATTTCACAGAGGGTGAGAGTAACAAACGAACATTTAACAAATATATATAAATATATATATCAATATATATATATATATATATATATATATATATATATATATATATATATATATAAATATATATATATATATATATATATATATATATATATAATATAATATATATATTGACAACATTATTATCGCAAAAAATACATCCGATATTGATAGAATAGTTTCTGTCAAATTTTTTCTAATTTAAATTTTATTATAAAGTTCAATAATAATGTCTAAAATTAATGTTTTTTTAAATTTTGTTTGTAAACTCATTAAAAAAATAACGCAAATTTGAAATGAGTTATTTTCAAATATACATAGAAGATTTTTTCTGCTTGCTAAAATTTTTTTGGGACACCTTTTTGTCTGAGGCTCGCAATCTTTTGAACTAAATATATGAGTTTGACGCCACTGCTTTAGTCTCATTTGGGTCATTATATATATACATACATACATACATACATATATATGTATATATATATATATATATATATATATATATATATATATATATGTATATACGAGATCGTTTGATAAGTCCGTGTAAATTCCGAAAGATGGCACCACTGGTGCATATCGAGGTTATTTTTAATTAGTAGCACCTCTTTGAAGAACACACATCAAGTTTCAGCCATATCGGTCTATTCCTTTGTGTTTGACAATCGTTGGAATCAAGGAAATCGAGTGATTGTCAAATAATGGACGAAAAAGAATTTCGCGTGTTGATTAAACACTACTTCATTAAAGGCAAAACGCCTCAGGAGACTAAACAGAAGCTTGATAAACATTATGATGACTCTGCACCTTCGATTAGTGCGGTTTATAAGTGGTTTCAAAATTTTCGGAGTGGCCATATGAGCACAAGAGACGCTGAACGTTTGGACGCCCTGTTGAGGTCACCACTCCAGAAATCATTGATAAAATCCATGATATGGTGATGGATGACAGAAGAGTGAAAGTGCGTGAGATTACTAGTGCTGTAGGCATCTTGTGTGAACGGGTACATAATATTTTGCACCAACATTTGGACATGAAAAAGCTATCCGCCAAGTGGGTGCCGCGATTGCTCACGATCGACCAAAAATGAGGTCGTGTGAAGTGTTGCAAGAACGGTTTGCAGCTGTTTCAGCGAAATCCGCAGGACTTTAAGCGTCGTTTCATCACTGTATATGAAACATGGATACATCACTACACTCCTGAGACCAAAGAGCAATCTAAACAATGGTTATCAAGGGGGAATCTGCTCCGAAAAAGGCGAAGACAATTCCTTCGGCCGGGAAGGTTATGGCGACTGTCTTTTGGGATTCGCAAGGAATAATCTTTATCGACTATTTGGAAAAGGGTAAAACCATTACAGGTGCATATTATTCATTGTTATTGGATCGTTTGAAAACCGAGTTGCAAGAAAAACGTCCCCGATTAGCCCACAAAAAAGTCCTCTTTCATCACGACAACGCACCAGCTCACACCTCAGCAGTTGTGGCCGCAAAACTAATGGAAATAGGGTTCCAAATCGTTTCACATCCCCCTATTCTCCAGACTTGGCTCCATCGGACTATTATTTGTTCCCTAATATGAAGAAATGGCTCGCGGGAAAAAGATTTTATTCGAACGAGGAGGTGATTGCAGGAACGAATGACTATTTTACAGACTTGGACAAATCCTATTATTCGGAAGGGATCAACAAACTAGAGCAGCGTTGGATGAAGTGTATAAGCCTAAAAGGAGACTATGTTGAAAAATAAAAACGATTTATTCAAAAAAATGAAGCAGTTTTTATTTTTACACGGACTTATCAAACAAGCCTCGTATATATATACATATATATATATATATATATATATATATATATATATATGTATATATATATATATATATATGTATACATGTATACATGTATACATTGGTTAACAAATTTCTGGTGTGTAAAATGATATGTCTATTAAATTGAATTAATAAAAAAGTTCAACAAATATACTTCCAAATGTGAAATTCAAAGTAAATTATAAAATAAATTGATTGTTGATGAGTTAATATTTTGTTGTATGTCCATGATTCTTAATAACAGCTTCACACATCGACGTCACATTGAACCTGCTAACCTTCTGCACTTTTCTTGACGAACAGCAATCCAGGCTGATCGTATTTTATGCCACGATTCTTCTTTATTCTTAGCTTTTTCCTTACCAGTGTTTTTTTTTTCACATCTGTCCATAGATTGTCTATAGGATTTAAGTCGAGCGATTGTGCTGGCCACTGCACAATATTGATTTTATTTTCTTGAAAGCTTATCTTAATTGCCCTGGACGTGTGTTTAGGTTTATTATCCTGTTGAAGCGTCAAGTGCAGTAGCATATCCTCTTCAGCAAAATATAGCATCATTGTACTTGGTATTTTTTTTTATAATATTTTTACGTCATTATGCCTTTAATCCAAAAATAGAACCTACCCCATATCACGAAAAATAGGTTCATATCATTATACTACTCTCTCTATATTTTATTGTTTTGACAGTGTATTACGATAAAAACTTTACGTTTTTCGATCGATATACTTAAGTATAAGATCCGCTGGGATCGAATGAACTTATTTTTGACTCGCTACTCTGCAATATATTCCTCTTCTTTTCAGTTGGTCAACAAGCATGTTTTTGAGCAAATAGCAACCGATTTCGAACGTTCTTAACTGACAGTAAAGGTGTGTTTTTTCGATCTGTTAGCATTTATTCTTGTCTCTAGCAACCGCTTTCTATACACGAACTGTCTATATTTTGTGTTAGTTCTCTCTTAATGCAAGTGGATTATTTTTAACAAATTTCATTATACCGCAGTCTTTGCGGCTTAATTAATTAATTAGTAATTTATTTAATAATTATTTAATTTCGTGTTATTATGTACATGTTGATGTAATGTATATAATTCGTCAGTACCTGATTATTGTCGTTGTCTTCCATTGTGGATAGTATTTCATAGTCGGCGTAGTAGTACGAGCAAAGAAATTGAAAGATTGTTTTTGATTTTTTGATTATTCCTTTTTTTGTCCAAATTTCGTGAAAAATGTTTTAGAAATTTTGTCAACTAATGGAAAATCCGTTGCTGGAAAAACGGGTTCCACGTTTATATATATATATATATATATATATATATATATATATATATATATATATATATACGAGGTCAGACAATTAAGTAATGCGACCGATTTTTTTTCTCGGCCTGTGGTAACACTGCGAACCTGTAACTCCGCCACCGTAATAGCAGATCCCTACTCTCTCGATTGAGACCTTGACCACCCTCGTACGATCATTTCTTCGCCAGCTGTTTAGTGTTTTGTAACAACGCGCGAGTAGTGCATGTCACGAAAATGGAACAGAGAAATTTAGAGCAACGGTGCGCGATAAAATTTTGTGCAAAACTCGGCGAAACCGCGACAGAAACTTATGAAAAAGTGCTTAAAGTGTATGGTAGTGATGCCCTGAGTCGTAGTCAGGTGCTTCGGTGGCATGCCGATTTTAAAAAAGGCCGTGAGAGCGTCAAAGACGAGGCGCGGAGCGGAAGGCCAATTCAAGTGCGAACCGACGCGAATGCGCAGCAAAGGGGTCTCACAAAGAGTTCGTACCACCTGGACAAACCGTAAATCAAGTATTCTACCGCAATGTGCTCGAAAAATTACGAAAAAGGGTGCTCAGAGTGCGTCCAGAGATCGCGAAGACTTGGGTTCTGCATCACGACAATGCTCCCTGTCACAGTGCGTTCAGTGTCTCTCAGTTTTTGGCGTCTAAAGGCATCGCAACGTTACCACAACCGCCCTATTCACCGGACATGTCACCCTACGACTTTTTCCTATTCCCCCATATGAAAAAATTCGTCAAAGGTCGACATTTTGACTCCGTTGAAGATATCCAAGAATCTGTGACGAGGGTACTCGGAGAGGTCCCACAAGAAGTGTTCCAGAATTGTTACGAAAACTGGAAAACTCGCTGGAATAAGTGTACAGATGCGGGAGGGGACTACTTTGAAGGGGATCGCAGCGATGTACCTTAATTTTTAAATATACTCGATTTTTGAATTTTGTCGCATTACTTAATTGTCTGACCTCGTATATATATATATATATATATATATATATACTCTTATATATATATATATATATATATTATCATTGAATTGAATGCGGTTTTAATTAATTTTAATAACATACTTCTATAGTACTTTAAGTTTATGTGGTTTTCTATTTTTCGATCTTATGATTTTTACGATTCAACAATGATTCGAAGGGCGTAATGGAAATACACAATCGAATATAATGGAAAACATCGACGTTTTGATTATCAAACAATATTTTATATATATATATATATATATATATATATATATATATATATACTGAATAAATATCTAATATTTTGTTCTATAGAATATACACCATTTGTAAAATGACTATTTATTTTTAATTTGTAACGATTTTCCAACCACAATAGTCGATTGTAAACGTGTTTTAGTTCAGTAAATTTGCTTCGAGTTTGACCTAAACGACTGAAATCGGCGTCGACACGGACTACGTTTCGATGACACGCGCCATCGAATCCCGATCGTATCGCGATACAAACGAACTAACGTCTTCGATAAATGAAATAATAATCGTGCGTTTCGTGCACGGTGACGACAAGCGATAATTTGTTATTTTAAGAACACTCGTTTCTAATCGTTTAATATATTTCGATTCATTTTAGTAAACATACTTTCGACGCCATCGTTATTTTCGAACGAACGACATGAGGTTATTTTTATTTTCTTTTTAGCCGGTGTACAACTAGTGCAAGCGTACGAACTAAGTGAATAACATAACAGGGAAACGAGTTCTTCGAATATTCAACTTACAATGAATCGCCAGGGAATGTCATACGGAAATATCAATGTAGATAAATTGCAAGCGGGTGGCGAAAGAAACAAATCTCATGGAAATTTTTTTCATTGGCAACAACTAATGTTGTTCTCGTGCAAGAGCGTTGTCAACAACATTTCGTTCGAGGCAACTTGCGAAGTTCAAGAAGCGGGCAAATTCGACGACTTTATGGTATTTTATAAACACGGTGAAGAAACTCGACATCGATTAGTTCAAGTAAAACATAAAGAAGACAGTTCAAAATTGCTTACGTTCAAGGATCTCAACGATAATAAAAAGAAAGATTTCCATTTAAAAACGTATTTCGACTCGTATGTAAAAATAAAGAATGATGTACATTTCCATACGACGTACCGAGGAATAATCGATGAATTAGTTATATGTACAAACACCGATTTCGATGACGATCTTAAAACATATTTGGAACCTGCATCGGATTCGCCATTTAATGAAGTCGATTTATATCGCGTGAAATCGTCGAAAATCACCGAATTTACTAAGAAAATATTAAACGTCGAAAACAATAACGATTTTCAAGACTTTCTTAACAAACTGCGATTCGCCATAAAACAATCGGACGAAGATGTTTTAAAGAAAAATATTACGTGTGAGATAGACAAATGTTTAGAAAAAACCCATCCAAAAGGATGCATTAGTGCCAATCACATTGAAACAATCTACGACATTTTGCTAGTGAAAATAATAAGCTTTGCCACGACTAAAAAAGTCCAGATTATCACCGATAAAATTTATGCAAAATGGCTACAACAAGCGTTTAAATTAGTGGAAAATCAGTTATTCGTACACCATAGACATAACGTATACAATTTATTTAGATATCAGATACGATTCGAAGACAATTCTTTGAACAATATCGAAAAGTTCGTTCAGGAAGGTCGGTGTTTATTAAAAGTGGTCGCATGTGCGAGTACGGATTTCACTGTAAAAAAAATCATTCAAATTTTCAATGAACAGAATAAAGAATTTTGTTTGATTTTCGATGATCAAGTGATTACAAATAGGACAAATATAAAAGAGGACTTCCTTTCAGTAGATCAATGTGAATACTTGATCATCATCTGCAAGTCGAATAGGAATTCTGATCAAGTTTTCGAAATTGTAAGAGACATTCGCGACGATATTAATAAGGGTTCAATTTCAAATAAGCGGATCGTTCTCGTCTCTAGTCCCGAAGTTGAAAGTCGAAATTATGACGATCTTACAGAATTAGTAGACCACGTCGAATGGAACGATTTAGACAAACAGACAAAAGATCACGTACTAAAGAAACAGATCGTTTTTCAGGGACAGCCGGTACCGTTCTCATTCATCGACATATCACAGATTTCGATCAGAGACCGAGATTTGTCCGAGATCGTTCTTTCCGAGAAATTCGAAATAGGAAAACCGTTCCACGACTCGAAAACCGATAACATGTCGTATTTTGTGCGAAGAAACGTTCGTCTGTACGACGAAATAATAAATCCTTTCGAGATCCATGAAGTTGACCATTTGTTTGCTATAGAAAATATCGACGAATCACATTTTGATTATTATAAGTCGTCCGTGTCATTAAAAGACAGATCGAGATATTTTCGATTGAACGATAAATCGGCGGCAGAGGAATTTCAAAAGATTTCTCGTGATAATGTGGGTAAAAACGTGTCGTGGATTCATTTTAAAGACAGAATGTTCCACCAGAAAAAAAGTAACTGCTCGATTTCTGATATTAAACAATACATCAAGTATGTTCCTCGTAAAATCGAACTAGGTACTGTTTTAGATATCGAAAACAAATCTGTGTTGGTGATCGGCGAGCCGGGAATGGGAAAGAGTACTCTTCTCTCTTCGTTAGCTACGCAGTCGATCAAAAGGTCACCGAACGTGTGGGTTGTCAAAATCGATTTGAATAATCACACGAGATATTTTTATGATATAAAGGAGCGACATGGAAAGTTTTCCAAAGAAAACGATGTTATCAAATTCATTACTGATACGCAGAAATTTGTTGGTTTTGAAAAAGCGTTATTCGAGAGTTATTTCCGAATCGAAAACAAATTAGTCGTTTTGTTGGACGGCTTCGATGAAATCGCGCCGCATTACAAAGAAATCGTCGTCGATCTCGTGAAAATACTCAAAAGTGCAAATAAAATTACCGTATGGATTACGAGTAGACCGCATGAAACGGTGTTTCTAAAAGAGCAACTCGATATACTTTCGTATTCTCTTTTTGAATTTACCGGCGAGGATCAACGTCAATTCTTTAGAAAGTATTGGAAAAAACACGTCGATAAAACGTATTCACAAAAGGACCGTCTAGAAACGTTCGTCGATCGGCTATTAGAAGCGATATCAAAATCTCTTTGTACGGTTTTATATCCAACAACCAGTAATCCGCTGCATTGTAAAATGCTCGCCGACGTCTACAATGACGATTTTATTAAATTCTATGAAAACCAAACCGACGATACAGGAATCAAAGACACCGTAGATATTTTCGACTTGTACGGTCGTTTCATAAAGATCAGATGTAAAATAAATGTCGAAGAAAAGAGAGGAATCGACAGTACTAGACCGGAGAACGTGACAGTCGTCGATGATGAAATAGAAAAATTAACTTCAAAATACAAATTGCTGAGTTTAGGCGTCGTGTTCGGAGAAGAAGATTCGAAAATGTTACTGAATGAAGAATCGAAGAATATAATCGTAAAATCTTTGTCGGACATCGAAAATGGTGTCGATAAATGCGGGATCGTTTGTTCGGTAGAGAACGGCACTCCGATATTCGTGCACAGAACGTTCGCCGAATATTTTGCAGCTATGTATTTGAGAGACAACAATTGCATTGCATTCGTTAGGAGTAAACTTTCAGAGTCAAAGTACACGGTAGTTCGTCGTTTCTTCGATCGACTAACAGCGACATATGACATCTTTAAATACGTACTCAACGGCGACAAAGAACTACTGCAGAAAGAATTGGAGAACGACCGAGAAGCAATTTACCTTACGGACAAATTCGGACGGAATGTCTTGCATTTGATCGCCGGCTACGATGACACTTTGGACATTTGTAAGTACTTAGTCGAATCCGGTGCAGACACAACTCGAGTAGACGAGTTGTTCGGATCGAAACCGGTCGAGTATGCAGTGTCGTTAAAATTATGGGGAAACGCTGATGAGCTCATCGTAGGAAACGAAAATGACGAAACGATATTAACATCGATCGAAAACAAGAAAAAAATAATGTGTACCGCAGGAGAAAATGGCTGGATACGATTATTAAGATATTTGATCGAAATCGGTAAAATGTCCGTGGACACAGAAGACGAAAACGGATTATCTGTGTTACATTTCGCCGCATCGGAAGGCCACATTCAAACTTGCGAATATTTAATCGAAAACGGAGCGAATATAAAAAAATGCCTCGATTGCGAGAATAAGATCTTGGATATTTTTTATTACGAAACATCATTTCATATTGCCATCGAGAAAGGTTTTATCGAAATTGTGAAACTGTTTATAGAAAATGACAAGAACATAATCGAAGACATTCGCCACAAAGAAACACTCTTGCATGCGGCCATGGAATCCGGTAACGTAGAAATATTGAGAATTCTCGTCAATCACGGAGCGAACGTTAACAGTGTGAACAAGTATGGAGAAACACCTCTGCAAATAGCCAGGAAAGATACAGACGTTAATGCTATTGATATTTTGTTGCAAAAAGGAGCAAGTATCGAAGTGATAGATTATAATAGATGTACTCCATTAATGAGGTACGTCCGAGTTGGAAATATTTCCGTCGCTCGACATTTACTGGCGAAAGGCGCTAATATTTATCACTGTGACGAATATAACAATACGGCCTTACATTATGCAGTGTCTAATGGTCGTTTAAATATATTGGAAATGTTAATAGCGCACGATCCGAATATTGTGAAAAAAATACCCTCTTCAAAAACACTTTTGCATTCCGCTATGAAATTCAACAAAATAGAAATTATCGAATTGCTCATTATAAACGGAGCAGGTGTAAACGGTAGGAATGAGAACTGTGAGACGCCCTTACATATCGCCAGATCGGATACTAGTACTGAGGTAATCGATACATTATTGAGTCACGGCGTAAATATCGATGCGACAGATCGTAGTGGAAAGACTCCTTTAATCAAATATGCGAAAGAAGGTAATTCATCTGTCGTTCGACTTCTACTGACGAAAGGAGCCAACACACATCATTGTCCTGAGAATGACCAGACTGTTCTTCATTGTGCAGCATCAATCGGCGATTTAAATTTGGTCAAAATATTGATAACACACGATACGACCATCATGAAAGATGCAAATGTCAGTGAAACAGTCTTGCACGCAGCCATGGAATCCAATAAAGTAGAAATCATCGAAGTACTCATTAAACACGGAGCGAACGTAAACGGTAGAAACTCGAATTATGAGACACCCTTACATATTGCCAATTCGAATACTAGTACTGAAATCATCGATACTTTATCAAGTTACGGTGCAGATATCGATCCGATCAGTCACGATGGAAGCACGCCGTTAATAAAATTTGTAGAATTCGGTAATTTTCGAATTGTAGAACGTCTGGTCGCTTTAGGAGCCGACATACATCATTGTCCTGAGAATGGTCAGACTGTTCTTCATCATGCAGTATCCATCGGTGATTTAAATTTGATCAAAATGTTGATAGCATACTATCCGACCATCATGGAAGATATCAAAGTCACTGAAACAGTCTTGCACGTGGCCATGAAATTATTTAATATAGAAATCATCGAAGTACTAATTAGACACGGAGCAAACGTAAACGGTAGAAACTCGAATGATGAGACGCCCTTACATATTGCCAGTTGGTTTATCAGCACTGAAATCATCGACGTTTTATTGAGTCACGGTGCAAATATCAATGCGACGGATCGCAGTGGAAATACTCCGTTGATCAAATATACTGAAAAACATAATTTATCTGTCGTTCAACTCCTACTGGCGAAAAGAGCCAACATACATCATTGTCCTGAGAATGGCCAGACTGTTCTTCATTGTGCAGCATCCATCGGCGATTTAAATTTGGTCAAAATGTTAATAACACACGATGCGACCATCATGAAAGATGCAAATGTCAGTGAAACAGTCTTGCACGCATCCATGGAATCCAATAATGTAGAAATCATCGAAGTACTCATTAAACACGGAGCAAACGTAAACGGTAGAAACTCGAATGATGAGACGCCTTTACATATTGCCAATTCGAATACTAGTACTGAAATCATCGATACTTTATTACGTCACGGCGCAGATATCGATACGATGGACGCAATGGAAATACTCCGTTGATTAAATACGTCGAGAAACGTAATTTATGTGCCGTTCGACTCTTACTGGCGAAAGGAGCTTACATACGTCATTGTCCTACAGACAATAGAACCGCTTTCCACCGAACAGCAGACATCAGCAATTTGGAGATAGTCAATCTTTTTATAGGACGCGATCGAACCATTGTCGAGACGATCGACTCCGCGGACACATTTTTGCACAAATCGATGAAATCTGGTAATGCAGACGTTATAAAACTCTTAATCGATCATGGAGCGGACATAAACGGAAAAAACGAGAAAGGAGAGACGCCGTTGCATATCGCCGACATACGTACGAGGAACTCCATCATCAAATTGTTAATAAAGCGCGGAGCGGATGTCAACGCGAGAGATAATGACGGAAAAACACCGATAATAAGGTTAAACGATTGCAAATACATCGACGCCGTTTATCTGTTACATACCTTGATCGATAATTCAAAGAAATCGTCAGAACATCAAATCAGTATTCGCAAACGAAGGAGAACTGAAAAGGAAGTACATTCGACAGAAATGAAAAAACGAAGACAATGAAACAATCCCCTGTCCTGATGTTCTCTAAAATCATATGAACACGCTTTTGATTTTAATTTCCTCGAAATAATGTTATATGCATTTGTATTTTTTTTTTTTTTTTGGTGGTTATTTGAATTTGGCTCAAAGCAGAAAACCAATAAAACCAAAATTATCTCCTATATCGGTAGTTGTTCATTGTTTTCCGTATTTCGTTCCTAATTTTTACACGAACGAACATTTCATTCCACGAAAAGGTGTTTTCGTCCCGTTATAGTTTTCTATCCTCTTTGTTATTTTCTACACTCGTTTCGATGCGTTCGATTTCAAATTGTCGTTCTCTTACGATCGAATACAAAAGAGAAGATTTACGTGAAGATTCCTTTCGTAAACATCCGAGTCAAAAGAACTTTACGAAGAAGTAAATGAAAATTGAAAAATCGACGTTTATTGTCAATGATAATCTAATATCGACAAATATCTCACCTTTCTCAACTGTTAACACTAAACCTACCGATATTTTTGTATACCTATTCCTACCGTGCGCGGTCAAAATGACAGGTCCTTAAAAAATAGTTATTGTTTTTATAATTAAACATAGAGAATAGTTAATTTGCTATTGAATGAATTAATAAATAAACAACTTTCATAAAATCACGACACAAATTTATTTTTATATAATTTCAATTATAAACCCTAAAAGAGAATTAAAAATGAACGCTAGTTATAGTTTATTTAATTCTTATACACAATGGCCTAATTCACACTACACATTCATACAGTATTCAGGGTCCATTACCACTCGTCTCATGCATGTAGTGCGTATCTATAATACATATGTTTACTTGTCTATCTGCATCTAAGAAGTTTGTCATTTTTGTCAAATAGAAAAAGGAATTATTTTTGGTTTTTTACCACATGATCCGTGTCTTGGATTAGTGTGTATTTTTCAATAAACTCAATTAACCTATTGCTACTGGATATTTCTCTACCATTAAGAGTATTGAAAACTTTAATGGTTTCATGTAGTCTTGAGAGGTGAAGGGAAGGTGTCTGCTTTAGTTAAATTGAATATCGGCTTATGTTATTTTTGTATCCTTACTTCCATGTTAGTGTAATGTTATCTTATTGTATTATACATATATTCACACGCACATACACACACACACACACACACACACACACACACACACACACACACACACACACACATATATATATATATATATATATATATATATATATATATGCGTACACATACTATTCGGTTTAACTGTCGAATCAAGTGATTAAATAAGCTGAAGAGTTAATTGCGGATTAATCCGCGGTAATTCTACAATTATTTCTCGAACTTGTTTAATTTATTTGTTTATTCGATTGCGAATTTAACCGCGCATTAAATCGCAATTAACTCTTAACCCGACAGTTCAACCAAATAAAAATATCAAAATCGAGAAAATTTTCAGTAAATAATTTATATGATTTTACTAATGAATTAAATGATATCGAACACAATAAACATAAAATATTAATATCCTTTGATGTAAAATCACTTTTCTTCAACATACCAATTGAAACCACATTAGTTTACTTAAAAAAAATTCCTCGAAGAAAAGGAAGTTGCGGAGCCAAAAAATAAACGAATACGCACGTCTTGTAGAATTGTGTATAGAACAGAATTACTTCCGAATGGCGAACACACTCTACGAACGAACAGAAGACGCAGCTATGGGAAAACAGCATGTTTCCTTTCTCAGCAAACTTTTCCATCAATGAATTTGTGTGTGAACTAAGAGAAACTATGGAATATTTCCAAAAATGTGGACAAATAAATAAAAGTTAATTTTTTTCTTAAAATTTATTACGTATATTTATTTACATTTGATTTGAAATCTGACATCTTAATTTTATAAAATTTTCAATCGTTTTAAAACCACTGTTTTATTAAAATTGCAATTTTCTGTTTTTTTTTTCATATTTCAGTGTTTTTAACAGTGGTATAAAATGAAGAATACTTGCCCAATTTGTAGACAACTCATTGTTATTAATGAATATCCTACATTACTATAATCTCATAATTTCATTCAAATCAACAAACAATAAGATCAATACGATATGATGAACAGGGAACTCCTAACTTATTTATTTTTTTGTTATTCCATGACTTTCGTAGTTTAATTTGTTTAAGTTTATTTATCGTTGTAGTTATTATATTTGATAAATCACTGTTTTATCTCATTACTGAGATATGAATGTTTGTATTTAAAAAAAGTGAAATAAAACTTATTAACAAAGTCTATTTCATTGTTTTTTCCAAAGCTACACGTGTCACTTTCTTAACACTAAACCTACCACGAGGGGTCAAATGACCCTTTTTAAACTTTTTTTCAAAATTTCTCACAAAGCGTTATCACATCGCTAGTTGACTTTATGACTTTTAATATAATTTGCATACAATGCATTTTTCAATATTTACTCCTCTCTTGTTATTTTTTTTACCGAGAAATAAATGTAATGTGCCTTAACTACCGCAAAGGGTCATTTGACCCCTGCAAAGATTTATACGATATCATGAAGATTTGTATGTGTGGTTGTGATACAAAACCATTGCATTATACATTTTTGCTATTCCATCATATATTTTGCTGTATTGCGTTATATTTGTTGTTGGCTGACGAATGAATAGCGAATTTCACTCTACTCCAAGCGAGCGATAAAAAAGTCAACGAAGCCAGCGTTTACAAACAGATAAATTGGATTTAATCTCTGAAGTATGGTACAAATTCATCGAGAATAACCAAAATTGTTACAAGCCTGGGGAACATGTAACTATCGATGAACAGCTTTTCCCAACCAAAGAGAGGTGTAGGTTTACGCAATATATGCCGAACAAACCGGATAAGTTTGGTATCAAATTCTGGCTAGCATCTGACGTCAGCACCAAATACATTATAAATGGATTTCCATATTTGGGAAAGGATAGAAACAGAGGAGCTTCATCTCCGCTTGGGGAATTCGTTAGCCAAACAAAAAAGTGCTTCTACTAAGCTCAAAGCATAAATCTATAAGCATCGAAAAAAACGGTAAGCGTATACCTGAAACGATCAGATTCTACAATAATACTAAATACGATAAAATGTCTACACATGACGGATCAAACGGCTAGAAAATACTCCGTGAAATCGAAATCGCAAAGATGGCCTGCGCAGATTTTCTTCAATATTCTTGACCTGGCTGGAATTAACTCGTGGGTTTTATACAGAGAAACAACCGGCGAAAAAATTTCTAGACAACAATTTTCATTCCAATTAATTGAAGAACTTGCCGAAGATTTTCAACATGAGCAACAGGAAAAAAAAAGAAATTATACAGAAAACGTCAACAAATTCAAGTTCGGATTCTCATGTGCAAATGCGAAAAAGGTGCCAAATAGGTTTTATAAATAAATAAATAAACAATTTTGAATCGTTATTTGAAAAAAATTGTTTTATTCATGTACCAAATTGTGCTAAATGATATATTTTTCGCTATACATAGTAATATATATAACATTTTAAAGAGGGGTCATTTGACCCCGCTGTGGTAGGAATAGGTATACATGAATTATCGGTAGGTTTAGTGTTAAAGTCAAATAAATAAGGTTTGATAATTGCTTCGTCGATGGCAATGCAATCGTGAATTAACAGTGATCTTGAACTGAAAAAATTACCCATTCAGCAGCAAGTGCATTATCTGGCTGTGCACGGTTTGAATCAATGTGGCCGTCAGTGTTGTACGTGATATTTTCGCGAGTGGTCTATCACGATTTTATTTTTAAAATGTAATTATTTTATGTGTATATGCATATATCTTAACATTCACCTATAGCGATTATTAAATACAGAGGATTTTTGTAAAACAAATAAATATGAATGATTTCGTGTGTGTTTCGTTACTGGAACTGTGTATAATTTGAAAATATCTAAAGTGTCTTAGAAAATATCGGGGTGATAAAAATAGTGTTTGATAATTGTATGGTTGCAATCATCATCATAAAAGCCTATATACGGCCGCTGCTATGCGAAAGCTTAATTGAATGTTGTCGGCTCTTCCTGAATATTTTTTCAACATTCTACCATTGTTCATAACATTAAAGATAATATTATTATAATGTCATCCGATCCCCACTTCCACTATACCCAACATTTTCATTCCCCTAAGGTCACTTTCTTGATCTTTTTGTGTCTCTTGGTCACCATTCTGAAATTATTTTTGTCCATCTATTATTAACTTCCTTTTCTGTGTGTCATGGCCAAGTTCATTTCATCGATTTTATTTGTTCTATTATATAAATTTATCTTATGTGTTCTCTCGTATCCACGTATAATTTCATATGTGTAAATATTACATATATTTATACAAATATAAACTTGCTAAATTTTCCATTTCATTACGTTAAATTTATTCATTTAGCCTGTTCACACTAGTATTCATGCCTAAAGTATTTAGGGCATATTACCGCTCGTCCCACATCCTCTTACTATCAAACTTTCCCACCCAAAAAATTAGTTTTCTGGAAGAGAGTGTGAGACGAACGCTAATATGTCGTGAATACTGTATGCGCTCATACTAGTGTGAACTAGCCTATTAGCATTAGTAATTAATCCATATAAAAAGATATGAGTAATACTGATTAACACTTGTAATAGTATTAAAATAATGTAGAATATTTGAAAAAAGCAATTTATTATTAACACTAATTATTATATATAAAAAAATTATAATATGATAGTTCCAATATTTAGATAATTATTAAAAATGTACTTTATGTATAAATTTCCATTAACAATAATAAAATGTCATTTGTCAGGAAAATAAATTGTATAAATTAAAAAAAATATACACATGATTTCAATATTTTTATTAACAATCGAATTCTTACTATAAACTTTGTGAAAATACTCAACAATATAAAATATATTTCTATAAAAATTTTGCAATTTTAATATATATATATATATATATATATATATATATATATATATATATATATATATATATATATATGTTTGTATGTACGTACGTAATCATCATTGTCATCATTAGCCTTTCTGTGTCTATTACTAGACGAAGATCTTTCCCAAAATTTCATAACTTTAAGAGATTTGGTATTTTGATTTACCGCGCAAATTCCACTTGAGTGTTAATGAGTACTCCTTTATTTTAGCCGGGACTATTTTCTATGCTTGCTCTGTATGGTCAGACTTACCTGTACTAAAAAAATATCGCAATTTCTCTTCTTAGAGTTCTGTTTATATCTTCTTGTCATTTTGAGACAGTAAAATAGAAATTTAGAAAAAGATGAATATTTATATATATATATATATATATATATATATATATATATACAAATCTTGTACTTTTTCTTATAATTGATTTTTATTTTTGATATTTTTCGTTCCAACTACTTTTTTGATATCCTCCACGAATTTTCAATCGGGTTTAAGTCTGGCGATTGAATAGGTCATCCCATATCTGACACAAGATGATCCCTACACCATTTTTTGACATTTTTCGAGTTATGTTTGGGGTCATTATCCTGTTGAAATTTTCAAATCATTGGCATTTTCTCTTCGACATAAGGTAGCATGATGTTCTCAATGAAATTCTTCATATAAATACATTGGGTCATTTTTCTTAATCCCAATATACAGACCTCACACCATACCACAAAAAACAACCTCAAAATAAACTGCCGCCATCATTCTTTTATTATTTTTTGAGTGTCATATGGTTTTAACTCGCTTTACGAAGCTCACCTTACGATTATTCGACCATTAGACCCAAATAAATATTTTTCAGTTTTTCTGCTCTCCAAATATTTCCAATTTGTATGTATTTTAGCAAATTTTATTCTATTTTGTATATTTTTTAGCTGACATAAGATATCTTACGTTAATTGGCTTCGTTCAATCGTCTACGTATAATTCTAGCACTAACATTGAGTTCACTTTCTTATATCGTAAAATGTCTTTTCCGTTTTAAAATTTATCTTTTTTACTAATTAAAATGATTTCTCTGTCAGCTTGAATAGTTGTTTTTCGTTTTCTGTCCCTAAATTTATATATTTTTTTTACATTTGAAAACATTCGAAATGAAATTCACTGATCGATCAACAATTTTGGGCCATCTCTCAATAACTTTTTATTGTTTTTACGAGTTTAGTGTAATTTTTCTTTCCTCTAGCTCGACCCATAACAATCAAAAATTTCACCACAATAATCACCAATTCGTTCCTTCTTAAATTTCAATCACCCACATGACATTTTTCTCAAAATAATCAAAAACGAATTATTACTTATTTCGAGAAAATAAACAATTGTTTGCACTGTACCTATTTTTATGTCCATTCGATTATTTGCTGAATTTAATGTGTTTGATTTATTTTTAGAAACATCTACACTCTCATAAAAGTCAAATTTATTATTTATTTAATTATTTGTAATGATCCTACATTTTGATCACTTTTGAGCCTTATGTCGCTAGATTAGATTTATCTGTTGTTAAATATTTTAAATCGTTTTTAGCATTATATTATCATCTTTTTATTCTTTTCCTATATAAGATTTTTTGGACAATTGTAACAGTTTTAACCTTACAACTTTCAATTGTTTTCGAATTTACTGCGACACTATCGTGATTTTTTAAATACGAACTAAAAATAATGGCAGGGGAATTTCTGATTTAATGTACGAAAATTACCTTAAAGTCGGCATTTACGTATGTAATTTTGATCTGATTATAATTAAGCACTTATATATCAATTAGAGAGGAGATAAAAATGAAATGATGTCAATTTGGAAGAAATTCCCGTATTATAAAGTCTGATATTTCTCTTTGTTAAAAAAAGAAAAGTTTTCAATCGATACATTTTACTTGTAAATGAGTCTTGAATATCGAAATATTATAATTCAGTGACTCTAGATAATGTCATAGAAAGGAATACATGTTATAATCAACATGTAAAAATGAAAAGAGAACAAAGTGGTTGAAAAAAAAACACAAAATTTACGATGAAAGTGAGGAGTTAGAAATAGAAATGGACCAGTCGTATAAAAAAAATAATGGACCATCGATGGACAAGGGAAGTTATTGATTGGAAATCTGATTATATAAGAAGGCCTAGGAAGAAACCTATGGGTAGCTGAAAGAGATATATAAGACATACATATATACATTCGATCCAATATGGCGTCGTTCCTATGTCATCGTTTCCATTATTTCGAAATTAATTATTATTAATTGCATTCGTTATCGATTTTAGGTAATGTCGATTATATTTCGCAAGTTACGAACGAAATGAATTTCCCGATTGGATATCATCTTGTGTGTGTGTGCACAAAATTGGCAGCAGATATGAATTTTTCAACTTGAGAGACGACAATAGCAACGATTATGTTTGTAGCACGACGAACTCAATCACAGGTTAGCATGTCTGTATTTTTTGTTGGACATCATCAATAAACGGCTCTTGTTATTTATCTGTTTAGAAGTATTAGCATATTTACCTTGGCTTCGCGATATATCTTTTCCGACGTTAGGGTTTTCAAGCGTGTTATCGGTTTCTGGAGATACTCATCGTTGGAGTAGTTTTGGTACGCTCTCACTCCACAGCGTTTACTGAAATATCGCAACTCCCATACTCTCGCGCTTATACACTAAATACGATATAATAAATAAGCATTTATTGGAATTCTTTTTTGTACAATGTTATCAGACACTGAATCGGTTAAATCATCTTTTTGTTAATTACACGTGTATTTGGTGGTTTTTAATACGCATTTATTTTATTGAAATATTACCGATAATTTGAAGAAATGTTTAGTCATAGATAAAGAAGAATGCGAGTGATTTCGAGAAGCAACTTCGAGAAAAATGAAAAATTGTAAACGAGAGTCGGATCAATCGGCTAGAAATTCAATGAATGAGATTTTATCATGATATTTCTTATAAAATGTTTTATAACCTTATTCTAGATGAGAAAATAGTATTTTCAACTTTGGATTCGTCAACAAAAAGCGGAAGACTAAAAATTATTCACAAATAGAAATGAATCGTTTATACATAGATCTCATCATTATGTTATTATAGCAAAATATAAAAATATGATTGATTTGCTTTTCTATACATTCTTGATTTACCACAGTTATTTTAATAATTTAAAATAAAGTGAAATGAGAGAAGAATTGAATGGAGAAATGCTTTAATAAATCTTTATCTAAAATATGTTGTAGAAATTACTTACAGAAGGATGTTTTTTTAAGTATGATATAATTTTAAATTGAATTTCTATTGAAAATTTTATTTAACCTAAAAACAATTTATCTTACCTTTATATATACACACACCCATACACACATATGTATATATATATATAAAGGTGTTTTTAGGTTTGATAGAATTTTCGATAGGGATTAAATTTAAAGTTATATCACTCTTAAAAAAACATCCTACACTAATATCGATTTACTTCAATTACTTATTATCTTATAAATCATCATTTCAGTAAAATACATCGGTCAAAATCAACACAAGTCTATAGTTTTTATAAACTATTAATTTTGTAAGTGCCTTGTCACTTTACAGTATTGAAAATGGCAATTTCTCAACGTTTGTGTGAAATTATTTATACTGAAAAAAATATAAGTAACCGAGATAACAAATATAAGTGAAATTTCTCAGTGGCAAGTAAAAATGAAAATTTTATTCACGTTAAAACATCAAACATTTAATATCTCAAAATGACATACAAGTGATTTATGCTATTTTCAAAATACACGGCTTATATAGGGGTTATCCAAATGTGACGCCTAGATTTGTGTTTTATTAAAAAGAAACTATACACATTTTTTAAAATATAGAACACAAATACAATCGTCATATTTGGATAATTTTATATATCGGTCGTAATTTATTCATTGGCAAAAATTGATAGATGAAATAAATCGATCAAAACGGTCTCAACGGTTGAAATATATTTTCATTACTTGTACAGATTAAACATTTCATATCTAATTTATGCCAAACAACTGCTTCGTTTTGATAATATTGGATTGAAAAAAACCCGTTTCATTAGATTTTTGTTTTAAAAATGTTTCGTCGATAAACATACCACAAGTGATAACAAGGTTATCAGACGTTAATAAATATAAAACATTCGTTCGAATAACAGTTAGTAATAGATAAAATGTGGTTCAGTAAAGTAGGTGTTTGTTACGTTTTCTTACTTTGTGCAGGTGAGCTTGTTGTTAATAATTCGATACATAAATATGATACAATAATCGTTCGCTTGTCCATGATTGACAAAACGGAAAAATGTCATACGACAGAAGAAATCATAACAATATTTTCTATAAAATTCAATTTTCTTCCCAATGTCAATTCGTTTATGACAATTCGTTGCGCTATTGTAATTAATATTTATTTACACACAGATAAATTAATCTGCATCCACGTTTGACGATCTCTATTTTATTGTTTATTTTTGTAACTAATTTCAGTATCAATGTCATGATGACATTTTACGATACTTTGTTTGTGTTAAATTTTTATTGCAATTGAAAGACGACGAAAATCGACATAATTATTCTCGTTTTTGACCAGAAACTTTATCTCGTCGTATTGGAAGTGGTAATTAGTGTTAAATTTTTATTGCGATTTCATGTCATTTCTATAATTTTCTAATATAGGATGTTTCAAATGAGATTGAAAGACTTAAATATAAATTAACTTGCTCACTATTATTTAATTTTCTTTACTATCCGCCAGTCTCATTTGAGTCACTTATATAGGATTGTCCAATAAGCACTTCAAAAGTTTAAATGGGAATAGAACAAAAAGTTGTTTTTTTAAGCAAATTCTATGGCATTAATGATGGAATACAATTTTATTCGTATGCCCACTGCGATTTCGCTTGACATAGTGCATTCGTTTAGTTCAATATTTAGCCACTCTTTCAAATAATTGTGGTCCAATTTCATGAATTACACGCTCAATGTTTATTTTTAGGCTTCTGTTGTTTACGGTTTATCAGCATAAACCAACGATTTCACATAACCCCATAGAAAATTGATTGAATGAAATTAGATCACATGATCTTGATGACCAATCGATGGATCTATTTCGTGAAATAATGGACTCATTCGACTTTTGTTTCAATAAGTCTATTGAAGTTTTCACAATTTCTAAGCGTCGTTGAAGTATTAAACGTTCCATGATAATTTACCAAATTATACTTAGTTAAAGTGTCGAAATGAACTTAAAAAAATTATTCAAATATGGCTGCCATTAGCTGTCAAAGTTCTGACATTCTTATTAGAAAACCCTATATTATGTTCCGATAATGGTAACATGACTTTTGATATAAATATTAATATTAAAAAATAAAAAAATTCATTTCCCATTGCAATCGTATTTTTTTATAATTTTATTATTACATGCTTTGATGAAGATGGTATTATATTAAAATAAATACGAATTAATAAATAAAATTGAAAAATAATGATTTTTTTTGTTACTATGAACAAGTAACCCTTCCTATAACACGTCAGATAGGTTTCTAGAAAATGCCGTGTTCTGTGAAACCGTGTTATATGAGACTATGAACTAGTAAAAAAAGGGGAGTTACATTCCGAAAATTTATTAAAATGAAAAAAAAATATTCCGTATTAGAAACTTTATTTTTATTAAAAATATCACAATATGTATAACTCAAAATGTAAAGAAACAAACGATATCTATTTTAATTTAATATAACCTTAATTGAATAATTTTCTTTATCACGACTGCTCAGTACGATCAAACGAGAACGTTTTTCGGTTGAACGATATCCATCTTCACTTTCTGAACCTTTTTCTTCAGTTGAATTTATTCACCTTCTGGCCTCTTTAAAAATCTGTAATTTTGGTTTGTTTGCTGCTTCTTACAAGGTCGTTGTAGATTTCACGGTATGAAGATAGGCAATTTTGCAGCTCCCTTTTGAATTTTCGGCTTCTTTCAGCGGAATTGTCTGCATTCAAGGAAAATGATTCTAGATTTTTGGATAAGTTTAGGCCTTCCTGTAATTTTTTTAGTATTAAATTATTAACTTTACAAACTCCTTCTTCCACTAATAAATCTTGAATGTCCTCAATAGTCATATATTTTATAATTTTCTAATATATTTCCTATAATAATAATAATCGTGTTTAGTGTTGTAGAAGGGTTTTCGCAATTTATCTTATCGTGTTAGAGTGAAACCGTGTTGTAGGAGGGTTGCCTATACAATAGAATCTTTAATTGTTAGTATAGTGACTTTCTGACCTTTTTACAGTTATTTTTTTTTGATGCTGTAAGAAAATAATTTTAACACAAATGAATTATCATTTCCAATAACAAAAGATTTTATAAAAATATCTTACAATCACTTATCGTTCATATTATTTGTTTTGAAAAAACTAATGTGTGTATTGTTGATGATGATAATGATTATATATATATATATATATATATATATATATATATATATATATATATATATATCATCATTGTCTTCACAGACTATTCTAGTCTCTGGTCTCTGGAAATATTCCTCGCCATTTTTCCTTATTAGATTTTTCCTGTCTCCATTTGGATTTCAAAGAGCACTTTCGCATCATTCTGAATGTTATCTTTCTATCTTGGCCTTGGCCTCGTTCCCTCTGGTGTTCTTTTTCATGCACTTTTCTGATTGTTCTCGTTTCTGACACTCTTTCTAAGTGGCCCGACTATTTAAACATTTGAAATCTTATGAAAGTTGATAGGACTGAGCTCCCATACTTTTTCTACTTTTGCGTTTTGTCTTCTTCTCCATATTCCGTTTTTACAGATTGGTCCAAATATTTTCCTCTGGATTTTTCTTTCAAAAATATCTATTTTTTTGTGATGGGGTAAGCGTCCATGTTTCTGCCCAATAGCTTACGACTGACCTGATTATTGTCATCTAATTGAAACATTTTTGTTTTTTATTATTTTTTTGATCCAAAGTAGTTTTTCCATCCTACCGATATTCTGATTTTAACTTTAACTTCTATTTCTTCATTGTTATTTTGGCTCACTTTTGAGTCAAAATATTTGAAGTTATCTACCTTTTCGAAATCGTATCTATCTATCGTTATCTTCTGTCTGTTTTGTGATCTTCTACTAACTGTAAGGTACTTTGTCTCGTGTTCGTTTATTTCCATCCTTTCGTTTCTTTCTGTTTCTTCAAACCGAATTAGTGATTATTTCATAGAATTTATATGGATTTGAAAAATATAGTTCCAGTAAGGTTAAAATCACTATCTCTCATTATCTTCTCCAATACCAGATTAAACAAGATTGGGGATAATGTATCCCCCTGCTCCAGTCCTTTGGTGACCTTTATATTCCGAGATACTTTATTGTTCATCTTGACTTGACATTTATTTTTATTCAAGGTCATTTTCACAAGGCCTATTATTTTATTAGGGAATCCAAATTCGGTAAAGGCATTATATAATCCGAATCTTTAACATTATCGTATGCATCTTTCAGGTTTACAAACATTTGGCGTGTTGTTATATCAAATTCTCAACATTTCCCTAATATGATTCTTATTGTAAATATTTGATCGATAGTTGATCTGCCTGGCTTAAACCCACATTGGTAATCTCCCAAAATACGTTTTGTTAATTGTTGTATTACTTCCAGTAGGAGATTTGATAACATTTTGTATGTTATATTCAAGAGAGTGATGCCTTTTTAGTTGGCACAATTCAAAAAATCCACTTTTCTATAGAATAAACAGACCAATTCCGTGATACATTTTTTTGACATCCGCTCTTCCCTCCAAATTTTCTTTACAAGTTTTGAAAATTAAATTTCGATTATGTCGCTTCCTATCTCGAAAAGCTCACTCGGTAGGCCATCAGTTCCAGGTGCTTTGTAGTTTCTAGAGTTTTTTTCATATCTCAGTCCCTCGAGTGAGGGTTCCTCTATTATTTCACTCTCCTTCATTTTTATTGGGTTAGATTTGTACAGTGCCTGAAAGTGTGTCTTCCATATTTTAATTAATTTTTCTTCTTTACCTAGTATGTTGTTTTGTTTATTCTTGTTAATGCTATTTCTTGGTACAAATCCCGGTTGATGGTTGTTAACTTTCTTGTACTGCCTTTTTGTTGACTTCTCGTTGTAGAGTTTTACCATATTTTCAATTTTGTTTTCGATGAATTTCTTCGTTTTATTTCTACATATTTGTTGGCCGCTTCTCTTGTAACATTATATTTTCCTTTTTTCCCTCTTGTATTTAATTACAATAATGATACTTTTCGTGTAAAATTAAATTTAGGTGTCTAAATACTTATTAGCGGTAGTATATATATATATATATATATATATATATATATATATATATATATATATATATATATATATATATATGTGTATATGTGTGTATATATAATATTGTTCCATAAAAATTAACATAATTAGTAAATATTTGTAATAATTTCTTTTTCAATGAAAATATTAATGAATTTAATTTAAATTATGATAATTAAAACATAATTTTTACAATCAAATTTGAACTCTTATTTAAGAAAATCTATTATTGATTGTATGTTTTGTTTCCTTATAATAACATAAAATCTTTCATAATTCTTATAATCGCCAATAACATATACAAAGTAATTGTATTTTAAGAGGTAATGCTTATTCAGAAAGCTTAAAAATTTAATTGTTGTTTTTTTGGTATTTTCTGTAAGTAAAATATCTGAAGAATATTCCCCGAAAGTTTCAAATGAATCCAACTAAAATTGATGGAGATTTAGGCATTTAATATGTACGCTCCACTCAAATGGCCAAATGAGAATAAAAGGTTTAAACATACATTTATGCAATGAATGTATTCAACACACGTGAAAGTTTCATTTTGTCCTTTTTAATCTACAATGTAAAACTTGAAAGATAACTCACATACAAATTCCGTTTCATTCAATCATTCCAAGAATTTATCTCGACGTTCAAAACGAATTTGATTATTCCGACGAAAATAATTTTTACCAATATGAAATACTTTTGTCAATCTAGCGACAAATCTGTATTACACTCGTATATTATTCTAATATATTGAATTTCTATTCTGTTTTAACAGTAGCATATGGCGAAAATTCCCAGTACGCTCAAAGGGTTCAAGGTGTTGGCAGTAACACTGAAACTTTCGACTTGAATGCTGCTCCAAATGTGAGTGAAGTAAATGAAATAACGTAAATCCGTGAAAAGTGAACAAAGTTCTTGTTTATGTTTGAAATATCTTTATGATCATATTAATTTTTTAAAAAAGAAAATATTTTCATTGCAGAAATGTGCGACTGTTGGTCTGAATAATCCGAATGATTTGATTCAAATAAATATTAGTGGTAAGTATTTTTCTTCGATATTTAGTTACAGAATAATTTAGGAAAATGGCTACGAAAAGTGTTGACTCGTATAAGAAAAAGTATTTATCGGATGGCATCATTATTTGTTTCGTTGAAATTCATTTCGAAAGAATGTATTTAAAAAAATGATCTAGAAATATTTCATTGTATGAATTTTACGTATTTGAATTCAGAATATACATGAGCTCGTTTTCCAAATAATAATCATTGTCATTTGAATATGAATATTTTTTCAATTTTTAATTTGTTATACACTAAAATGATAAATACATCTCTCAATTTCAGATCTGTAGTTTTATAAAGAATTTTAAATGATCGATTTTGTCTCAATAATGTAGCTTTTGTATGCCATAAAATTTAATAATAATTTCCCATAATCTTGGGTGTATAACTGATTGCTTTGTTCGAATAAGTTAGTTGTTGAGTATCACATAAATTAGAACAATTTGTGAGAGAAATGATAACGTTTTTATTTACATTTAAAAACTCTTAAACTGTTCAAAACTATTGGGTTGGTAAATGAGTGATCGTGGTTATCACTAATAGATGTCTTCAGGTGTCATAGAATATATCTAACCTTATTGTTAACTGTGAATTCGTTGTGAAATTTGACAGATGATAGTTCAAGTTTGATTTAGAAATAAATTTTGCGTGATTCGATTTGAAATTCTTTGTTTGGCACATCGAATCGAAGATAGAATATCAAAACGAGCATTAACGGCATATTTTACTTTATTATTTTCATAAATGAAAAAAAAGAATGCGAAGTTATGTTCTGTGTATGGTTGTGATGTCTTAAAAATGGCAGTGTCAAAATCACTTTACTAAATTTCGTTCTGGTGATTTTTCATTTCAAGTTGAACTTCTCTCCTGTCGTCTAGTTGAAGTCGATGACGATAAAATCAAAGCATTAATCGAAACAAATCGTCATAGCACGACTCGGGAAAGGGCAGATAAGCTAAACGTATTATATGCTATGACTTGAAGAAATTCATTTCATCGAACGCACAAATATCTGCGATTCGCTCATAAAACTTAACGAAAAATGGTTCATTTTTGAAACGACTGATAACAGACGTTGAAAAATGAATTGTTTACAACAACGTTCAATGGAAAAGTCGTAGTTATAGTTTGGTGAACCAGCACAGAGCACATTGAAACCAGCTTTTGTTATCATTTTGGTAATAATAAAAAGGAATTGTGTTTTTTGAACTGATTTCAACGAATCAAACGACCGATTCAGATGTGTACTGTCGACAGTTAACCAAATTGAATGATGCATTGCAATTGAAACGTCCAAAACTGGCGAGTCGTAAATTTGTTTTGTTTTATCATTACAATGTGAGACCATATACATGCATGTTTGGTTACTTGCCAAAATCCACCGTACGCACCTGATTTTGTACCGTCAGATTATCATTTATTCCGTTCCTTGCAAAACTTTTTAAATGGTAAAAGATTCATTTCAGATCAGGCTATGAAATCGTACTCAGATCATTTTTTTTTGAGCACGGAACTTCAAAAATGCCTAAAAAATAACAAAATGTAGTAGATGAAAATTGTCAATTCATTATTAAATAAAATTATTTAATTTCATGAAAAAATCGTCTTTTATTTGCATTTAAAAAAGAACCGCAATAACTCATTTGCCAACCCAATGTATCATAACCAGGATTTCATAAAAATAATCTTATTTTTCAATTGTAGGGGGTGTAATATTATTTTTCCCATTAAGAAAAATGTTTTTCCAGCCATCGATTGAAGTACACAACTACATTAAAAATAGTATTTTATTTAATATTCGAGCAAAATTATGATCAAATATTCACCTTCGACGCCCAGCATTTACAGGATTTGAAGAGGAGTATTTTTGTACTTCAGCTTTTCATTAAATATAACTAACATAATTACTAAAATCATGGAATACAAAAGTACCCCACGTCGGATGTCTGAGTTAAAAAAGTTATTTCTTATAATCATTCCTTTAACCCTGTTCTAAAATAATTGTTTCATTAATACTTGAAGATCATTGTTATTATTTTGTTGTTATTTGTATCGTGCCTAAAATCGATTTCGATAACGAATACTATTTTTAAAATATTTTACTGGTATTGATATTTTTAATCATTTCTTTAATATGCGTACTTGATCGTTTTTCTCTCAATTCTTTTGTTTGTATATCGTACTTTTAATTCCTATCCCTTAACCGATATTCATCTTCTATGTTCAGTGGTCGTTTCCTTTTTTTTCTTTTCCTTCTATTAGTGGCGATAAAAGGAAAAATTTCAAAAGACATGGATAAATTATCAGTAGTTTATCTGAAGATAACATACCTTGCCGATATCGTATAATATGATACGATTGAAGAAAAATGATTCTGAATTATCAACAGTGAAGTTATTTAAAGAGCGCACATATGACAATAAATTATTATTAAGCGATCAAAACTCGTGGCATTGTTTTTAGATTTTTAGTAAAAAAGAAATAAGCAAAAATGTTTTGACAATCTCGACTTCTTTCATACGACGAACAAATTTGTTTTCTTAGTCATTGACTCGTTACATATTATTAGATTGTTGTATACGAATTGGCTGATTTTCTAATGAAACTTTAAGCACATAATTATTTTGAAAATATTTTTCATGAATCAAAATATGATTTCTTCTATATATTGACGAAAGTTGGACTTTACCAGTGTATATATAGTAGCTGGTATCGGCGTAGGGCAGGGGAACATATGATCGGCTCGTTTTTAACGTTCGTATCCTCCGATTGAAGTTATTTTGAAGCGTCGATGTGTCGTTCGAGTCAGGTTCAAATACTCCAATGATATTCCTGTCGTATCTACTGCACTGTATTCAGATTTAAACTCTTCAAGAAAATGTATATTTTTTAACCGTCCATTTATAATGAAACCTGGATTGAAAATGATTTCGCATTTCTGTAAACGGATAATTAAACTGCTATAGCAAGTATAGATCCGATTACACCCTGAAATCTGCCATTTCATATGCAACAACGAAATATTTGAAAATATCTTACAAAAACGTACATCATATGAGTGTTTGTTTGATTTTTCTGTTTAGCACAATCTGTATCGGATTCGGCAAAAAAAATTGTTATTATTTTACGTGACGAACAAGACGCCAGTACAAAAAAACCGTCCGAAGATAACAACGAGTACGTTCTCGACGTGAGACTAAGGAAGGATAATGCACCTGCTGTTACGACGCCGACATTCCGCTCAGATTATACGTACCATGCCGGGTTCGGTTTCTACAAGTATCACACGCCGGCGACATGGCCCGAAGCGAGAAAAATCTGCAGAGACGAAGGCGCCCATCTGCCGATTGTCGATACTGAAGAGAAAGCTCGATTTCTTATCAACATTTATAATCAGAATCCTCGGCCCGTGCACGTGGATCATCCGGAACAGATTCATATCGGAATGCACGATATGTTCATCGAAGGGGATTTCGTTACGATATTCGGTGATTTGAACAATTTCTTAGACGTTCCACATTTATGAATGACTCGTGTAAATAGTAAAATTCGCGATTCTCTTTCGGTAGCAACAAATATCCTTAGGATAATTATTCTGTTGACAAGAATTCATTTTGGAATAAAATCATTACTAGTAGTATATTTTCATTTTATTTATTTATATTACTGCAGACAGACGGATTTACAATTCGTTCCAGTTTTGTCAACACTTATCGAATATAATATAATTTATAGTCACGTTTTTTGACAAATCTATATTTACGATTAGCATTATTCATAAATGATAGAATGACTAATCCTATTCGAATAACTTGATTATCAAATGACTGAATAAATATTAGATTATAACATTTTTTTAAAATTTTAATTTTATTCGAGATATTCGTGCATGACGACGTTCGTATCGTATTTTTACAGACGAACCGTTGAGTAGTTTGTATTTCACACGTTGGGCACCTGGAAATCCTTCGAACTCGAACGGTAACGAACATTGCGGCACATTACGAGATAGTATCGACTTGAATGATTTTCCTTGCACCAAACAGAAGATTAGCTTCATATGCGAAAAGAGGTTCGACAAGATGTGCTAGAGTCGTGAATGGTCCTTGTTCGAATTACGGGAGTCTCGAGAAGAAACGTCATAATTCATTTGGAAATATTTCTCATACATATGATATATGTATGTGTGTACATAAAAGCATACAAATAAGAAGGTACTCTAACGAAAATATATTTTATTTTGTCCAGCCTATCATATTTGAACTGTGTTTTTATTAATTTTAATGTAAACAAATTCAATGTAAAAATATTTAAGGTACGAATAAAAATGAGCAGAATTTTACCACAAAACATTATATATAAAAAATTATATTTTGAATTCATGATATAGAGTTTTGTTAATTTTTGCATATAGCACAACTGAACAGTTTCACTATTGTTGAAATATTTTGTTCTATAGTTATTTTAGACTCCTTTTAATTTTCCTTATCTATTCATATAAGTTGTTTTAGAATTTTTTCCCCTATTATTCGATCATCTATTTTATTATTTTAATTGTTATGTACTGTACAATCTTTGTCTTGATCTTTCGCGGTATTCATCTGCATTCTAGTGAAATATTTAATTCGTTTATAAAAAATTTCTACCGAACTTCAATGGTTACATTTAAAAATGATTTATACGAATTCAGCTATCAGTACCAGTTCTTCCTTACGTAATTCATCTTGTATTTATTATTGAAAGATTTGTATAAGAACTGTGAACAATGATATATGAAAATTGTAAATATAATAAATAAATTTAAAATAAAGTTACTTGAAATCAAAAATAATTTTAAACCTGTATTAAATCTCTTCGATAAGAGATATTTAGGAATAGAATCAAATATAAATGAGAAATCCGCGCGTTTAAATATCTTTTCGTTATATTTACTTACCAGAAGAGTCCACTTCGCGTACGTAACGGAACAGACAAATATTTTTGCAAAATATGTTATTATAGATAAGAAGCAATCAAAATACAATTCATTGATAAAAAGTTGGAAAAACCACTTTCAATATCTGAAATGTACGGATTTCTATTCATGGCTATGTTTATTGTGTGAAAGAAAAATATCCACTTGAAAGAACATTGGTCAACGAATAAAATACTATCAACGGTCAGTCTTCATAAAATCATGGCAAGAGAAACAGGTATTTAAAAATATTCAACAACATACACTTCAGTTATACTAATGAACAGTTGATAAAATCACGAACTGTAATCAATGAACTTAAAGCACGTTTCGCTGAATCATTTTTTCTCCATTCGAGAATGTTTGTATTAATAAGGTGACCAACCGTCCTCCTTTTGAAAGTTCTGTCCTCCCTCGAAAAATGTCCTCTTAGATGTCCTCCTTTTCGATATGTAAAAGTTAATTTGTATATTTCTAAATATTTAATAACAAAATTTTCCCATAATGATGAAAAACACGTTTATTTAATTTTATGTGGGCAGTAATTTTGTTGTGACTAAAATCGGGGAGAGAAAATAATACTTTTCAAAAATGCAACAGTTGCGATTTTCGATTGTGTTCATTTATTCTTTGATTAAATAAACTAGCGATCCTTTGATGAATTAGTAGACTTATTGACTTATTACAATTCTTACTGAACTGAAACACGACAGTAATTATTTATTTCCTAGTGAATATTCGACATACAGACTTAGGTGAGTACAATACAAGTTTTATTAATTAATTATCAATTTTATAATATTATCATTTTATTTACAAGTTTATACAACTCTGTTGTCATAGAACTGTAAAATAATTTAATTTTAAAATTTAATGTTTATTCCTATTCGCTTATGCCGTTAAGTTCCAATTTTAATAATTAATTTTAAATTTCATTTTAGGATGGAAAAATCAAAAAAGAGGAAATGTCAGATCAACAATAAATTGAAAAAGGGATGTCCGTTCATCATATCAAAAAAAGATACATTGTTTTCTGCAATATTTGCCGCGGAGAATTTTGTATTGCAGTTGGAGGCAGAGCAGCTATAACGAAACACTTGTCCACCAACAAACACAAGCAATCATTAGATGCATCAGTTTCTAGTAGCAAAGTAACAAGTTATTTTAAAACTTCAAATTATTCTGAAAATGAAAAGCAGCTAGCTGCAATGGAAGGAACATATGCATTTCATATCATAATTCAGAATCAAAGTTTTCGTAGTATGGATTGTACAACTAAATTATTGGAAAAATTTCACAGTGCTAAATTTTCATGCGTCACGACCAAATGCGAGGCCATTATTAAATCAGTATTTAAAAATTACTGTGACAAAATACTTACAGAACACTTGGAAGCTGCAGCATTTGTAACGATTTTATCTGATGCTTCAAATCATAATGAAACTAAATTGTATCCAATACTAGTAAGATATTTTAATGTAACCAAGGGCATTCGAGTAAAAATTTTAAATTTAGAATCCTTTGAAGACGAAAGAGCTGAAATTTTGTCGCTTATTATTATTCTATATAGAATAATAAGTGAAAACAATTTAAAATCTAAAGTTGTTGCACTAACAGCTGACAATACAAACATCAATTTTGGTAGCCGAAGACGCAAAGGGGTGAATAATGTGTATGTAAAAGTTCAAGATTTACTCCACAAGAAAAAATTAGGAATAGGTTGACTGACGTGATAGAACATAAAATGAGTAAAAAATTAAATGATCTAAATAAAAAATTGACCAAATTAAAAGAAACAAGACGGAAATATTGAAAAATGTAAGGAAAAAGCTTTAATTATAAATCAATCCAAAGAGAGTTTTAACGCGAAAAGGAAATAAAAACACTAGAAAAAGATTTAAATTTTAATTTTGAATTCAAAAAACCACCGATAGAGAATATAATTGGGGGAATTGAAAATAGTATAAAATTCGCGAATCAAGAAACCAAAAACTATATCCGGGAAACAACAAAACATATAATTAAAAACAATATTGAAAAATCAAGATTAAATAAAACGCATAAATATGACAATCCACAAAAAGTCGTTAAAACTCTAAAGGAAAAAAAACTTCTTTTACTTAAAAGCAGATAAAGGAAACGCAATAGTCATTCTCGGTAAGGAAGACTACTTCCAAAGGACTACAGAAATGTTGAAAAAAGGTCCTTACAAAAAAGTGGAAAAAATCCTTTACCCAGAATGATTAGAAACGTGAAAGAATGTATTGCGAGATGCGGAAACATACTAAGCAAAGAACAAAAATACAAACTCACAGTTCCAAATCCCACGATACCAAAAATGTATTGCCTTCCTAAGGTACACAAAAAAGGAAAGGAGATGAGGCCAATAGTTTCGGAAATTAACTCTCCAACTTGTTTAATTTCCAGATGGTTAACGCGACAGTTTAACCAAATGGAAATAAAACCAAGAAATTTCTCAGTAAAAAAAAAACTCATATGAATTTATTAACAAAGTCAAGGATGTAAAACTCAGTAAACATGAAATACTAGTATCCTTTGACGTAAAATCCCTTTTCCCGAGTATACCGTTAAAAAATACAGTAAAATATATGAGAAATTTCTTGGAGAAAAACAAATTGGAGAGCCAAGAAATAAACGAGTACATGCGCCTGGTAGAAGTATGCATAAAGCAAAATTACTTTCAAATAGGAAATACTTTCTACCAACAAACAGAAGGCGCGACTATGGGAAATAGCCTATCTCCCTTCTTAGCCAACCTTTTCATGGGTGAATTCGAATGCGAATTGAAAGAAACCATGGAGTACTTCCCCAGGACATGGGTCAGATATGTCGATGACATTTTCGCCATATTTGACACTAGGAAAGGAAGTATTACAGAGTTCCTTAATACTATTAACAGTAAACACGCATCTATCGATTTCACACATGAAGAAGAGAATTCGGGAAAACTAGCCTTCTTGGATATAGAAATCACAAGAAGCAAAGGTAAACTCGATTTCAATGTACATAGGAAGGAAACAAGTAATAATAGATTTATAACGATAGATTCAAACCATTGTAATCAGCAAAAAATGGCAGCATTAAATTCAATGGTCTTTAGACTAATTAACTTCCCATTATCAAAGAAAAATTATTCCAAGAACTAAAGACAATAGTGCAGATTGCCGAATACTATGGTTACAAGAAAGAAGTGGTGTCAAATTTAGTTAGAAAACAAAAAAACAAACTAAAGATAAAAAACACCACATCTTTCAGAACAGTAATAGACAATAACAAACCAATGTAAAAATCCCATATTATCCAAAATACACAAGAGGGCTATCCAAAACATTAAAAAAGGTAGACTACAGAATAATCTACACAGCTAACAATAGCTTAAAGAATATACTAGGAAATCCAAAGGATCCTCTTGATATAGAAGGAAAATCTGGGATTTATAAAATAAATTGCGAAGATTGTGAAAAATATTATATAGGACAAACCAAAAGGGCGATCGGCATCAGATTTAAAGAGCACAAAGCTGATGTACGATACCATAGAATAGAAAAATCTAGTGTGGCAAACACATGCTTGAAAACGGACACAGTTTGGGGAAATTAGAATTAATTAAACATATTAGACTGCCAAGAGAGCATGGAAATTTATAAAAACAAATCGCGTGTAATGAATTCGGATAATGGTCCAATAAATTCGAGCTTGTTTTCCTTTTGCATTATCGTAAATAATATTTGATATAAAAAAACGCAACTAGAATATATGCATGACACTAGTTTAATATAACAAATATAGATATGAAAAAGTTAAACACAAAACTAACGCATGCATATATTCAATTCATCTAGAACAGACCTCACAAAATGTTAAAATTTTCAAGTACCGTGACATGTAATAAATAAATCAACCCAAGTCTTCAAAAAGGTCGAGAATTTGTAAAATAGAACATGTTTCATAAAACAATAAATAACCGAAAAAATTCATACTGGCAAACCAGATGACGAAATGAAAGATAAAAGCGCCCAGTTGTAGATGGATTGAATAAAGACACAGAACACAACTAGTATAGGTATATATTAGAAAGTTAGTCTAGATTTCAACAGAAAGGCTTTGACAATGATGGCGTCGCCATCGAAATGCATCAGCCGATATAATTATGTAATTATAAATTATATAATTATAAAAAACAAGTGAACAATAAGTGATTATTGAACACTTAAAAACATTGTGGTGTAGGGGTGAAAATTCATTTGTGTAAAGTGAATCAGCCACAGTTCCAAAACAACTAATAAATAGGTTGTAATGCACACATTTTATCAAATGTAATCAACACTGCGTCTTGTGCCATGCCAATTGATGTAGAAGTAATAATAACTACAATTTATTTGTATTTTAGTCGTTTTACCGTTCGTGTGCCTAGTTTAAAACAATTTTGTGAAGAAGCAAATATGGAATACAAAAAACTTTTAGGATATTCAAAAGTTAGATGGCTCTAGATGCTCTTACACCTGCTTTAGAGCGTGTTCTACACTTATTTGAGCCTCTGCGTTCATATTTTTTAAGTTTAAACAAGTGTCCTAAAATTCTAGAATCGTTATTCGATAATGAAATATCTGAAATATTAATGCATTTTGTCTTATTTCAAGGTGAACAGATTTTAGCTACAGAAGTAAGTCTTATTTTAACTGAGTTTATCCTTCAATATAAATCCAAGTTTGAAGAAAAATTTCTACCGTTAACTATAAAAAGAAAATTATCAGAGTTAGAGGAATCAAATCCGGGGATAACGGAAAAATTTGTCAAAGAAGCCCAGAATTTTTAATAATATGTTTTGAATACATCGAAGAATGGTATGAAGCAAACATTACGGGAAATAACAGTTTTCAATGGTGCTTTTTGACTTCGTCTCAAGTGCATTGGAAAGATATTGAATCTTGTGTTCAGTTTTTATCCACAGAACTACCAGACATTAAAATAGACGACAATTGTCTATTTGAAGAAATTAGAAAACTGAATATTTATTTAAATTCTGAAAAATTGGTCGAGTGGGCAAATAAACATGTTGAATTTGATAAAAGATAGATGGAAATATTCAACCATTTCAAAAATGCACATATACTATATGAAAATTTACTTCTTCTAGTCCAATTTACATTGTGCTGCCCTGGCACCAACATAGCAGTTGAAAGGGTATTTTTAATTGATAATGATTTTTGGACAACTGAAAAATCAAGACTGAATGTTAATTCTCTAGCTGCAGCACTTGCTGTAAAATTCAATATGAAAAATAGTTCTTGTACGGATATTTCTAATATTTTGTTAGAAAATGACACATTAACAAAAAATGTTGATTCAATCGAAAAATATTCATATTTAAATAATAATTAATCATAATACTCCTGCGTTATCTATTTATTATATTATAATGCTTTCTGTTTAGTTATTGTTGCAAAGAATATTTTCTTTATTTGCAATATTTGTCTCTTTAATTTATTTATGCCCTCTCTTTCATTGGAAAAAAGTTGGTGACCTTATTAACATTGTATTTTTTGATAATTTTCTAATCAAGAAATTACTTGATATTATCATTATGTACTTATTGATCTTTTGAAAATAGGAGTACAAGTAACTGAAAAGAACTAATTGATAAATGTAACATATAAAAATTATTAACAATAGCAACCTGATATGAATTTTGTTTATATTTAAAACATATATAAGTAATTAGCAATGGCATTTAAATATATATATATATATATATATATATATATATATATATATATTATTTTACTTCATCATTATACTTATAATTAATATGTACGAATATGTGTATATTTAATTCACAAATGATTTAAATACATTAACAATGGTATACATATAGATTATTATGAACTATTTTAATTACTTTTGTTACAAATAATTATTTCAGATAATTAGTAATCAAGAAACAAACACTTCATAATGAAAAAAAATCTTTGTTCTCTAAATACCCTCTCAAAAACAAATTTAATCATTTCAAATATACTTCTGAATATACAATATAAATAATTATTTTCAAAATTATTTGTGTTGAAAACATAGTTATTATCTGTCATAGTAAGAATTTCGACTTGAAAAATTAAAATTATATTATTCATATATTTTGACTTATTGTTGATTCCGATTCACGCATGTTTTCGATTAGTATTTCATAAAAACAATCACGATTTTGATTTTAAAAACATTTCGAAATAAATGCATAATTAATTTGAATATAAGAACTAAAGTATATTAACAAACAGTAAACACCATTGTCAATATTTATTAATAATAACATTTATGACTGATTATAACAATGAAAATTTTGAAATTAAATTAATTGTTTCAATACGTGTATCAATGTGATGAGTAATCGGTGTTATAGGAATTTACCCATTATAATTGATTACAATTGGTTTTAATACTTTTGAAGTGAAATAAATTTTTCCTCAGTTGGTACTGACCTCTGATTGGTCAATTTTTTAGTTTGAACCTTCGACACCTATATCAACGTTTTCTTCATTTAGTAGTGTTAAAATTATCGAAGTGAGTGCTCGCGTCTCGTAAATTTAATTTTTTATAATGATTCATATATATGTGTTTGTTGATCTGTTGTATGCAATTATTTGTGTTGCTTTTTATAATATCTTTGTTATAAGTGTAATTTGAAAGATAACATTATTGTGCGAAAGAAACAACTTCTAACAAATTGAAGTAAATATTTTGGTGTTATATTTAATATCATATATTAATGATCGAATCTCGGTTTCTAGTAAGATAACGATTTTTTTATATAGAGTGATTGTTCTAAATGAATTTTCTACTTCCTGAAAGTCTAAAATCTTTTCGTGATTGTATTTATTACTATTAATGGCACCAAAAAATTTTGATGCGTTTTTTTATTGTATGAGTTAATGTTAAGTCATTGTTTACCGATGAGTCATCATTTTGGCATCATTTTTACATTCGTTTTTTATGCGAAGATTATGATTCTTATATCGGTTATAGTTTCTTTTATTTGATATTATATTGAATTTCATTATTATGATTTTTTGAATATTTCAATATTAGTAAATAAACATAGTGAAAAATTGAATGATCATATCCAATTACTAAATATCAATTCAATTAAAATATTTAAACTCAAAAACGATTTTTTAAACATCGAGATTTATATTAAACATTTTCACAAGTAGATCATATTTCTCTCGAATTGTTTTTCAATATTAGTCTGTTAGGAGTATCAATATAGTTGATATTTTTTAACGTTCATTTAAATATTCAATAACTTTATATAGAATGTGATAAAAGTAATGCTAGTATTTAAATGTAGACAAAATGTCGATCCTTCAATTCATATTGTATACGAAATTCTAATTCTTTTCTACATAACATTGATTAAAACTAAGATAGATGATACTGATATTGAGATATTTATGTTCATAATTCAAGAACGAATTTCTTTTTAACATCAAAAATGGTTGCTTCACATAGATTTCTTATATGATTCTGAGCTTATGTTAATCTACCGTCCTTTTTGTATGACATCCATTTTGAAATCCATCTATGTATTGTTTACGATCATGTCATTAATGTATAATTTCTTTTGATGTTTGCAATATCAGTTCGTTTTTTAATAATTTTATAATTTTAACAATATTTAAAATGTATTCAAAAAATGTTTCTGTACGTTTTAATTGTAATTTGTTATGGCAAATGGATGCCAGTACTTCATCATTAAATATAATTAATATTACTTTTAAGTAATATATATTTGGAGGGTCGTGTTCTCCATATTGTTCACGTGCACGCGTTGTTTTCGATCGAGCAGCTGGAATACGTTTTGTGGTTCACAGCACAATTCTTATGCTTTTTACTTGCTAATCAAATCATATTTGTAAGAATCAGCAAATAAATTACTGGCCACTCGAGTCTCATAATCGCTGCTGATAAGAAGACATAACACCCGTTGTTGATTGCCACAAAATTCATAGCCGTCGCAGCTACGTTCATAGTCGCTACATATATATATATATATATATATATATATATATATATATATATATATATATATATATATATATATATATATATATATATATATATATATATATATATATATATATATATATATATATATATATATATATATATGTATATATATATATATATATATATATATAAATTGTTTACAATATTTTTTATTGTTAAATATTAAAATTTTAACTAAATGTTACTTTTTTACAGTTTCAGCCATCGAATGTACCTGAAAGCCCACCTGTCTTTCAAGGACTGTGGAGAGTCCATACAGGTTTAATGTTTTATTTTTTTTCCTGAATTATACTGTAACGTAACTTCCATCGTTTTCGGCTGTATATTAGATTAGGTTAGTTACTTTTACTTTGATGTCATTTTATGGCTCAATGGCTCTCCATGGAAAATTCCATGCGACGAGTCTTAGATTATTTAACATTTACACACACACACATATATTATATTACACTATTTATTTTTTATTTCAAGTTTTCTCTTTCAGGGCACAAACAATTTCAGTTATTTTTTTTTGTTTTTATTAAATTTATTCATTTTGCTATTTCATTCATTTATTCAGTCATTTAATTTTTATTTTCAAGTTCATGTTGCTTTTTTAATTACTTCAATATTTTTTTTAAATTTAGTTTTTTTATTTAATTTAATTTTTTTTATGGTTTTTAATTATTTAGATAAGGTGGTTAGGGCGTCTATGTATGTGTAACCCAACGTGGTATAGAAATGGCAACGTACATAAAATATTAAATTTTATTCAAAACCTTTCGTTCATTTTAAAAACACATATATATATATATTTGTAAATACATTTCGATAAAAATATTTTGTGCGTGGCAAATGTAGATTTAAAATTTCTATTACTAAATTAGAGGGATTAATTTTTTAATCGGAATATATGGATGTATATTTAAAAATAAAATTAGGAAAAAAACATTTTTCGTTAACAAGTTTATAATTAATAATTTCATTTCGATCACATTAAAATGTATTTCGTTGATCATTGAACGTCAAAAATACAATTGTGAAAAAAATACGTTAAATTCATAATTTGAATTAATGGAACTGTAAATTTTTGCAAAATTTATTTAGTAATAAGTACATAATATAATTTTCAAATTAATATTAGGTAATATCTCGATTAGAAAATTATTCAAAAATACGACGTGAATTGTACATTTTCTGTTAAATTTTTGTTATATGAAATTATTCATTTAGCGATATTGATCGTTCAATTCATGATGTGTCAGTGTCGTTCTACTGTATCTAAAGACAAAATGTAAGGTAAATTCAAGAAAAGATAATGAACATATTACATTTCGTATAGTTCATTTTCAATAGATACGTTATTTTTTAAATAAAGAATAGAAATAATATTCGTTCATTACAAATACTAAGTACGTAGTGTACGTTCTTGATCGAAAATTTTAAGGTAAGTCATATTGTGGCTGTACTCTGAATGGCTCAAATTCCATCTTGATCGTCTCAGGAAGTAGCAGCTAATTACCGTTTTAGCTGTGAAACAAACATATAACACACACATATATACATACAGATATACGTACTCATACAATATATTTCATATACAGTATTTAATCGATCATTATATCATTCCATATATGTTTCGTAAAAATTAACGTTTGAATGATCAACACATGTTAATTTTCATTAAAAGTGCTTCATGAATTAGTAGATATCTACTGTTTTAGTTATAAAACACACATGCCACATTCGTACACACTCACATACATATATACATACGAACATTTTTGCATATTTATACGTTTCTTTCATATATACGATTCGTATTCACATTTGCGTTGTTTTTTTTTTATCTTTGATTGAATTAATTCAGTACAGATACATGTTTGAGTGATCAACACACGAGAGATTGTCTCTACGTCAAGTAAACAGTTAACAAGAAGAAAAGTTCTGTTTGTTTTTAAACAGTGGCAGATTCACTCTAACACGAACGAATTATCAATCACAACAATATGTTATGAAATGTTCGATAATCACTTATTGTTCACCTTGTTGCTAACAAGAACAGTGGGTTAATGCGTGCATTTCGATAAGAGTTATTTCGATAAGAGTTATTTCGATAATGAATATTCGTTACATATACGAATATTAATTTGTGTTATTCTATCTGTTTTCAATCAATCTCCAACCGGTAACTGACGCTTTCTTATCGTTTTCTAATATGATATGTGTATTTAGTGCGTATTTACACACGTTTACTTGTCTACATCTGAGAAGTTTGTGATTTTGAAATGGAGAGAGTTATTATTTGTTGTTTTTTACTACATAGTCCCTGTTTTGGATTTGTGTGTCTTTTCTAACAAACTACATTAACTTATTGTTATTCAATACATTTTTTTCAATAACTCTATTTGAAATTTCTAACGGTTTGTGGAGGAGAGTCTGTTTTATTTGGATGGAATATCTACATGTGTTATTTTTGATTTCGTACTTTCATGTCAGAGTAGTGTGTTCTTATTGTATTATACAATTCATATATTCATACACATATACATGTACACACATACACATAATTCCTCGTCCATACATACATATAGACACAAACACACACACACGCACATTTATATATATATATATATATATATATATATATATATGTTACAGTTTGAGTAGCATAGTGGCTTGAATCACCGCTTTTCATGCGGGAAATTGCGTACGGTACCCAGTCGGAGATTCCCTCATTTCCGATGGTTGAGCATGAGACTGACAACCTCATCTTGTAAAAAATTTATGTCGATAAATTCTGATAAAAAAGGCTCTATTGAACTGTATTAGACAAAGAGGCCTTATACTGAAATTGTCTGTTGAGCCGTTGTTATTGTTGTTTTCAATGATGATGATGGTGATTATGATTATATATATATATTTAGTGCCACATTATCGAGGGTTGAGCATGGGCTGACAACCTCATCTTGTCAAAAAGCCACTATTGAGCTCGAATTGTCCGAGAGGCTTGTACTTAAAATATTCTTTAGAGTCGTTGATGATGATGATATGTATTTGTAAACATCTATGTATATTCATATACATATACAAAAATATCTTCCCCTTTCACTAGTGTCATATACATATATGAATTGCATTCCTATAAAATATTATTTTCAATAATGTAAAAGGCTCAACAAACTCAATATTATTGAACTGTTGACTGAATTAATTACCCGGTACTTATTTATGTAAATTTCCATATTTTTCTACCGGTATAGGTTTTTATGTGTATGTGTATATATAGATGTATGCTTATGTTTATGTATGTACGAGAAATTATGTGTAAATATACATGTGTATGTGTACGTATGTGTATGAATATATGTATAATACAATGAGAGCACTCATAATATGAAAGTAAGTAATACAAAACTAACACACGTAGATATTCAATCAAACTAAAGCAGACCCCCCCCCCTCCCCAACTAATCATTGGAAGTTTCAAATACTGCTAATGGAAAAGAAATAATCAATAGCAATAAGTTAAATCAGTTTATTGAAAAAGACACAAACGAATATATGTATGAGTAACTCTAGACAAGATTTTATAACAAAAAAGCACTGACGACGACTGCGTCGCGATCGAAATGAGCGCATTAGCCCATTGTTCTTGTAAACAATAAATTGAACAATAAGTGATTATCGAACACTTTATAAGATATTGAGGTGTTGGTGGGGGGGGGGTGTGATTGATAATTCATTCGTGTTAAAGAGAATCTGCCACTGTTTTATAACAGAAACAGTACCTCTCTATATATGTGTGAAAATGATAACTGCATATGTTCATCAAGAGTCTATAAAATTATAAAAATAGTATAATGTTTAAAATGCTTATTTTTTTAAAAAAAATAAGATCAGAATCGCTTACTGTTAAATTGAAATGTTTTATATTAAAAAACATTCAAGTGCTTAATAAAACATTGGGAGAATGACCTAATTGTTTACTTTCCCATAAATGTTCTTCAACTTGTGTAACAATATAAAAAAATTGAATAACTCATCAATTAAAAATTCAGTTTTCATTTTAATTATAATGGTATACACTTCTGGAATAAAACCTCCATCACCTCCATTAATACCTAAAACATAAAATTTAAAATAGTAACAATGTATATAAAAAAATATCAAAACTTTATGTAGCTTCTACTAATTTTTATTGCTATGTGTGTGTGTGTGTGTGTTGAAATTAAACAGTGAATAGAAATTTTATCAAATTATTTTATATTAAATTCAATATTATTAATTTGAATAATAAAAACAACAGGGTATATCATAAGTTAAATAAATAAAATGATCATTCATTATTTCACATTACAAACCTGTCTGAGTTTCTTTATCACAGGTATGTGGACGAACCAACACGCCCTTAGTATGAGTATTTGGTTTACTCATTGTCATAGGCTTTTTAAACTTAGGTGATTGTGGGAGATCCATAATTACCTGTTCAATAAAATTATTTTTGACTTGTGACACCACAATAGTTTAATTCCTCTCTGTTAAAATCTAGATTATTGCAAAAACTGTTGGTCAGTTGTTCGTTGGTCAAATGTTCAAAACGTTCAATTTTTGATTGGTCAATAAATACAATAAACTGGAAAAACATAAGCTTATAATAACTAAACAGTCGAATAAAATTGAATACCTTAATATTATACGTGGACGGTAGAAAAACGCTAATATCTGGACAACATTTTCATCGAAAAAAATAAACAGCAACGAGATTTGTGCGCCAAAAAATTTAATATCAATTTACACTCTAGGTGGCTTAGAAACCATTACCGACAAAATGAAAATATTACTTTTCAATCGCTTCATATTTAAATAATAGTACACATTATTTGATTTAATAATGAACACTTTTAAAAAATCAAAACCACATAATAACTGTATATTATCATTTAACAATTTTCTAAAACTCTTACAAATATTCTCTTTTTATTATTATGTTACCTCTACTGTATTTTTTCCCTTCTCTAGAGATTTTGAATATCCATAAAAGTAACATGCAGTGTATTAATTGAAATGTTTTATATTATAAAATTACTAAAAATAGGTTTTGGAAATTTCTCCTGTAGCTCATACATATCTAAGCCTATCATCCTATCTTTCTTTAAATTATCAACCACTCATATACATCAAAATATTCTTAAGGATAATAAGCTGACTGTTACTATCCTTGTACATATGCACTTACTATCAACAAATTCAGTATATGAAGTTGTAATCTAAATTCGTCTTCTCTGCATTATATATTATCGTTTGATTATAATGTTTCCAATAAATTATCTACTAAATGTACATAGAATTGTCTGACAATGTTTGAAAAGTAAATTGAATTCGCGCTCTTACTGTCAGCTTCGGTATTAATGTAGATACATATTGAAAATATTAAAATATATACTGATACTAAACTCACATATATATATATATATATATATATATATATATATATATATATATATATATATATATATATATATATATGGTGGGGTCGGAAATATTTTTGTGTATATTACTAATCATTTCATTTTCAACGATAGAGACGTTAAGGTCGGATTATTATTGAAATAATATTTGTTGTATTTGAAATAATTTTTCGTACAATGTACATTTATCAAATTAATGATACAATTTTTTAAATGACAATCAAATTAAAAAATGTACCACTCGTTCTCGTTTATAAGCTTAATATAATGCTATTTTTATTATGTCCCTTTTTTAACTTCTACACCTACCCACACATCCATGAATATGAATACGTGTGATGTGATATATATATATATATATATATATATATATATAAAGAGAGAGAGAGAGAAAGATAGATAAAATTTGAAAAACTGTCACATATATTCAAATAAGACAATATATCAAGCAAGTTTGTTAAGTGTAATTTATGGAAACTATTTGAAACTTTAATGATGTATAAGAATATTTTTAGTATGACAGACAACGTAAGTTAATTAAATAGTAACAAAAACATGTCTGCTACTTTAACGACATTCGTAACGTGGATGAAACTGTATAAGAAATAAATCAATATTAAGTTTCAGATTAATATTTCATTTTATGTATTTAGGTTTGTTGATATCAGATGTATTTAATAAATTTTCTTTGTTATACGTACAAATATATATATATATATATATATATATATATATATATATATATATAAATATATGGGAAAATATATAAATGAAAAAGGATAAGTATGTAGAAAATTTCATAAAACTACTGAACGAGAACATAAGATTTTGTTGCGTTGCAATTATAATAAAAATAACATTTAACACGTTGAGGACGGTGCAGTTTTTTCTATGTCGCTTCATCGGGCGGCAGTAAAAATCGTACTTTGCTGAACCATTCGCGTGTGAGCCACCGGTGCCGTCCTCAACATGTTAAAAAAAATATGTGTTTATCAAACACGTAGGCATGGTGATGAAATATACATGTGTGAATGATGCAATTGTATGTGTTAAAAGTGTATACTAGCTGTTTCAATCGAAAAATATTCGAATCTGCTTACAATATTGGTTTGTTAATAAATTTGACTGTAAAAAAAGTAATAGCTAATAGTTTTCTGATCAAAAAAATTACTTGTTCCTTTTATCAAATAAATAACAGCATTTATATTTTCAACAGACTATATGGCTGCAGTAAAATGGAAAGATAAAAAAGATGTGGTTGTATGAACACAACAATACATTCTTTAGATTTTTCCGAGACGGGAAAAGTAAACCGATGCAATGGAGAAAAAATTTTTGAAACCAACAGCAATAATAGATTATAATAAAAATATGTGTGGAATTGATATAGGCGACCGAATGTTAAATAAATTTCACACAATGCGAAGATGTAACAAAGCGTATAAAAAATATTTTTTTATTTTCTGGATATGATGCTGTTAAATAGTTATATCCTCTTCAAGAAAAATAAAAAGGATCGAGCTTTCCACATTTACAAGCAAAAACTAGCGGAACAAATTATTGCCAAATATTTAAAAAATAAAAGGATAAATGAGACATGATCTATAAATGATTCAATGACAAGGTATACTGGCCGGCACTTTCCCACAAGAATACCTCCAACGGAAGCAAAGGGAAGAAAAGCATCAAAGTGATGCAATGTATGTTTATTTAAGTCCTTTAGAAAAGAAATTGTTTTTAAATGTGATATTTTCGATGTACTGTTATGTAGATCATTTTCAAATTTACCATATTAACAACCATCTAAACACGTCTTTCGCGAATTATCACTAGAGCGCGGGAGCCGACAAAACACAATTTTTACAAATCAGCGGTATGGTGTGAAGAATGTGTAAACACCGGTATTTGGCGAAGTAAAAATTATGCATATTCTATTTTTTATTTTATTTTTATAATTTTGCGAGCATATTTGAAAAAATCACCCGCTTCTCGATTTGGATTGGCGAAAAATGCCCGCAAACAATGTGTTAATTAAAAAAATGTACGAACTATCTCACTTTATGTACTGTACAAATGTATAATACTCTCTTTTGTCTAATCATTACGCGTAATTTCTAAGTAAAATAATAATAAACAAAAATACAAGAGCTATCGTTGTGCAGTAGCGTGTGATACGATCCTCTTTTATCAATTAAACGTCTCTGAAGATTACTGCTAGGAGCGTATTTAAAGCTGTAATGAACAAAAAAAAATGTGAAAATTCATTTTGTAATTATTTGTGAATTTGAAAACAATACACGTAGAGAATTAATCTATGTGCTATATAATCTAGAAAAATATTTTTTGAACTATTGATGTTAACTTTTTATGATTATTAAATAGAATTGAAAATAAAATATGTATAGAAGCAATTAAATGCAGTTTTCGTTTATTCGTTTTCATTTCATATTATTTTAAGGAATTTATTCCATTTTACTACATTAATATCGATAAAAAATATGCCGACTTAAAAAAATCGAACTTAACGCAAATGGATATTTATTTTTTCAAGTCAGAAAACAAAGTTTAATTCCAAATGAAATATTAGTTATCTGAATCTGTAAAATTAAATAATAACATATTATTTTTATGAATAAAATAGGCTGTAATTATTTGTTCATTAACATTTGAAATTTATTTATTAAAAAAATACAAATTTCAGTGAATATTTCATTTCTCAATTTTCACTTTTTATTAATATAATGAATAACATATATATGAATATACACCCAGCATACATACACTGTATATATATATGTGTGGCGACTCGACTGTCGCCGTTTGTGGAAAATGAAATACCGAGTTGCTGATGACTACGGCATTTATTTCCCGTGGTTAACGTGGATGTCCAGATGGTTTCTTGTTGGTTAGAGACTTGAGTCTCTGTTTGCCTGACTCCTTTGTGGTGAGTTCAGTGTTCTGGATCGATGGAGCTCAGTGAGAACACTGGCTGTCGATCCTTCGGGATCGCTGTGTTTTATGCAGATTTTCTGCTGAGTCGGCTGAATTAGCTGTTTCGCTCTCGACTCCACCGTTCGTTGTTGTGGGCGGAGTCAGCGTTTGCAGCTGATTGCTTCAGTCGCCTGCTGTGTGCGGTGGTGACTGTTCGCGGTCGTTGTGCGTGACCGCCACAGCTACTCCCTCCCCAGTGACCCTGACGGAGTTAGGAGGAACGATATCCTCTTGTTGGGGGTCCTGGTGTTTTGGCGGTTCGTTGGAGCTGCTGTGTTGCCTGTGGCGCGAGCGTGTTGCTTGTGGCGCGAGCGTGCTGCTTGTGGCGCGTGTTGCTTGTGGCGCGTGTCGCATTGGGCGGCCTGCGTGTCGCATTTGGGCGGCCTGCGTGTCGCATTGGGCGGCCTGCGTGTCGCATTGGGCGGCCTGCGTGTCGCATGTGGCGGCCTGCGTGTTGCGCCGTTGTCGTGCCGTGTGTTGCGCCGTGGAGTCAGTTGTTTGTTGGCAGGCGATTCTTGCGTTGGCAGCTATACTGTTCTTTGATCGCTCGAATGCCTGCCTTGTTTGCTGGAGGACTTGGTTGGAACCGGTGCGCGTGCTGTGTGAGGCTGGTTGCCTGTGGGTTCCGCACGTGTCGCTTTGGTGGTTCGGATGCGCTTCTTGTTTGGCTGGTCGCAGCTGTCGTAGTGTCCACTCTCCGTGGTGATGCTACGCTGCGATGTTGCAGCCGGTTTGGCGCCTCTGTTGTGGTGGCCGAAGGGCGTGGTTCGCTCTCTTCGGGGCATCCTGTGGGTGACGGGGATCTGCTGGCTTGTGCTTGATCCGCGTGTCACCGGTGGTCCTCTTGTTCTTCTGCGGTTGTTCCGCAGTGTCGTCGCTGGTTCGGTCCATGTTAATCACGTCAGGGTCACCAATGTGGCGACTCGACTGTCGCCGTTTGTGGAAAATGAAATACCGAGTTGCTGATGACTACGGCATTTATTTCCCGTGGTTAACGTGGATGTCCAGATGGTTTCTTGTTGGTTAGAGACTTGAGTCTCTGTTTGCCTGACTCCTTTGTGGTGAGCTCAGTGTTCTGGTTCGATGGAGCTCAGTGAGAACACTGGCTGTCGATCCTTTCCCAAGTTCCCAAGTTAGTGTCAATATTGACCTCTTTTTGATTCTTTAATTAAGTTCATCTTTATCATTTAATGTACCTAGGGACGTTTGATGCCCCCGTCGCTCATTATGCGTCTTCTTATCTTTTTTATGTCATCTTGTCTTATTTCAATCTATTCTGTATTTTATCTGGGAAAAATTGACTAAAAAACCCAGATGTCTTGTAATAGTTGCTGCCTTTTATGCTGGCAGCTTTTACCCACCCCCTTCCCGGTCGAGGCTATTACTTCCCCGACCAATAGAACTTGTCTGACTTCCGGTTTGTCTTTTTACATCTTTTATACTCGTTTGTTTCTTTCCATTCGTTTGTTCGTTTGCCTCGTAACTTTTTGTAAACACGTACGGCTGCAATGTAACATTTCTTCTGCGATGTTTTCCTACCCGATGTTTCAAGGGTACAATCTTGTGCCTTCCAAGTCCATCTATTAACGGATTAGCATGGACCTTTTTCCTCTTGTAGAATCTCCATCCTGACTTGTTAATGTAGTCTTCGATCATGTCTATATTGGCTTCTTGGTGCAGTACTATCGTCTTTTGTCTGCAACTCTTGTTCAGTGCCATCTTCAGTATCTTATTCTGTATAGTTTGCAGCGATTTGATGTGGGAGTTGAACGAATTTCTCCAAATCGGTGCTGCATACGTCATCACTGGTCTGATCACTGCTTTGTATATTGTCAGCTTGTTTTCTGCATTCATGCCGCTGTTTTTGACCATCAAACTGTAGGTCTGTTGCAATGCTCCCATGGTCTTGCGTCGCGCTGCCTTGATATGCTCCTTGAATGTGAGCTTCCTATCCAGGTGTACGCCCAGATATTTTACGGAGTCTTTCCATTCGACTAGGGCTCCGTTCATCTCAACCGCACCAGGTGTTACGGTTTTGCTGTTCGTGAATAAAATTCCTTCAGTCTTGGCGTTGTTTATCTTGATTTTCCAAGTGCTGAAGTACTCTGCAAGCAGGTCCAGTTGCGACTGTAATTCCCTTCTGATCTTCTCCAGGTTCCAGTCTCGTATGAATATTGCCGTGTCGTCTGCATATAGGGCAAGTTGAACTTTATCTCTCCTGGGTAGGTCATTAATGTAATAATTGAACAGGATGGGCCCCAATAACGATCCTTGGGGTACGCCAGCACTGATCGTCTTCTTGTCGGAAATCTTCCCATTGATTTCTACTTTAAAAGATCTTCTTCGGATATATCCGTCTATTAGTTTTACTAGGTAGTATGGTGTCTTATACATGATGAGTTTATAGATAAGTCCATCATGCCATACTGTGTCAAAGGCTTTCTCGATATCTAACAGTATCATGCCCATATTTCTGTTCTTTCCTAGTCTTTCCGTTGCGTGTTCGACTATTCGAGCTAGTTGATGAACCGTGGAGTGTTTCCTTCTGAATCCAAACTGTTCATCCCTTATGACTTTGGCGTCGTCTTCGAATGCGTGTATTCTGTTGAGAATGACTTTCTCAAGGACTTTGCTCATGATGGGCAGCAAGCTAATCGGTCTGTAGCTGGCTACTTCGTTGCTTCTTTTTCCTACTTTTCTGATAGCCACTATCTTGGCATTCTTCCACTGCTCGGGGAAATGTTGTAGTCTCATTGCCGCATTGCATATATCGGTCAATGCGACAACAGCCTTCTTCGGAAGCTTCCGAAGTACGATGTTCTGGATATCATCGTTCCCCGGGGCCTTGTAGGGTTTCATGTCTTTTATCGCATCGACTACTTCTTTCGGCGATGTGCATTCGACTTCCTCGTTTATCAGTTCCTCTATCTGTACCCCCTCTGGGTACCTGTTTTCTCTCCATCGGTGGACGTACTCTTCCACCTGGCGGGTGTGGTCGGCGTCTCCGATGTCTTCACTTGCTCTGTGGACCTTCTCGAAATAGTCCGCTATCATCTCGACTCGTTCTTCTATTGTATGCGAGAAGGTGCCATCTGGTTTCTTTAGCGGCGGGACCTCTTCCCTTTTCCTCTTGAGGCTTCTCACCATGCTCCACACGCTGTTATCTTTTATGTCCAGTGCGGCGAGTTTTTCTTTCCATGCTTCGTTTCTTAGCACGTTTATCTCCCGCTTGATTTCGTCTGAGAGACGATTACGCAGAATTCTATATGCATCTCTTCTGGTCCTCTGCCATATTTTGCGTGCGGTGTCCCTGGCTTTCATCTTTTCTTTAAGCTCGTACGTGAGTTGTACATGGTACGGCTTGTAGCTAGTTTCTGGGATGCATTTCTCCATGGCATCCTTGACTGTTCTGGTGAGATCGTTTACTTTCCTCTCTAATTGTGCTTTGTTTTCTATAAAGCCTGTCTCTATTTTGTCGTCGATCAGCGTTTTAAACTGTTCCCAATCAGCTTTTTTATAGTCTTTTCTCATGGCTATCTTCCGTTTGACGTTGACGTCTAGGGTCATCACTACCGGGTTGTGATCTGAGCTCAGCGACGGTAGTGAGGCTATGTCTTCTTCTACTATGTTTTTCATCAGGGCAATGTCCAAAACGGAGGGCATTGCGTTTCTCTTATAGTATGTCGGCTCTGGCGGAAAAGCAATCACATAGTTGCTTCGGCTGGAGTGACGCTGCAGCAGCTTGCCTGCTGCATTCTGTCTTCTGCAGTTCCAGTCTCGGTGCTTGGCGTTGAAATCACCGCTGATTATTACTCTGTGGGCGAGACTGAAAATCTTGTCGATGTCATCAGTTATGAGGTCGTTGTTCGGACTTCTGTAGGCCGCTACTACTAGTATTCTGGCCGGTATCTCGATAATGGCAGCAGCTACTTGTAGCGTTTCCAACTCCGGGATGGCTGCCTCGTACGAAGGTATGTCACTTTTAATATAGAGTGACACGCCTCCGCCTCGTCCTTGTGGTCTGTTTCTGTGATACCCCTTATAGCCAGGTATCGCTAGAAATTTATCGTTTTTACAGTTCGTCTCTGTCGCTTTCGCGACGTCAATCTTGTGATCGACTATAAATCTTTTGAACTCGTCGAGTCTCCCCTCGAGTCCGTTTGCATTCCAGAATGCAGTCCTCAGTTTTTCTCTCCTATTTGAGAGTTCGGCTAGTAGTCGAACTCCCCCATGTAGGACATGACGATCCTACAACGTTCCCTGGGGGAGGATGTGCCCTCTAGTTCGACCCGCATTCGGCGTGCTGCGGCAAAGATTCTCTGGACATCTGGCATGTCACTGAAGTACTCAAATACGGGGTGTTCTTCCGGGTCTCGACTCCTGCCCGCTGTCGATCCTTCGGGATCGCTGTGTTTTATGCAGATTTTCTGCTGAGTCGGCTGAATTAGCTGTTTCGCTCTCGACTCCACCGTTCGTTGTTGTGGGCGGAGTCAGCGTTTGCAGCTGATTGCTTCAGTCGCCTGCTGTGTGCGGTGGTGACTGTTTCGCGGTCGTTGTGCGAGTTTTGTTTTCGGTGTAATGAAAGATTGAAAAAATCACAAAGTGGAGTTTATTAATGATTCTTTTGAATACAACAATAATACTGATTATAATATAATTCATGTAAGGCTTATATAGTTAACTGGTCTATTAGGTCAGCGTATTTGTCCTTCGGATAAACAGTTCGTGGGAATTGCAAGTCAGCGAATTTGTCTTTTGAATTATGTCTTCCTTTATTAATCTTCAAATGTTTTGATTAGAAATTCATAATTCGTTGTTCATTTGTCGTATTGATATGTCAGCGAATTTGTCTTAATGAATGACTCGTTGTTCGTTACTCGTGGGATTTGCAAATCAGCGATTTTGTTATTTGGATGATGACTTCACTTAGCCTTCAAATGTTTAATTACTTAGCCTTCAAAAGTAAATCAATCATCGAGGTTTCATAACTCCTCCGTCCTTAAAGAAGAATTCGGGGGATGTCCTCCGGATTTGTCGATTCGGCTTGAGTTTGGATTTCCTCCTTGTTATTGAATTTAGTTAAACAATTATATATTATACAGTAATACAGGAAATATATAAATATTACAAATATTACAATATACAATATTTTTGTCAAAAGATTGAATTTATAAAAATGGATTGGATTTTCTGACAATGTTTTTTATTTAAATTTCCAATTCATTTTTTTACATGGTTTAACTACTTAAATCAATTTTATCTAAATTTATCGGTTTAAAATTTACATTGGAATGATGTCTTTATTGACACTACACTTTTGCACTGCTGTTATAATTTCTGGGGTTGTTATTATCCATTTATTGTTTTCAATTTTCTTTTTGAATTTTACACTGTTGATTTCGACTGGTACTAATTCACAATTTACTATATTTTGGAATATTTTAACAAATTTATTTCACTTGAGTTTAGGATTTCTTTAATTTTCACAGGGGCGATTTCTTGACAGATGAATTCTTCTTCTTTAACTTCTTTACATTCGTTGTCCATAATTTTGCTCGTTTAGGATTAGGTAATTGGATCGTGGTAAGATTACTCTGAAGGTATTATTTTGTTGGTAAAAGGTATAAATGGTAATAATCATAATTTTTATTTTTAACAATAGGTATAAAAATGATTTCGTTATTTTATTACAGTTTTTGACATTAACAGTTTTTTTTTCTAGAAACAATGCATTTTCTAATGTTAGTTCAAAAGGTAATTTACCATACTTTAAGTATTGAATGATTAATTTTGCCTTGTATAAAAGTTTATTAGATTCTATTATTGAATTATGTAGAGTATTTAATTTTGTATATGTTATAGCGATTTCTATTATTATTATTTATTTTTTTTAGGATGTCATAGATTATTTGGTTTTGTGCAATTGTTTTTGTATTGTTTTGAAAACTATCAATCGAATTTTGTAAAAGAGTCATTTGTTTATTAGTTATCGATTTTAATTTGGTTGGTTTGATTTTCTGAAAATATTGTTAAAGTTTCGTCATAATTTTCAGCGTCGTGTTAGTCAAGATTTTCTGTAATTGATTTTATTACAGTTCCTAGTTCATATATTAAGCCTTGTTTAATTTTTTTTTTTTTTTTTTTTTTTTTTAAAGCATTTAATTGATTCATTTGAATAGTTATTATATTTATTAAACTTATGATTAAATTAAATTATACTTGTGATGTCGTGAAATTTACTGTGCGTTATTCTGTTGAGGTAACAGATTAGTATCCTGCAAAAGAGGAGGTTTCTTTAGTTCTTTAATGTGTATTGTCTCTTTTTTGTTCTTATTGTTTTCGTTAGTTATTTCAACGCGATTTCTTTCTAATAATTTTGTTATTTTATATGGTCCTATAAATTTATTATGTTTTTTATTTCTTTTGTTAGGATTTTGTTTAAATACGATTTGTCCTAATTCAAATTCTAGATTAATGTCTCCTTGTGTATTATGTTTTGATATTACTTTTTCTTTTTCAATATTAATTTTTTCATTAACTTTTTCATAAATGTGTTTTAATTTTTGTTTGTGATTTTCAGCATATTCTGAATAAAAGGAATTTGGTATGAAGATATCGTTAGGGTTTTTCGAATTAGTGTGACCAAATGTTAGTTCAAAGGGTGTATAATTTGTTGTGTTATGTATCGAGTTGTTATAACCTAGTATGGCATAATCCATTAAATCATTGTCTTCTTTAGGGTAAATTTCTTTTAGTATTCTCAGGTGTTCTATTATTGTTGAATGAAATCGTTCAACTATTCCGTTAGATTCATGATGTTTTGGGGTAGTGAAATGAATTTTTATTTTATGACATTTTAATATTTCTTTTACTGTTTCATTGTTAAATTCCGTTCCGTTGTCTAATATGAATGTTTCTGGTATTCCGAATGAAGTAAAGTATTTAATTAAAGCTTTAGCGATATGAATCGCGGTTTTTCCGATAATGGGAATTGCTTGTGCAAATTTAGAAAAAGAATCAACTAATGTTAAATAATTTTTGTGGTCGTAAGTGAAAGTATCGATATTAACAATTTGGAAAGGTTTTGTAGCTGTTTCAGTTAACATGAGGGGTGTATAGGGTGTTTTTCTAGCGTATTTTGTTCGTTGACAAATTTCACAATTATTTATATAGTTTGTAACAGCTGTTTTTAAATTTAACCAATAGTAATTTTGTTGGAGGTATTTTATTGTTTCAGAAATCCCTCTATGATTAGTTTTACCTTCATGGTGATTTTTAATTAAGAGAATTTGTTCATCTTTATTTACTACGGTATTTATTTTTTTTAAACATCGTATTAATTTAGGGCCTTTTTCCGAAAAGTGTTTTAAATATATGTTATTAAAGTCTTTATACAATGAATCATTATAGAAATGAATAAAGTATTTTCTGTCCGATATTGTATAGTCTTTAAGAAATTGCAGAATTAAATTATTATTAACTTTATCGGGAATTTTGACTGTTAGAATTTTATGATTTTCATAATTGTTCTGAATTACATCTAATTTATTATATATCTGGGGAAGTACGTGAATTTGATTTGGTTTATTGTTGATGATTTCATCTAGTATTAATATTCCATCGTTTGAGGTTTCATTATATGTTGTGTGTTGTGTTGACATTGTTGTGTCAGGATTTGTTTGTCTGTCAGGGGGTTTTATTTGTATGTCGGGTAAAATTTTAACTTTCGGTTTTATTTTATTAATAGAAGGGGTTGAATTATTTTGGAGAGGATTTTTAGCAAGCGATCGCAGATATTCTAAAGTTTCTTTATCAATTTCGCCTGGATTGTTTACTAAAGATTCACTTTCGAGAGCATTAATTTTTACGCGAGAAAGTGCATCAGCATTAGTATTTAATTTTCCTTTTTTGTATACAATGTCGTAATCGAATTCTTCTAGTCGGAGTCTCCATCTTATTAATTTAGAATTCGGTTCTTTCAAATTAGATAACCATACTAATGGTCGGGAATCCGTATATATCGTGAATTTACGTCCGAATAAGTAAAGTCTGAAATATTTGCTCGCCCATACGATTGCAAGTAATTCTTTTTCGATAGTACTATATTTTTGTTCTGTATCGTTTAATGTTCGTGAAGCGAATGCGATAGGTTTGTCCGAACCGATTGTTCCTTGTGAAAGAACTGCACCAAGTGCAACATTAGATGCATCTGTGGTTAATATGAATTTTTGTGTAAAATCTGGGTATTGTAAAATGGGAGAATTTATTAGAAGCTTTTTACATGTATTGAATGCTGATTTAAAATTTTCGTCATGTATTATTTTATGATTTTTCTTTAAACATTGAGTTAATGGTTTTGTTACTTTAGCAAAATCTTTTATAAATTTTCTATAATAACCGACTAATCCTAAAAAGCCTTTAATTTCTTTGGGGGTTTTTGGTATTGGGAAATTCTTTACCGCGTGTATTTTATCAGGATTTGGTTTTACTCCATCTGGTGTTATTATATGTCCTAAGTAATTGGTCTCTTTTTTCAGAAATTCCGATTTATTTAACTGTATTTTAAAATTTGATTGTCTTAGTCTTTCGAAAACTGATCGTAATCTGTCTATGTGTTCTTGCAATGATGTACTAAATATTACTATGTCATCTAAATAAACTAGACATGTCTCGTTTTGTAGACCTCTTAGTATATTATCCATAACACGTTGGAAGGTAGATGGTGCGTTTTTTAATCCGAATGGCATACGTTTAAATTCGTAGTGACCATTTTCGGTAGAAAATGCTGTCTTTGAAATGTCGTCTGAGTTTATTTCAATTTGATGAAATCCGTTCGCCAGGTCTAATGTCGTAAAATATTGACTTTTACCTAACTTATCCAATATGTCAGTTATATTAGGAAGGGGATATTTATCGTTTACAGTATGTTCATTTAATTTACGATAATCAATTACTATACGCCATTTTCTTTTGCCTGTTGCATCTAATTTTTTGGGGACAATCCAAATAGGGCTCGACCAAGGGGATGTCGAGGGTTGTATAATCTCTTGTTTTAACATTTTTTCAATTTGATTTTTAACTTCTTTTTTATGAATTTCGGGATATCTATATGTCTTTGTAAATATTGGAGTATCGTTATTTAATTTAATTTTGTGTTGTATTTTATTAGTAAAAGTGAGGGGAATATTTTCATTATAAAATATATCGTGATATTTTAAACATAATTTTCTAATGGCTTGTTTTTCTTCTATGTTACAATGATCGAGACGTAAATTTTTTAAATTTTCTTTTGACATATTACATTGAGTTTGATTGTATTCATTATTAATTTTAGTTTGTCCTATAAAATTAACGTCGTTGTTTGTTATTATTTCTATATCAAAACGTTGATTAATTTTTAAATTCATGTATTTTGAGCTTGAATTTACTATTGTTGTTATGGCGAAATAATTTTCAATATTAACTACAGCTTGGGGTGTTTCTAAATTTTCTGTAAATTTAATATGTTTTAAAATTCCTATGCCTTCTTTATGATTAACTGGTAATCTGACTACTTGCTCCGTTCTCGGGGGTATTACTATTGAGATGTTGTTACCTTCTAATTCTGGCTTTAAATTTGTTTCAGGTTCATAAATTATTGGTATTTGTGCGAATTTTGAAGATAATAATTTGTCATGTAAATTTACTGTCATTTTTAATTGTGTGAGTAATTCGCTACCGATTATTCCGTCATATGTTTCGTTGAATCCAAAAAGATAAAATTTATGAATTTGATTAACATTAAAAATTTTGAAAACTGGTATTTTTATTATTTCGTCATGAAATGTGGTATCATGTGATGTTTTTATTGTAAAATTTTCTTTAGTAATTTTATTTTTATAATATTTATAAGCTAATTCAGGTGTGATTATACTACGTGAGCTACCGGTATCTATTAAAAATTTTGCTTTGAGTTCCGATATATATATATGTGGTAAATGTGTTTGATTTAAATTTAAATTTATTATGGTGGTTTGTTTGTTAGTTCTACCCGTGGAAAATTTACATTTTCATCATTTAGGATTTCACTTTCATATGTTTCCTGAGGTGCGTAATAAGGATTGTTTAATTCCTCATTGTTATAATCATTTTGTGGTATTTGTATTTCGTGATCGTTAGTATCGTATGTGTCGTCATATTGTGTATTGTTAATTTCGATATTTTGATTTTCAAAAGGATTTTCAAATTCGTGATCTAATGAGTTTTCAATATGTTGGTTGTATAGTCTGTTCTGGGTATATGTTGGACGTGAGAATTGTTTTGTGTTTCCCGAGGATGTGTCCATGGGTTCTTCTCTATATTGTTTTATTGGGTTTTGAATTTGTTTTATGTATTCTTCGTTTTTCCTAATCATACTAGATTTTTGATTTTGATATGGATGTTGTGTCTGGAAACTATTATTTGGTTTCCATTGAGTGTTTTGTATTTGTTGGAAAGGTTGTGGTCTGTATATTGGTCTTTGATAGTTGAATTGTTTGAATCCGAATTGTTGAGGATTCGACTGTTGGAAATTTAGTGATGGTCTATATGATTGTTGGAAATTGGGTGATGGTTTATGTGATTGTTGTAAATTTGGTGATGGTTTATATGATTGTTGGAAATTTGGTTGTTGTCTTGTCGGAGTAAACCGTGGGATGGGTTGGTATGTCTGAAAGTTCAATGTGTTGTTTTTTTGTTGACTATATAGAAAATTCTCTTCTTCGATAAGTAGAGACATCGCTTTTTCTAAACTGTCAGGTTGTCTTAATCTGATGTTATTTTGAATCTGCCCGGTTAGTCCGCGAATAAAAGTTTTTAATGCTAAGTCGTCATAGTTACGTGAATAAATTAATTTTTCGTCTTGTGTATAATTTAGAGTATTCAATTTCGAAATAATTAAACTTCTAGCATCTTGACAGCGCATACCAAAACAATACATAGATTCGTTTTTAAATGGTTTTAAAATTATTAAATCCTGTACCAAACAATCTATATTTCTTTGATCTCCAAAACTGAGATTAAGGGCTGATTTTATGCTCGACCAAGTACATAATTCTATTCTAGAACCTATCAAATTTTGAGCACGACCAATGAGTTTACTGATAACTGCTCTTAATAAAAAATTATTAAGTGCATGGTCTTCCGGGTGTGAGAATGTTGAAATTAAATTCTCGCAATTGTCTAAAAATAAATTTAAGGTATGAGGGTTTCCATCATACTGAGGTATAGTGTCTATATGTAATCGAAGTAATTGATAATTTACTTGATTTGGCATGTTGGTTTTATGTTTTTGTTTCAAGAGAAAACTGAATTTATTTAGTTCACTAATTAAATTGTTTAGCTCCGTCACGTTTATTTTATTATTAAAAAAAATTAATTCTAAGTTACTACAATTATGATTATTATAATTAGTTGGGGGTTAGATTTATGGGAATTGAGGGAATTGTTTTCGATTGAAAAATTGTTTGGTTTAAAAAATTTTTCGACTTACAATTTGCGAATTTTTCATTTCTTTGTTTCTTGTTTGTTTCTTGTTTCTTAACCTAGCTGACTTTGTCGATTTGTGTCCTTCGTCAGGTTCCTTAGGAGTTGGCGATTTTGTCCTCGTCCTAAGTGGCTTGAAGGTTGGCGATTTTGTCCTTGCTCCAAGTTGTCTAGAGGTTGGCGATGTGTGTCCTCGCTCCAAACTTTCACTTTTTTCTTCAAACTTTTGTACACTTTAACAATTTTTTGATTTCTTTTGAAATCTGTAGGTTTTTCCACTTTTTAACTGTGAAAACAGACCGTATGCGATATACGTTGTGTGAATCAATCCTACCGACTGCGCCAGTTTTGTTTTCGGTGTAATGAAAGATTGAAAAAATCACAAAGTGGAGTTTATTAATGATTCTTTTGAATACAACAATAATACTGATTATAATATAATTCATGTAAGGCTTATATAGTTAACTGGTCTATTAGGTCAGCGTATTTGTCCTTCGGATAAACAGTTCGTGGGAATTGCAAGTCAGCGAATTTGTCTTTTGAATTATGTCTTCCTTTATTAATCTTCAAATGTTTTGATTAGAAATTCATAATTCGTTGTTCATTTGTCGTATTGCTATGTCAGCGAATTTGTCTTAATGAATGACTCGTTGTTCGTTACTCGTGGGATTTGCAAATCAGCGATTTTGTTATTTGGATGATGACTTCACTTAGCCTTCAAATGTTTAATTACTTAGCCTTCAAAAGTAAATCAATCATCGAGGTTTCATAACTTGCGTGACCGCCACATATGTATGTATGTATAAATGTGAAGAAAAATTTCTAATTTCTATTAATCCATTATATTTATTTTTAGGTAAATAAACTAAAGTGATTTACAACGGTAGAATTCAACGTTTAATATTTATTTTATTTCGTATTATTATAATATGATTTATTTTTTATAATCTTTTAAAGTATGATACTTCCTGAAGCAATTCCCGATGTGCATAGAAGGAAGTTTTTCGCATGTCTCGCAAATTAAAATTATCTCCCTTTCGTCCTTATCTTTTCCGTTTGAACAGACAATACAATCGTTGTGTTTTCCTTCCGGATAAGGTACTAAAATGTGTAGTTTTCCATCAAGTCGATTCTCCAAATTTGTTGTTGATGGTCGACTCAACAAATTTGATGTTGATGGTCGAATTTTAAAAATTGATGTTGATGGTCGACTCATCAAATTTGATGTTGATGGTCGACTCAACAAATTTGTTGTTGATGGTCGACTCAACAAATTTGATGTTGATGGTCGAATCTTAAAAATTGATGTTGATGGTCGACTCATCAAATTTGATGTTGATGGTCGACTCAACAAATTTGTTGTTGATGGTCGAATCTTAAAAATTGATGTTGATGGTCCATTCTTCAAATTTGATGTTGATGGTCGAATCTTAAAAATTGATGTTGATGGTCGACTCATCAAATTTGTTGTTGATGGTCGAATCTTAAAAATTGATGTTGATGGTCCATTCTTCAAATTTGATGTTGATGGTCGAATCTTAAAAATTGATGTTGATGGTCGACTCAACAAATTTGATGTTGATGGTCGAATCTTAAAAATTGATGTTGATGGTCGATTCATCAAATTTGATGTTGATGGTCGATTCTCCAAATTTGATGTTGACGGTCGCGCAAGTTCATCGGCGAAATACTTTTTAAATAAATCTATTGGCTCGACGTCTTTGACTTTAAATTTAAGACCAACATTATTGTCTCCAACACTAATTTTAATTCCTGGCGGCAGTTCATCCTCTTCATCACTCACATCAATCCAAATCAATTCTGGCATAGTGCCACTATCAAATTTTAATACGATATGAGTTTCATCAGATGAATATTGTAACACTTGAACTCTTTTCTCTTTAATAGGCAACAAATCGCTTGCTTCACTATCGAAAGAACTTGACCTAGGACAACTTTGCAGACATAAATTCATAAATTCAATATCACTGTCACTATATACTCCATGTCTTCATAATCTATTTTGGAGTGGAAAATTAGTGTATGTATATACTGAATTAGACTAAGAGAATAAATTCCGTGCACGGCTTGTAATTACAAACTGTTAAATTGGAGTGTTAATAATAAACTAATAAATCTTGGTAAATAATTGCTGAATAAAATATCGAATGCCAGATAATATTTTACAATGTTGCAATCTCTAGCGTGACATACGAATGCAGAGGGTTAAAACAATAAAACATTTGTAGTAAGAAAACAAAGGGTCATTGAGTAGAGAAAAAATTATTCGTTTGACGATTAATTAAAATTTTAGTAGTGTAAAATTAACCGTTATTCATTTCAAGTGATTGATAAAATAACGAATAATAATTAGTCGTGAATGAGCTTTATTCATCAATCGTTTTAAGCAATTAATAAATCGACTGATTTAAATATTCAAAATTGTGCAATATAGTAAAATACAATGTTAAATGAACATGATTATTAATTAAATCGTCTGGAAAAATTATCTAAAAGTATATAATTAAGTTTTCAAATAAAATTATTTTGTTTGAAGAAATATAAATAATTTTTAATGAAATTTAATTGAACAAAAACGAATTTTAAATGATTATTAATGAATATAATAATTTCTAAACTATTTTCATAGAAGTATATAAAACAGTTAAAATAAAAAATAAATAAGGGTTTCGTTTACATTTTTTAATCCATCTTTTAGTAGGTAAAATTAAATAAATTATGTCCAAGAAAGAAATTGACTTCTGGAAAAAAGTAAATACGTAAAGGAAGAAAAAAAACTTTACTTGAGATTTTAGTCTGTATTTTATATTTTTTATTTGACTTAATCTTTATCCAATTATTTTTTCATTTAAAAAACAACTAATATGACATGATTTATTTTTTAATTGGATAATTAAACAATTGAGCATTTATTTATTAGATTTTTAGTAACTTTTATAAATAAATATTTATGACTAAATTTTTAATCAGATGAAAAATTGTTTGTTGGTGTGTACGGAGTTTTAAATAAACATATTGAAAATATATAACCATTATATACGTACGTTATCATACATACATTACATTACATATTATTATATGTATATGTATGTATGTATGTATGTATGTATGTATGTATATATATATATATATATATAAATAATTTCAAATTATTTTTAAGAAATTTATAATTAAACGTTCTGAACATTGAACATAAAGAAATTAGACAAGAAATCTAAACAGCTATTTTAGTTTCAATTCCATATAATGTCGCAGCACAAATGCGATTAAGACAACCGATTAATTTAGAACAAGCAATAACGTTCGCTAATGACGAAACCAATTTCATTAATAGATCAAATAATACGAGAATATTAAATTTACCAACGAATTTACCTACTAAATTAAAAACAGATTTTCCGATTAGGACGATGCAAGAATTTGCTAGACCAATTGTACGCGCGTTGATGTGCCGGTGAAAATTAAAGAATTATTTTCCTATTGGCTTGCTCGAACGTCTGCGTAGTAAGGAAGAAATTAGATCACTGCAGCCGCGACGGGTAGTGGAGAGTAGAGGTTGTGAAATTAAAGACTTTAGGTATAATAAAACAATTGAACTATTTATTTACCACTAGTTTGAAAGGCTAAGATAATTATTCACGAGAACTGCGAAGGCAACACGAAGCGATTTTTTAGTAAGGGTTGTAAAATCGAAATCAACGTCTTGTCAGTTCAAGCGCTGTGTCGAGAAGAAGGAATTAATAATCAAGCAAGTTACGATAGTTTGTGTATCGTCGTCTTTAGTTATCTCGATCTGTTTATTTATATTTAAACAAAAAACTACTTAACTAGACCAAGAACGCACTGAGTTATTATCAGACAGGCAGACGATGGGGTTCGCCTATCTGACAATAAAGACGAAAACCGAGCTCTTTCTCTATCTCGACCGAGCGGCGCGAACCTTAAGTTGCGGCCTGAACACCAATACAAAACAGACCAAATCTTATACCATTTGAACAAACACAACCACAGTTTCAATCAACACGACTGACTCAAGAATCTCAACGATTTCAACAAAGAAATGAGAACCCACCATTTAAACATACATATCCAAAACCCATGTCCGGGACAAATATATTAAAAAGCAATAAAATAGAAATTAATCCACATGATATAAATTACGATGAAGAAACAGATAAAAGACTAAAAACATTACCATATATACAAATTAACAACCCACCGATGAAAATATTAATCGACACTGGCGCGGAAATTTCATCGATACATCCCGATATTATAAAAAAAATATTACCCGAATACAACTAGTAAAACAATACTGGACATGGAAACAGCAAACGGAATTTCAATAATAATCCAAATAGCTTCGATACCGATACCACCAGAAATGTATGCAGGAGGACATTTTAAAATGATACGCTTACCCTTCAGCAAAAATTTTGACGCACTTCTAGGAATCAGAGATCTGAAAAAACTGAAATGGAACGTAGATTTATCAAACGACAGGATAACTAGAGGCGACAATTTACATATACCACTCTACTCGTATTACAAGGAAAACAAATTAAATATAGAAAACTTCGAAATAGAAATAAATCACGTCGAAGGAATCACATCAATAAAAAATCAATTACGACTAGAACATCTAAACCACGAAGAAAAAGAAATGATCGTGACATTAGCCAAACGATACAAGGAAGTATTTAAAAAAGAAAACGAGAAATTAACATCCACGCATCTAGTAAAACACGAGATCCGAACAAAGAATGACGACTCCATATTTCTAAGAGCATACAGGACGCCATACGTGAATAGATTAAAAATCCAAAAACATATTGACGAAATGCTAGAACAAAATATAATAAAACCCAGTAGCTCACCTTGGGGCTTCCCAGTGTATTTGGTAAAGAAAAAGACAGACGCATCAGGTAAAGAAAAAAAACAGAATGGTTATCGACTACAGAAAATTAAACGAAAAAACGATAGACGACAAATTCCCATTACCACTAATAGAAGATGTACTTGACAAATTAGGACGAGCACATTATTTCACTACATTAGACTTGAGTGCAGGATACCACCGAATCGAGATGCATGAAAAATCCAAAGAAAAAACTGCTTTAACTACAGGAAATGGTCATTATGAATTTAATAGAATGCCATTTGGATTCAAAAATGCACCTGCTACAGTGGTTTGCTACAGGGTAGTACAGTGGTTTGCATCACCGCGTGTCATGCGGGAGATTGCGTTCGAGTCCCAGTCGGAGAGTCCCTCAAATTCGAGAGTTGAGAATGTAGGCCGACAACCTCATCTTGTAAAAAATAACTGTCGAGAAGGGAGTAAACCCCGAATAAAAAAATCTTCACCAATCCGCCTGGTCAGCGTGGTGAATATGACCAAATACCAGTGATTGGTAGCATTCATTGAAGCTTTCGTCCAGTAGTGGATTAATATATGGGTTTTATGATGTGATATATATATATATATAAAGATATATAAAGATATATAGATACATAGACAGACAAATAAATATTGAATAAGAAATAAAATAACACTTTACCATTTTTAAAACCTTTAAATAAATTTCCGTTTTCATTGTCACCCCATCCGTGAACAATAATTTTCGTCAATATATTAGGATCGAAGGGGGATTCATTTAAATTAGTAACATTGTCAACAAAGAATTGATATGAATCGTTCATATTTTTCTTATATTCATTAATAAAATTTTTAAATGTATTTATAAAATATTTTTAAACATATATTACCTGTTATATAAATAAAATTTTATATTATTAACCGGATCTATCAATGATTTTTTTTCGTCTCCTAAATAAACAGACACTAAATTTCCGTCGCCATCTGGAATTAATGACCATTTCGATACACCAAATATTCCATATTCTTTCAAATCTTTAGCATAAAAACTCGCCTTCACTGGAAAACATGAAAATTATGAAGATTGAAAATCTCTCCTTTCGATAATAAACAGTATTTTTTTATTTTAATATCGTAAAGATTTATTTTTAATTACATTTTTTTATTTATTAAAATTAAAATTAATTATTTATTTTATTATATTTAAAATTAATTTCAATTATTTGATATAACTAAATTAAGTATAAGTGCATATTTATTAAATAGATATTACATGTGTATAAATAAACTACAACTTATTATTCATATTTTCATTAATTATTTAAATTAAAAAATATTTAATAGATAAATAATATAGATATTAAAAATATTTATTAGGAAAATATTTACCTGGACCTGTATTACAAACAATTATTCAAAACACTACTAATGTCAATAAGTTGTTCATGTTATTAATTTAAATCAAAAACCCTTTATTGAAAAACAATCACTTATTCTATTTATACTTTTTTCTCATTTAGGATACAATTGAAAAGATATTCAATTATTGTTAAAATAATATAAAAAAGAGATTAGCACCATTATAGATAAATATTTTATATGAAAATGTTTCAGTTTGCGCATAAAACTAAATATGAATTGATATTCTCTACCTAATATAATATTGTAGTACATGTATGTGAATACACCAATATGAATAATTATATTAAATTGTGCATGGTGAAACAGAAATAGGATTTTTTATATCATATATATATATATATATATATATATATATATATATATATATATATATATATATATATATATATATATATATAATATTTACATCAGTATAAATAATTATATTTAAAACAATACTTTATCTATAATAAAACATTTACAAAGCTTATATTTAAAAACCTTTTTTTCCATTAATATATATGGTACGTTATTTGACATATTAAACATCAAAATAAAAAGTCTATAATTATAATATTGTCCAAAAAAATACTGATTCTTCGTGAAATAAATTTCATTTAATCTTAAATTGGTATAACACATCTTTAATAAGCTTGATGGATTCATTTATGTGTCCGAAATATTATATTTCAATCAAAAATAGATTATATTAACACTAAACCTACCGATACTTCATGTATGTTATATATATTACTATGTATAGCGAAAAATATATCATTTAGCACAATTTTGTACATGAATAAAACAATTTTTTTCAAATAACGATTAAATAGTTTATTTATTTATTTATAAAACCTATTTGGCACCTTTTTCGCATCTGCACAAAGAGAATCTGAACTTGAATTTGTTGACGTTTTCTGTATAATTTCTTTTTCTTCCTGTTGAAAATCTTCGGCAAGTTCTTCAGCTAATTGGAATAAAAATTCTTGTCTAGAAATTTTTTCGCCGGTTGTTTCTCTGTATAAAACCCACGAGTTGATTCCAGTCAGGTCAAGAATATTTAAGAAAATCTGCGCAGGCCATCTTTGCGATTTCGATTTCACGGAGTATTTTCTTGCCATTTGATCCGTCATGTCTACACCGTATTTAGTATCATTGTAAAATCTGATCGTTTCAGGTATACGCTTACCGTTTTTTTCGATGCTTATAGATTTATGCTTTGAGCTTAGTAGAAGCACTTTTTTGTTTGGCTTACTTTTGTAAATGGTAAGTGAACAATGACTCGATTTATATAGTTTTGTTGAGAAGCGTGGCATTCCATCTTTCGCCTGCTTAGCGAATTTTGGTAGTTCTCTTTTATTTCCGCGGATAGTTCCAACAATAGTGGTTCTTTTTTCTAGTAATTTTGCAGCTAGTGACGCGCTCGTAAAGAAATTATCTGTAGTGACGCTTCTTCCGCATTTTATGAACGATTCCAGTAATTTGAGAACAACGAATTCCCCAAGCGGAAATGAAGCTTCTCTGTTTCATCCTTTCCCAAATATGGAAATCCATTTATAATGTATTTGGTGTTGACGTCAGATGCTAGCCAGAATTTGATACCAAACTTATCCGGTTTGTTCGGCATATATTGCGTAAACCTACACCTCTCTTTGGTTAGGAAAAGCTGTTCATCGATAGTTACATGTTCCCCAGGCTTGTAACAATTTTGGCTATTCTCGATGAATTTGTACCATACTTCAGAGATTAAATCAATTTTATCTGTTTGTAAACGCTGTCTTCGTTGACTTTTTTTTTATCGCTCGCTTGGAGTAGAGTGAAATTCGCTATTCATTCGTCAGCCAACAACAAATATAACTCAATACAGCAAAATATATGATGGAATAGCAAAAATGTCTAATGTAATGGTTTTGTATCACAACCACACATACAAATCTTCATGATATCATATGAATCTTTGCAGGGGTCAAATGACCCCGTTGCGGTAGTTAAGGCACATTACATTTATTTCTCGGTAAAAAAAATAACAAGAGAAGAGTAAATATTGAAAAATACATTGTATGTAAATTATATTAAAAGTCATAAAGTCAACTAGCGATGTGATAACGCTTTATGTGAGAAATTTTGAAAAAAAAGTTTAAAAAGGGTCATTTGACCCGTCGTGGTAGGTTTAGTGTTCGAACATGTAGGATGATCGGTTTTCTTTATTGATCCAACGATGAAGACATCAGTAACGACCGATAGTTGTTTTATGTTCCTTCAACATTTATAAATAAAGTGAATAATTTTATACACATATGTTTATTTATAAATCTATCTGCTATTATCTATTTTATTCGAAATAAATAAAACAAGTTAAGTAAATCATTTTTTTATTTTATGTTTAAAGTAGGTCCCATTTGAGATATATCAAATATATACTTTCATAAATCGTTTTGAATATACATATACTAAATTACAAACATACATCCGTACGTACGAGTATAACATACATACATCTATCAATTCCTGACTCGAACTCTCATATGACTGAACTACAAATAGCATCAATTTTAAAAGAACTCAATATTGATATAATTATTATTATTACAACATTATTATACAAACTCGATCTCTATCTATTTCACAACATTTAGATAATTGTCCAGGCTTGTCTTTCTAATTGAATAGTGATTTATGAAAGATAAACTACTATCATTGTGAATTTTTTCTATTTACTTGGACGAAATAGAAGAGCGTTTGAATAGATAAAATTTGTAATTAAAAATTAGTAAATAAGTTATTATTGCCAAACTAATAAGGTACAAATGATAATAAAGTCTATGTTGTGAATAAGTTAGAAGAAGACATTTGCTTATTTCGTGCACCTTTTCGCGAAATTGTTAATTTGCAATTTCTAACACCTTACCAGTAGTTGTGACACTTGCCACATAGTCTAGTAATAAATAAATATTTATTTTGAAATGTGTCAAATTAGAACATTGAAATATATATATATATATATATATATATATATATATATATACATATATTTTTATTTAAATATTTTAATTATTGATAGATAGTGTAGGTTATTATATTAATAAATTACTGGCTAATTTAAAAATTCAAACAGAAAGTAAAATTATTAAATGTATTTATATAAATTTCAGTACAGTTATGATTTGTAAATCTTCGAATATTATAATAATAGTTTAATACCTGGACGTACTGGGAGAGCGTTAGAATAAATAACATCTGTAATTAATAATAGGCTGATTGTTACTAAATTAATAGTAGTAATTGAAATTTGTTTACTACATATAAAAGGATGTGCAAGTTACTATCAATGTAAAATTTTTTAATACCTATTTAGAATTCATTTGGATGGACTGGGATTGCGTTTGAATAGATAAAAGATGCAATTAATAATTAGTAAATAATTTATTTTGTACCAAACTGATGGTGCGTATTGAATTTCGTTTACTACCGGTGATAGAGCATCCAAGATATTATAATTACGAATTTTTCATCATTCGCAATTCACCTGGAGAGACTGAGATAGCGTTTGAATAGAATAATGTTGTAATTGATAATTCGTAGATAATTTATTTTGTACCAAACTAATGGTTCGAATTGAATTTTAATTGAATATCTGTTAATTCCTCGTTAACAGTTCCACGTACAGTCTGAATATATATATTGTTTTAACAGTTATTAATATATTATTATTTATTTTTTGTATAGATTTATAAAATACAATGAATTCTGATCGTCAAGTAATTAATAATTTAATAGAGCGTCTCTGTAATAATTTTATAGGAAATTTTAATTTGGTTACATATCGATATTTAATTAAGTGATTTATATATATATATATATATATATATATATATATATATATATATATATATATATATATATATATGTGTGCATATATACTTTTATTTATTTGAATTGCACTTGAACGATAAATGTTGAAACATTGTATAATAGCACAAGTATTAAGAGTAGAGAAGAGAATTCGTTGTTAGAAGCGCGAGTGCAGAAATGAAGAGCCACTCGCGAAAATAAATGTTTTCGATAAGAAGAGGACACGTTCGCTCATATCGTGGCATTCGACGACGACGACGTTCGTACCGCTGCACGTTAGCGTATCAGTACTTGGCGTTGGTCGCCGTATTATTATCCGTCCTCTCATGAATTATTCATACGCACTAGTACTGTTAACTTCGTACACCAGATATTGAAATTTAAGGATACCTTGACGCGGTCGCTTTAGATGTTAAATGACCAATGCACGGATATACCCGAACGTAGGCTCTCACTACGTTTGATACGCGGCCCACGTATCGTCGTTCCTGATTTCGACAAGAGACGGTGTAGGTACATTCCATGTCCATTTATATATATATATATATATATATATATATATATATATATTAGGTTGGCAAATATCTCCCTTCCGCCTTCTGGTCTTTTGAATTTCGCAGCTATGTACAAAAAAAAAAAAAAAAAAAGGGCGGATGGGGGTTACTTGCCAACCTAATATATATATATATATATATATATATATATATATATATATATATATATATATATATAAGGAATGTAAATCTATTTCATTTAAACATCTATACATTCTTTCTAATCTAAAGTAAATAAACTTGCATCTACTGTTTAATTTAAATAAGCACGTACAGATATTTATGGCAGTGGTGCATGACCTTCAACATGAAATCTGTTCCTCTTTTGCATCTTTCATTTGTAAGGAATGAGTGTAGTTTTTAGTATGTACTGTTGGATATTTTTGCCTGTATTCATATTGTAGAATTAAGGTAACTTATGTGTATTTTTAAAATAAGTGAATATATAAGAGGAAAAACTTAATATTTGAGTGTTTTTTTCTGTTATATTTTTATCCGACTAAATTTTCATGTGACTAATTTTTTAGTGTTTCTTTTTAAAACAAAGAACAATTAAATGATTTTTCAATTGAATGATTGGTGAAAATGAAATAATTAGATCTTTAGTTATTTTTATGATTAAGAAATTATGTTTCTATTTCTAATTAGGTGAAAACTCGGTCCGATAACATCTTATTTTAAACGATTCCTGCTAATGTCAGCTTCTCAGAACTTTGCGCACTCATTAGCGCGCAGGAAAAGAAGTTCTCGAAATCAGCGGTGAGTAGGTTTGATTGCAAGCGGATGCGCTGATGAATCTCCCTTCTCGTCAAGCCATGCTCGGAAACGCACGTCTGCTCGTCGATTCTCAGAAATCTCAAGACATCATCTTGCTTTTACTATTCAAAATCATCATTATGTGGTTAAAGTGATCAATAATATCGCACAACACTGCTCATCTCATTATTTTTGTGGTTTCCCATTAATTTTGATATAAAACTCAGTGTAAATATCAACACGTGGTGACCATTGTGTAAGACTCATTCGGATATTTAGTGTGCTCATTCAGTAATTGTTGTTTGGTCATTTCATCATCGATAATTACTCAAGTGTTCATTCAAATCTATTAATTGCCCCGGCTACCATCTTCGACTACGATCTTGTGCGATTTAATATCACATTCGCGCACATATATAAATATATATATATATATATATATATATATATATATATACATTGTTGTGATGATGATAATACACTAGTGATATACATTGTTAATTCATCGATCGAGTTTTTCCAAGTTCTTTTTATGGTTTTAAAATAGAATTGAATAGTGAGTAAAATTCAATGATATTTTTAATATCATCATGGTCACTTGTTTAAAAGAGACTAACGATTGTACAACGTAATCAATATATATATATATATATATATATATATATATATATATACATACACATACATATATGTATAGGAGGGTCGTTTGATTAGTATGTTAAATTTATGAATTAATTAATTTATATAAATTTTTCAATTTAGTTTTTCTCACTTTTTACCATACTTATCATACGACCTTTGTGTGTGTGTTGTGTGTGTGTGTGTGTATATATATATATATATATATATATATATATATATATATATTCATATTCATAAATAATTATCTATACTATTTAGATATCTATTAATGCACGTACTTCTTTGATAACATCGATTCTAATCTTATGACATCACCCGGCCTGTATAGTCGAAGTCTTCGCTAGTGATTTCGGTGCTCGTGCAGTTCTGCGTAACATTGATTTTGTCGATTTTTGTACAAAATATGCAGTGGTCAATTCGCAAAAGTTTCGAAAATCGTTTGCCAATGTCCGTCGTACGTTTTGTGCTAATTTTTGCACGTCCGACTAGTGCCAAATGTGTGCATGAACATGTTTTGTCGTCGCGCCAAATCAAACAGGTCCCATCGAGTGAATCGGCCATTCGGTGAGTGTAATATTGTATTTAATTTTTTTTGAAAATTTATTTCATATGTTTTTCGAGTCATTCCGGTTGTTATTCTCTTTGGAAATTGTTACATTTTGTATAAAATTTATTTGTTTATATATATATATATATATATATATATATGTTATAATATTCGATTGCAGTTAGTGTGATATTTTTCGATTGTTATAGTTAATCAACTTTGTAAAGAACAATATGCCAACTATAAGAATGATGATGTTGAAGATATGGATTGTGAATGGGAAAATGCTTCGTATTGGACCTGGTGATATTGAATTGGACATTTAAAATGACACTCCTATTGAATCAGGCATTCATCCGAGACAGTCGATATGGAATTGAACAATGATACTGTAATGTGGTCGTTTTGTATGTCTGGAAGATAATTTGGAACTTATATCAGGTAACCGATTTGCTATTGGAAAATTAATTTCAAAATTTTAACCGATCGATTATTAGAGTTCGTACTTTGTTAAAGGAGTTTGGCGATGAACTGTTCGATCGGTCGTTCGAATCGAATGAAAATCGTATCCGTAGAAGTCGTAAATACGAGCAGGGATGTAACGAATTTAAAGGACGCCGTCGATGGCGTCTGATGACGAGCGTTCGCACGGTCGAGGAATCGGCCGTTTCACGTTCTTCCGGTGTTGTCGGACGAGGTGAATATTTCAGTTGTACGATTTGTATTGATAGTTCCTCGTCGTATCTCTTCTTGAATATTAACCTTGTTTGTTGTTTTCAGGTAGTGAAGAGTGACCGGTGTTGTGTGATAAAAAGTGGACGATTGAAACATCTCGTTACTGGACTAAATACAGTGAATAGTGCTTGTGTGTGGACTTGGAAATGCTGAGATGCAGAGAGATGTTTGTGTAGCACGACGCACTCAAAAACAGGTTTAGTACGTCTCTTAGGCTATCGTGAAGACGGGGATTGTAATTGTCGATATCTTTAGAACCGTTCGCATATTTAGCTTTGCACCGCGATACGTCTTCTCCGTTAGGGTTTTCGATAATTGTTTATTTCCGTGCTTTTGATTTGATGTTTCGTAAAGATCGGAGCCGATCGTGATAAACGTACTTTCTTGTTATATTACGTAGAGGTTGTTTTTCAATTGATTTTGTAACAGAGGATAGGATATTTCTCCGGTGAGTTGGGAAGAAATGTTCAAAAATTGTTTATTTCCCGTGGTCTTGATTTGTCGATCCTCGCTGTCGATAAACATGTTTTCGTAATAAACATATCTTCTCGTTGTGTTACGTAGAGATTGTTTATTAGTTGATTTTGTTTGATATTTGTTTGATATTGATTTTGATGAACGCAAGAACAACTTTATCAACTCCTAATATCAGCATGATTTGTATTACCGATCCAAACTTGTTTCAATGATCGAGGGGTTGTTTATAAGGATTAAAAATCGTTCTGAATGAATATAGGAACAACTTTATCTTTTATCTAGAAAATGTCCTGATTGTTTTTTGATTGATCTTGTAAAGTCGTCTCGAATTTTTTTTCCGTAGAAATGTCCTTAATGTTTTTTAATTGATCTTGAAAGGAGTCTAGGATATTTTTCTCGGAATGGAACAGTTTTGAAGTGTTTCATAGAGCGACACCACATACAAAAATTTTTGATTCATTTTTCATATAAACTATTACAAAACAAATAATCTATAATTATATATATCAAAAAAAATAACAAACAAAAAGAAAATTCGTATGAATCCCTTCATCGATTAATGTTTATTGGAATTGTTAAGTTTACATGAGTGCTCCTCTGTATCTTATCTTTCTTGTATAGAACTCCATCCATCCATCTTGCTTTGTTGATGACGTGTGTGTCCGTGTGCAGGAGTCATCGGCATTGTTTAATTGCGGGATCTCTTCCCCTTTCTTGATTTTGATCTCTTAGGACATTTCAAATGTTCTCCTGTCTTTGCCGTTTATGTACATGTGCTTTGCGAGTTCTTCGCGCTGTTTGTTACACGTCGTATACGTATACGTTTCTTGTATAGAACTTCTTTTAGGCGTGCAAGTACGCGTGCTTTTGGAGGTTTTCCTAGGTATTTGATTCTGTGTTCCAATTTGATTTGCACATTGTCAAATGGGATTGAGTCTGTTGGAGGTAGCCTCGCTGTTGAAAAGGAGCAGGCGACAGTTTTTGAGTGGTTTATTTTTATTTTGTTCTCGGCACAATAATTGCTGAGAGTAGTGAGGGCTTTGATGATTTTTTTTTGGCATCGGGTTGTTTTTTGTAGTGGGTGTCGTGATGCAGGCGTCGTTTGCATACGTTACACATGGAATGTGTATACCAATACTTGTATAGTGCATCTTTCGATTTGAGCGTCTTGTCGCACTTGAACGGTTTGTTGCACGTGTGTATAAAGAACGCGCCGTCGTTCATGGTCAATGGTTATACATCGTTGCACTTTGTTTCACTTTCACTATATCACAGATAAATTACAGTTCTTAAACACGGGGTGTGAAATTCTTCCTTTTTTTCCTTTTAACAAGGAGGAAGACAAAAACACGTGTGTGCTCGAAGGGAGCTCGGGAAATGATTCAATTATTCGAGCTAGTTGATGAACCGTAAAGTGCTTCCTTCTGAAGTCAAATTGTTCATCTCTCATGACTTTAGCGTTGTCTTCGAATGCATGTATTCTGTTGAGAATGACTCTCGAAGACTTTACTCATGATGGACAGCAGACTAATCGGCCTATAACTGGCTGCTTCATCGCTTCTTAAACCACACCTCATTGCCATATCTTGAATTTTTATTTTTCCCAATGGTTTTGTAAGCATGTCTGCTGGGATTTGGTGTGTAGGACAATATTTGTAATCAAGTAAACCTTGATCGTTCAATTCTTTGATGAAGTGAAATTTAATGTCGATATGCTTGGTTCGATTACTAAATTTCTTGTTGTTTATCAACTTGAGGCAACTCTGATTATCTTCATAGATTGTTGTTCTTTCTGGAGTTTGTCCTTCAAAATCTTGAATAAGACGACGAATCCATATAGCCTCTTGAGATGCTTCTGCGAGTCCGATGTACTCCGCTTCGGTCGATGATAATGAAACGCATGGTTGTTTTCTGCATCCCCAGCTGATTGATGCTCTAAAATACTGGAACAGGTAGCCGCTGTTAGATTTACAATCAGCTTTATTTTCAGCCCAATCCGCATCGGCAAAACCAATAAGGCCTGATTTTTGATTTTTATTGCAAAGCTGAAGCTCGTAATTGATTGTACTTTTTAAATATTGAGCGACTCTTTTTGCTTCATTTCAATCAACTAATGTAGGCTGCTTATTATGTTGACTTAAAATTGTTACACTTGCTACGATATCTGGTCTCGTATTTACTGCAATGTATAACAACGCACCTATTAATTGTTGATATTTTTCGCAATTCGGCATTACTGATTTATTTTCTCTTATTTTAGCGTAACCTTGATCTAACGGTATGTTAGATATTTTTGCATCCTGCAATCCAAATCTTTTAAAATTTTTTTCAATATATTTTGATTGCTTAATGCAATAAAAACCATTTTTATTCCTTCTGATTTCAATGCCAAGATAAAATTTCAATAGTCCAAGATCTAACAGTTGAAAATGTTTCTTTAAAAGTTGAGCGACATTATTGATTTTTGTTTCGTTTTTCGCGGCAATTAAAATGTCATCTACATTTTAACTACATTTTAACATCTACATTTTAACATTTTAAAATGTAATACATCCCCCCCATCCCCTCTGGTAGCCGATATTTAGCGTCGGCTCCGTCCTGTTGTGTATTTCGCTCGTGTATGTATTGTATCATTGATTATGTTTTAAAAGTACGGCTTCTGGAAGTAATATGGTCGTAGACATATATTTCTTCTTCTATGTGTTCCCACCCTATTCTTAGGGGTACTACCTTTGGTTTTCCTAATTTATTTATTAATTAGCTACTTGAATTGGTACACTATCCGCCATCTAGAATATAAAATAACTATTTATATAAATAAACACAAAAAAATATGAGAATATAAAAAAACATATATTTAAGTAAGAACATAACATATTTAAATAATAGCACACATTATTTGATTTAATAATGAACACCTTTAAAAAATCAAAACCACATAATAACTGTAAACAGTATAAAATCCTGGGCGGAACGAGCGGGGAAAACATGTTAGGGAACCACTGTACCTAGGATAGGTTTAGGGAAATCGGGTATCTCGGAATTAGCGGGATCGGGAAGGAGGGGATTTTAATACGATTGGGTAAAAAATTGAAAATGTATTATTTTCTTTTTCAATTCAAAAACGGACAGAACTTTCCGATAGACGTAGTACTTACCCTCTCCGGTTGTCCATTTCCACAAAAAATATTTAAAAAATATAAAACAAACAACACAACAAAACAACTGATGACAACACGATGAGAAATGAAACAATAATGGCATACGCTTAGCCATTAAAGGCCTGTGGCGCTGGAATATAAGCCTTGTAGGGCACTATACTGGCTAATGTCTATTTCAAATTTCAGCAAGTTTGAAGAAGGAATTTAGATTTTATACGTATTTGTTTGAATTAACAGTAGTCAATTGTTTATTACAAAATTGCATAATTGACAATTAAATAATCAATATATAATATAAATTAATAAATATATATATATATATATATATATAATTATTTCATCTCCGACGGCGACGTCTATCCGTCAATCGGCATACCGGACGGCATACTGGACGGCATACTGAACGGCATACCAGACGGCCAATCGGGTGTTGTGGCTTCGAACGACGTTTAGGGCTGCGCCTCGGACGGCAAAAATATCTTCCATTTTTCAATTGATTTTCCAATAGAGGATGGGATATTTCTCCGGTGAGTTGGGAAGAAATGTTTAAACATTATTTATTTTCCATGCTCTTGATTTGTTGATCCTTGCTGTCAATGTTTTATTAAACATTGGAGCTCTTCATAACAAAAATGTGTCTTCCAGTTGTATTATGTGAAAATTGTTTTTTAATTGATTTTGTATGATATTGATTTTGACGAACGCAAGAACAATTTTATCAATTCGTAATATCAGCATGATTTGTATTACTGATCCAAACTTGTTTCAATGATCGAGGGGTTGTTTATAAGGATTAAAAATCGTTTTGGATGAATATAGGAACAACTTTATCTTTTATCTTGGAAATGTCCTGGGTAGGCTAGGAAATGTCCTGATAATTTTTTGATTGATCTTGTGAAGGAATCTTGAATTTTTTTCTTGGAAATGTCCTGATTGTTTTTTTGATTGATGTTGTGAAGAAATGTTGATTGTTTTCTTGGAAATGTCCTGATTTTTATTTAATTCATCCTGTGTAGGAATCTTGGATTTTTTTCTTGGAAATGTCCTGTTTGCTTTTTAATTAATTTTGTAAAGGAGTCTAGGATATTTTTCTTGGAATTGAACAGTTTTGAAGTGTTTCATAGAGCGACACCACATACAACAATTTTTGATTCATTTTCATATAAACAGTATTTAAAAAAAATCTATAATTATATACAATATAAAAAAGAACAAACAAAAAAAAATCGTATGATTCCCTTCTATTCGGTTTTGTTGTGAAGGAATTCTGTGAAGAAATGTTGTTTTTTTTTTCTTAGAAATGTCCTAATGATTTGTTGATTTGATCCCGTAAAGTCGTCTCGAGCTACACGGGTACGGTTTTCTCGCGCCAGAATGGGTAAACCAGTGCTTATAGAGCACCTCCTTCGACTTGAGCGTCTTGCCGCACAGGTCGCACGCGAACGGCTTGTCGGTCCTGTCCTTCCGTGGCGGAAGAACGCGCCGTCGTTTGATGTCGACGGAAATGGGTCGTCGTCAATCGTCGGGATTGGGTGCGTCCCGAAAGGATATGCTTTATTATTAACGTTCATTCTGCGTTTGGATTCAGTTGTGCGTTCAAACTGACAAACACCGTTCATTTCTACCGCTCCTGGGGATACGGTTTTGCTATTTGTGAATAGAATTCCTTCCGTTTTGATTGATTGATTTGATTCAGTTTTGATTGAGGCATTGTTGATTTTGATTTCCATTTGCTGCAGTCGTAGTTCGCTTCTGATATTCTGATAGTTTGGATTTAGGTTCCGGTCATCTTTCAGAATGTCTTACAGTCTGTTCGGTTATTTCTTTTTCACTCGAATTTCTTTTTCGGTCTCCTTTGACTTGAACGTCTTTCCGCACGCGAACGGCTTGTCGATATTGTTGATGAAGAACGCGCCGTCGTTCGAGCAGATACATCGTCGTCGATCGGCGGGCTTGGGTGCGTCCCAAGAAGATTTTCACACGTTTTGATGTCGTTTGAGTTCATTTTCTTTTATCGAACTGCCAAACGAACGTTGTCGACCGTCGGGCTTGGTTGGTAGATGTCATTCCAGCATGATTCCAGGTACTCGATAAAGAAACAATCCTCTTATCCTTCCAAGCTAACAGTGTTTTATTTCCTTTTCTTTTAGAAACAGTTGTTCTGTTTAAAAATGTTGATTTTTTGATAGTAACAGGAACACCTTTTCTGTTGGTTTGAATAGTACCAGTTAGGTGGCATTTCATTTGCATCAATTCCTTAGCTAAAGGTAAGCTGGTGTTGTAATACCTGTCCGTGTACATGTGGTATCCCTCTGCGGTAGGCATTTTATCTATTACTTTTTGAAAAAGATGTAACGGAATTCTTGTGTTTACTGGTAAATCTGGTCCAACAAGATTTTCAGAAGTTATACAACCGTAATACGGAAGTATATTGTATATGTAAGCCGTTTGTGAATCTGCTAGCACATAATTTTTTATACCCCATTTTGTAGATTAATTAGGATTATATGTGATGAAAATAACTCTTCCTTTGAATTTCATTACAGACTCGTCAACACGAATGTTTTTTCCATGTATAAAATATTCCGAAAATTTCGAATTTATGTACTGCATAAAATTGCTTACTTTTTGTATACCAGTTCTTAGGTCTTTGTTCTTAGGTTTGTGGATCAGGTGTTTTGAGGTGCAGCATCCAAAATATTTTTATTTTTTTTTGGGGGGGGGAGGAGTGTTTGATTTGAGGGAATTGTTTGTTTTGATTAGGAAAACAAATTTTCGACTTAAATGTTGCGAATTTCTTTCTTTGTTTCTCAACCTAGCTGACTTAGCTGGCGATTCGTGTCCTTCGTCGGTTTCCTTAGAAGTTGGCGATTTTTGTCCTCGTCCTAAGTGTGGCTTGAAGGTTGACGATTTTTGTCCTTGCTCTCCAAGTTGTGTAGAAGATGTTGGCGATGTGTGTCCTCGCTCGAAAAACATTCACATTTGTCTTCAAACTTCCGAACACTTTAACACTTTTTGATTTCTTTTGAAATCTGTAGGTTTTTAACTGTAAAAACAGAGACCGTATGCCGGAAGGTTCGTAGGGTTCTTCCCTTCTTGTTTGTTTTTCTTTTTGACTCTATTTGCTGAAGAGCTTGTCCAGACGTTTGATCTGGGAATGGAGGCTCTCTATATGTGTTGCTTCGACTTAGTCTGCAAGCACCCGTGCTTCTAGAGGGAGACATTCCTTGGTGCGCCTAGTAACTTTCCGCACGTGCGACAGACGAACGGCTTCTAGCCGGTGTAGACGATGTGCGATCTTTGAAAGAAGCTCTTATCGCACGAGGTGCACGGACATGGCTTCTTCGCGCCAGAGCAGTACACCGATCTGTATGTCCTAGCGTGTTCATTTTCGGAGGGTTCTCTTCCCTTCTTGTATTTCCGTTTAATTATCTTAATTTGCTGAAGAGCTTGTCCAGACGTTTGATCTGGAGGTGGGGGTGGGGGCTCTCTATATTTGTTACTTCCACTCGGTTTGCAAGTATGCGTGCTTCTGGAGGGAGACATTCCTTGGTGCGTCTAGTGACTTGCCGCACGTGCGACATTCGAACGGCTTCTAGTCGGTGCGAACTTTGAAAGAAGCTCTTATAGCACGAGGTGCACGGACATGGCTTCTTCGCGCCAGGGCAGTACACCAATCTGTATGATGTCCTAGCGTGTTCAGATCTTCTCCTCCAATGATAACTCGTTGGGACATTTGTATTTATATCTTATCCTATGTCCGCTGTTTCTATTATGTCCTTAGCGCTTCTATGAGTCGCGGCTATTAGTATTTTTTGTAGGGATTTCTATTTTCGCTGTAACCACCTGCAGTGATTCTAGTTGCGGGGTAACTAAACCTCGGCCTGAACAGATAATGTCATCCGTTAATATCGTGACGGGATTCATACGAAAAGACAATTATATCAATTAATTATATCAATATTGAGTTCTTTTAAAATTGATGCAATTTGTAGTTCAGTCTCAGTATAAATTATTATTCATCTTAATTAGTATAAATTATTATTAATCATTAGTCAAGATCTGACGAAGTCTCAGATAATATGATTTCAGTATGAGACGTCTCCAAGTCTCCTGAACTCGAAGACGTCTGGGCCACTAATACAATCGGAGACGTCGTACTGTTGGTCGACGCTACTCGAAAAGTTTTGGAATTTAAACATGAAAAAAATATTAAATTTATTACACATAACTGATCAATAATACATGACGAACAAACACATTTTACGAACAACAATTAATTTGTTCTATAAAATCAACAAACTAAAAACAAATGAACATAACATATATCGTTGCTATATTTCAATACCCTTCCTCAACGATATAGAAAATTTAAATGTCTTTTAAACCACACCTCATTGCCATATCTTGAATTTTTATTTTTCCCAATGGTTTTGTAAGCATGTCTGCTGGGATTTGGTGTGTAGGACAATATTTGTAATCAAGTAAACCTTGATCGTTCAATTCTTTGATGAAGTGAAATTTAGTGTCGATATGCTTGGTTCGATTACTAAATTTCTTGTTGTTTATCAACTTGAGGCAACTCTGATTATCCTTCATAGATTGATGTTCTTTCTGGAGTTTGTCCTTCAAAATCTTGAATAAGACGACGAATCCATATAGCCTCTTGAGATGCTTCTGCGAGTCCGATGTACTCCGCTTCGGTCGATGATAATGAAACGCATGGTTGTTTTCTGCATCCCCAGCTGATTGATGCTCTAAAATACTGGAACAGGTAGCCGCTGTTAGATTTACAATCAGCTTTATTTTCAGCCCAATCCGCATCGGCAAAACCAATAAGGCCTGATTTTTGATTTTTATTGCCAAGATGAAGCTCGTAATTGATTGTACCTTTTAAATATTGAGCGACTCTTTTTGCTTCATTTCAATCAACTAATGTAGGCTGCTTATTATGTTGACTTAAAATTGTTACACTTGCTGCGATATCTGGTCTCGTATTTACTGCAATGTATAACAACGCACCTATTAATTGTTGATATCTTTCGCAATTCGGCATTACTGATTTATTTTCTCTTATTTTAGCGTAACCTTGATCTAACGGTATGTTAGATATTTTTGCATCCTGCAATCCAAATCTTTTTAAAAATTTTTCAATATATTTTGATTGCTTAATGCAATAAAAACCATTTTTATTCCTTCTGATTTCAATGCCAAGATAAAATTTCAATAGTCCAAGATCTAACAGTTGAAAATGTTTCTTTAAAAATTGAGCGACTTTATTGATTTTTGTTTCGTTTTTCGCGGCAATTAAAATGTCATCTACATTTTAACTACATTTTAACATCTACATTTTAACATTTTAAAATGTCATATATCCCCCCCCCCCACACTGGTAACCGATATTTAGCGTCGGCTCCGTCCTGTTGTGTATTTCGCTCGTGTATGTATTGTATCATTGATTATGTTTTAAAAGTACGGCTTCTGGAAGTAATATGGTCGTAGACATATATTTCTTCTTCTATGTGTTCCCACCCTATTCTTAGGGGTACTACCTTTGGTTTTCCTAATTTATTTATTAATTAGCTACTTAAATTGGTACACTATCTCCCATCTAGAATATAAAATAACTATTTATATAAATAAACACAAAAAAATATGAGAATATAAAAAAACATATATTTAAGTAAGAACATGATAACATATTTAAATAATAGCACACATTATTTGATTTAATAATGAACACCTTTAAAAAATCAAAACCACATAATAACTGTAAACAGTATAAAATCCTGGGCGGAACGAGCGGGGAAAACATGTTAGGGAACCACTGTACCTAGGATAGGTTTAGGGAAATCGGGTATCTCGGAATTAGCGGGATCGGGAAGGAGGGGATTTTAATACGATTGGGTAATATCCGATTTTGTTTTGACGAATATAACCTGTATGGTTTATAAAGTTTTGATTGAGCAATGGCATCACGAGTGACGGCACAGACGGCAATATGGACGACGGCATGGGTCATAGCACGATTGGCGTCTCGGGCTGCATGAGCAACTATCAGTGCCTCGGGTTCATCTCCATAACAATCGTATGAGATATTTTTACGAGTTGCTAGAGTAGGATAACAAAAACAATTTCTAGCCCTTATCCGACTCTTGATTTATTCCAAAAAGCTTTGACGCTGTCCGTGCGGTATCGGGCTGCGTCTGGGGCTGCGGCGACTCGGCATCGACTCGAGCGTCGACTCGAACGACGTGGGGCGGCGTCACGTACGTCAGGACCAAGCGGGACTGCATGGACAGGATGAACGGCGCGAGCAACCATACGATGATTCGGCGGTCGGTAACTACATTATATACACGTTAATCGCGCTCATGCGAGTTGATTCATTAGACGCACTCACATCTCAACAATATGGCGCGCCTGCTGTTCATTAATAAAGTCAAATTGCCTTCCGTTTAGAAGACCCTGTACGATATGACCGGTAAATCTCCTTCTAACACTAATCCAATGCCGCTGCAACCCCTGAAAACATTACCTAGCGTGACCGTACGTATAGAGCGATGAGGAAATCACAACTTACGTTATATTGCACCAGCTCTTTCCAATGATGCTGGCCATATAGATGACTTGGTTGATCGCAGACAAATTCCACGATCAACCGATCTTCCTCACGACTAAACCTCGGTCTGAACAGATAATGTCGACCGTCAGTATCGTGACGCGGGATTCATACGAAAAGACAACGATCGCCCAGAAGAATAAGAGCGGCAAGAGGGGCAGTTTGTCTCCCGACGTGTTCTAGTTTCAGAGACGAGTCATTCTACAGAAATGGAATTCACAAAAAACGTTGGACAGAACTTTCCGGTAGACGTAGTACTTACCCTCTCCGGTTGTCCATTTCCACAAAAAATATTTAAAAAATACCAAACAAATAAACAACACAACAAAACAACTGATGACAACACGATGAGAAATGAAACAATAATGGCATACGCTTAGCCATTAAAGGCCTGTGGCGCTGGAATATAAGCCTTGTAGGGCACTATACTGGCTATGTCTATTTCAAATTTCAGCAAGTTTGAAGAAGGAATTTAGATTTTATACGTATTTGTTTGAATTAACAGTAGTCAATTGTTTATCACAAAATTGCATAATTGACAATTAAATAATCAATATATAATATAAATTAATAAATATATATATATATATATATATAATTATTTCATCTCCGACGGCGACGTCTATCCGTCAATCGGCATACCGGACGGCATACTGAACGGCATACCAGACGGCCAATCGGGTGTTGTGGCTTCGAACGACGTTTAGGGCTGCGCCTCGGACGGCAGAAATATCTTCCATTTTTCAATTGATTTTCCAATAGAGGATGGGATATTTCTCCGGTGAGTTGGGAAGAAATGTTTAAACATTATTTATTTTCCATGCTCTTGATTTGTTGATCCTTGCTGTCAATATTTTATTAAACATTGGAAGCTCATAACAAAAATGTGTCTTCCAGTTGTGTTATGTGAAGATTGTTTTTTAATTGATTTTGTATGTTATTGATTTTGTTTGATACTGATTTTGACGAACGCAAGAACAATTTTATCAATTCGTAATATCAGCATGATTTGTATTACTGATCCAAACTTGTTTCAATGATCGAGGGGTTGTTTATAAGGATTAAAAATCGTTTTGGATGAATATAGGAACAACTTTATCTTTTATCTTGGAAATGTCCTGGGTAGGCTAGGAAATGTCCTGATAATTTTTGATTGATCTTGTAAAGGAATCTTGAAGTTTTTTCTTGGAAATGTCCTGATTGTTTTTTTGATTGATGTTGTGAAGAAATGTTGATTGTTTTCTTGGAAATGTCCTGATTTTTATTTAATTCATCCTGTGTAGGAATCTTGGATTTTTTTCTTGGAAATGTCCTGTTTGCTTTTTAATTGATTTTGTAAAGGAGTCTAGGATATTTTTCTTGGAATTGAACAGTTTTGAAGTGTTTCATAGAGCGACACCACATACAACAATTTTTGATTCATTTTCATATAAACAGTATTTAAAAAAAATCTATAATTATATACAATATAAAAAAGAACAAACAAAAAAAAATTCCTATGATTCCCTTCTATTCGGTTATGTTGTGAAGGAATTCTGTGAAGAAATGTTGTTTTTTTTTCTTAGAAATGTCCTAATGATTTGTTGATTTGATCCCGTAAAGTCGTCTCGAGCTACACGGGTACGGTTTCCTCGCGCCAGAATGGGTAAACCAGTGCTTATAGTGCGCCTTCGTCGATTTAAGCGTCTTGCCGCACAGGTCGCACGTGAACGGCTTGTCGGTATTGTCAAGGAAGAACGCGCCGTTGTTTGAGGTCGAAGGAGCCACGTCGACCGGCGGGTTTGGTTGCCCAACATTATTCACAACTTTCTGTTGAACGTTTGGATCATTGTTGATTACACGTCATGGAAAATCGTAATAGCGACATTCGGCTTACGCAACGAGCGGACTCCACTATCGTAAAACGTCGCCTGGAATCCAATCACGCTCCGATTTCGTAACTGTCAATCTGACATAATTATCGTTTATTATTGATTTTAATTTTATTTGATTATTTGAGAGGGTTGTTATTGCTTTTTCATATTTTTCTGCGTCATTGTGATCTAGGTTGCCAGTAATTGATTTTATCACCGTTTCTAAGCCATTTATTAAACCTCGTTTTATTCTTTTGTTTAATATCGGGTTTAATTGATTGATTTGTACAATTATCTTATTTTCCATAGTATTTATTAAGCGATATGAATTATAAAATTCTTTATGGTAATTCGTGTTATTATTAAATGATTGTTTGGTGTTGATGAAATTTGTTTGTATTGTATTGAACTCATTTATTAAATTCGTCATGTCATAAATTTGTATAAATGACCAAAAATTTATTTTATTTTGGGCATTTCCCAGTTTCAAAGGTAATAGTCCGGGGTTGTCGTTCATGTCATGGAATTTTCCATATGTTATCCTACAATGATAACAAATGAGGATCCTGTAACAAAGGAGGTTTTTTTCAATTCTTTTATGTATTTCCGGATATCTATAAGATTTAGTGAAAATTGGGGATTCGTCTTTTAAGTTAATTTTGTGTTGTATTTCATTCGTGAATGTTAATGGATCATTTTAATTATAGAAAATGTCTTTGTATTCGGTACATAATTTAATTATGGCATTTTTTCCTCTGAATTACAGTGATTTAAACGTAGTTGATTTAATTTAGATACGTTATCATTTTTAACAAAAGGGTTTTCGTTAATAAAATTTACTTCGTTATTTTTTATAATTTCAATATTAAGTGGGGAATTTACTTTAATTTTTGCAATTTTTTTAGATGAATTTGTAATTGTAGTTGTCGCAAAATAATTGTTAACGTTTACTAAGGCTTCTGGTGTTTCGACTAGATCTAAAATTTTTATATGATTTAAAATTCCAATTCCGTTCCTTCTATTTACTGGTAAATTTACTATTTGTTCTGTTCTAGGTGGTATAGTTATAATATAATTTTGTTTTTTTAGCTGATTTTTCAATTGTGTGAATTCTTCACTTTCATATATTATAGGGATTTGTGTTTGTTTTGATTCGAGTAATTTATCATCTAAATTAACATTTAATTTTAGTTGTCTAAGTAAATTACTTCCTATTAGACCATCATAATTTTTACTAAATTTAAAAAGGTAAAATTTGTGTAGAGTGTTGACTTTAAAAATTTCGAAAACAGGAATTGTTATTATTTCATTGTGAAATGTAATATTATGAGCAGTTTCTATAGTGAAATATTCTTTCGAAATATAATTTTTATAGAATTTGTATGCTAATTCAGGGTTTATCATACTTCTCGAACTACCTGTGTCTATCAAAAAATTTGCGTTTAGTTCGGGGATATAAATATGGGGTAAATTATTTTTGTCAAGGTTTAAATGAATTACGGTGGGTTGTTTGTCGAGTAATCCAAGTGAAAATTTTGATTTATTAATTGTTGATCGTCATGGATTGATATTTGATTGTTAAAGTTTGGTATTTGGTCATTATAATTTGGTGTTTGATCATTATAATAAAGTTGATTATTATAATCATCTATTGATTGATTTTCCATGTCATACGTATTCTCATGTTCAATATATGTATTATTGATTTCTAGATTTTGGTCTTCAAAAGGGTTTTCAAAAGGGTTTTCGAATTCGTTGTCTGTTTGATTTTGGATTGTTTGGTTAAATAATTTATTTTGTGTGAACGTTGGACGTGGGAATTGTTTAGTATTTCAAAGTCGTTACATTTTTCAAACATCCTCTGTTAATAATTAAAAATATTTCAATCTAAAAACTGAATTAAATATTATTTTTTTATCGAATACCTTTTGTCGATTCTCTCTTTCGTCCTCAGTGCCGTTCTGTACACCTAACCGACAAACAAACAGACACAGTTTAAACGATCGATAGTTTGAAATGTTCGATTTTATAATAGATATTAAATTTTCAAATCCAAAAACGGCAATACTGACCGTCGAACGGCAAAGTATTTTTCGATTTACAAGCACCTTCCGATACTCAGGTGTTGTCTCGGGCGGCGAGTCGAGCGTCGAGTCGTGCGTCGACTATGGCGTCGATACGGGCGTCGATACGAGCGTTGAAGCGGGCGTCGACGCGGGCATCGGGTCGGGCGGCGGCTTGTGCGGCGTCCCTTGCGGGAAGAGCAGCACGGTCGGCTGCACGGACAGGAGGGACTGCGTGAGCAACCATCTCTTCACGGACAGGATGGTTCGGCGGTCCATAACTACAACATGATATACACATTAATCGCGCTCATGCGAGTTGATTCATTAGACGCACTCACATCTCAACAATATGGCGCGTCTGCTCTTCTGCCATAAACCGAAATTGCCTTCCGGCTAAAACTCTTAGTAGAATATATTCCGTGAAACGCCGTCTCACGCTCGTCCATTGCCGCTGCAAGCCTTGAAAACATTAGAGCGACGACGGAATCACAACTTACGGTATACTGCACCAGCCTTTCCCAATCGTACCGGCCATACAAGCGATCTGGTTGATCGCAGAGGATGGGATATTTCTCCGGTGAGTTGGGAAGAAATGTTTAAACATTATTTATTTTCCATGCTCTTGATTTGTTGATCCTCGCTGTCAATGTTTAATAAACATTGGAGCTCTTCATAATAAATATATCTTCTCGTTGTGTTGCGTAGAGATTGTTTTTTAATTGATTTTGTATGATATTGATTTTGTTCGATATTGATTTTGATGAACGCAAGAACAACTTTATCAATTCCAAATATCAGTATGATTTGTATTACTGATCCAAACTTGTTTCAATGATCGAGGGGTTGTTTATAAGGATTAAAAATCGTTTTGGATGAATATAGGAACAACTTTATCTTTTATCTTGGAAATGTCGTGGGTAGACTAGGAAATGTCCTGATAATTTTTTGATTGATCTTGTAAAGGAATCTTGGAGTTTTTTTCTTGGAAATGTCCATTGTTTTTTTGATTGATTCTATGAAGAAATGTTGAATGTTCTATTTATTAGTTCTACTTTAATTATATTTTTTCTATGAAGAGGCGCGTAAATCTGCATATTTCTCTTCGACCAAATCAAATTGATGAAGAACCGTCGAAGCAATGTCGTTCGACTGTGATGTTGGCAGTGGCAGTTCGATTGTGATGTGGTTCGATTATGAACGTGTCTCGGCGAGTTTTCCGCCGCAAGAAGAAGAGGGCCGCGGGTGGTCCACGTCGGACGCCCGTTTCCGGCAACGTCGCTCCTCCGGAACGTGGAGACGGCGGACTTGCGTCATGTCTGAGAAGATAAAGCACAAGCGCGGTTTCAATATACAGCCCGATCTCGATCGTTTTCTACGTCGACCGACCGTGTGGACAGTCTGCCGTCTCATTCCGACGTCTCGGAGTCCCCGATTCAGTAGTCTGATCGCCGCTCCGGAGGTAGATGGTTGCGGCGACGTTGCTCGGAATCTACAACAAAAAGAACACGTTAATCGTACTCTGATGACTTTATTCACAAATACGCACGCACCTCTTCTTCGCTGGGCACTCGGCTACAAGTGACGATGGTACAGCAGCCGCGGGAGTAGACGGTGTAGTGGGTGGAGAGTGTGGAGCGAGAGGAGTCGGGGAGCGGGTTGAGCAGGTGGAGCGAATGGAAGGAACGGATCGGGAGGAACTGCAAAAGGTAAATAGCCAAGACGCACTGCTGCATCGCGCATGGTGTTAAAAGCGTTTAAGTGAACGTCGGCACGGTGTGAAGCAGCGGCTGCGATCCTGGTTATTTCTTCAGCTTAGGTGCGAAGGAAATCTATTTGATCGGCGTCATGTTGTGGTAAAACAGGGGCAGGAGGAAGAGGTTATCTCGATCGTTTTCTACGTCGACCGACCGTGTGGACAGTTCGCCGTCTCACTCCGACGTCTCGGAGTCCCCGAGTTCAGTAGTCTGATCGCCGATGAGAGGACCTAAGGTGATATTGTCACTCTCAGCGACGATCTGCACCATCGTACTCGTGGACGGCTGTTCATATATGGTCTCGTCTACGAGTACGACGGTCGGTACGACTGAACTCGGAGACGGGCCGATGTTCAGGCGAGACGTCGGAATCGTCGTTCCGGAGGTCGACGCTCTGGAGGTCGACGCTCTGGAGGTCGACGCTCTGGAGGTCGACGCTCTGGAGGTCGACGCTCTGGAGGTCGACGCTCCGGAGGTCGACGCTCTGGAGGTCGACGCTCCGGAGGTCGACGCTCCGGAGGTCGACGCTCCGGAGGTCGACGCTCCGGAGGTCGACGCTCTCGGTCGAGTCGACGACGGTCGGCTCCGGAGGTCGACTGAACTCGGAGACGTCGGCCGGAGGTCGACGCTCCGGAGGTCGTTCAGGTCGACGCGGAGGTCGACGCTCTGGAGGTCGACGCTCCGGAGGTCGACGCTCCGGAGGTCGACGCTCTGGAGGTCGACGCTCTGGAGGTCGACGCTCTGGAGGTCGACGCTCCGGAGGTCGACGCTCCAGAGGTAGATGGTTGCGGCGACGTTGCTCGAAACCTACAACAAAAAGAACACGTTAATCGTACTCGGTTGACTTTATTCACAAATACGCACGCACGCACCTCTTCTTCGCTGGCTCGTGTGGAGACGCTGGCACAGCAGCCGCGTGTGTAGAGGGTGGGGAGTGTGGAGCGAGAGGAGCCGGTGGAGCGGGAGGAGCGAATGGAAGGAACGGATCGAGAGGAGCTGCAAAAGGAAAATGTCCAAGACGCATCGCTAGATTGCACATGTTGTTATATTCGTGAAAATATCACATCGGCACATTGTCTATAAATAATATAATAATTTTATATATAATAAAATTATTATATTATATAATTTTATAAATAATATAATAATTTTATATATATTTTATTTTAATAATAATTTTATAAAAATTATAATCGACGAAAAACACCGTCGTACTCGTAGACGGCTCTGGATGTTGTTGTCGAGAGGAGCTACAAAAGGAAAATATCCAAGACGCACCGCTGCATTGCGAATGTTGTTAAAAGCGTGATGGACCACGTCGACATAGTGTATAGCAGCGGCTGCGATCTTGGCACTTTCTTCTGCATAGGTGCGAAGAAAATTTATTTGATCGGCGTCATGTTGTGGTAAAACAGGGGCTGGAGGAAAAGGTGGGGCTGGACGAGGTGCGACAGGAGCCAGAGGAGAAGGCGGGATTAACGTGTTTATCTGTACGTAAATGAATTTTTAACCCCGACGCCACAATAATTTATTGCAAATAATCAAATATGTTTGTGAACATCTACTCATACATCCATTTATATATATATTTTATAAGTGCCTTTTTTGCTCCTACATGGAAGACGTTTCAATTTGTCAAGTCATATTATATGAGTGTAAAAAATGAAAAAAAGCTCATTAAACTCGCATGATTATCGATATTTAATATTCAAAAACAGTATTCATTCGATAGCTCGTTAAATTGTTAACGTCACGTGTTATTACATTTTTTTTTTTAAATACAAATTTCAAGCTGTTGGTCTTCCAAGCGTCGTGTCTGAAAAAATAATCAAGTCGGTTTCGATATCTACAGATCGACTTCGATTGTTTTCTACGCCTACTAACCGTTTCTTTCGAACACACGCCTCCGAGTTTCCGAACTCATCGCCGATGAGTGTACTCGATCGTCTTCTGAGCTAGAAGACGATTCGACAGTGAGTACCTAAGGAGTTTCATCGACGACGATCGTCGCGCGCCAAGAAGTCTTCGTCGAAAACAAACTATCGTGTGTCTCGGGGACGAGAACTGTCGGCGTTTCGTCGGCAATAATTATAGAATGGCACGTCTTATAGGCATCGGAATTCCAAGATGTCTCGGCCATTAGGTACATCGAAGACGTCGTGTCACCGAGGATGCTGGTCGACGATGCACCGGTAAGGGCGGCGTCACGGTCGGGATCTCGGGTGGGAGGAGCGTCACAGGCGTCGGCACGTACAACAGCACGAACAGGTTGTGCTGGAAGAGGGTCACACGCGTCGGCACGGGCAGCAGGTCGAACAGCACGTGCAGAAAGCGCGGGAGCGGCAGGAGGGACGTCAGGAACGATCCTGCGGACGTTTCTCGGCCGATAACTACGACAAGATAAACACATGATTAAAAACGTAAAAGAATTTATATTTAAGATGTTAATTATTTGAATCATTGTTGAACTTTAATTCTATCAAACACTAAATATTTTAATAATTATTATAAGTGAGATGTTATAATTATATTTAAGAGTTTAAATATTTGAATTATTATATTTTCGAATAATCAGTGGACTTTATTTATATTGAATACTTTAATTATTTGATTATATTTCGAACATGGAATAAATGTTAGTTTTCATGTATATTTAATTGTGATTTATGATTTATTATAAATATATTTATATATATATATATATATATATATATATATATATATGTATATATATATATATATACATACATACATACATACATACATACATACATACATACATACATACATACATACATACATACATACATACATACATACATACATACATACACACATACACACATACACACATACACACATACACACACACACACACACATACACACACATACACACACACACACACACACACACATACACACACACACACACACACCATATATATACATCTCATACACACACACATACCACATGCACACACACCACTTACACACACATCACATATACACACACAACATATATATCAAATAAATGCCACACACACACACACACTAAATAAACAACACATAAATACAACTTTATAAATGATTCGAAACTTTGCTTGTTGCAGTGAAGTATTTTTAAGAATTTCGTTTAAATGTTTAATGCAATTATTTGAATTGTTAAAGTTTGAATAGAATTATATTTAGGAATTTGTTTTAAATGATATCAATAATTATACAATATTATCGATTTTGAATATATTTATGATGTTTTTTTTAACTGTTTAGTGTTATTATTGATTTATTATTATATTATGATGTAATTGTTGTGTGACAAATAAAGAATTTTTCATTGGAAGATGTTTATTTCTTTTACATTATATGTATATAATACATTGATATTTTTTAATATTGCTTTTTTTTCTTTTTTTAGTATTGTTATTGTTATTAGTAATGGAAAAATGTTGTTATTATTAATATAAATTATTGTTAACGATTATAGTAATGAATGGAAAGAAGAAAAAGTAATAATAATTATAATAAGAAGAATTATATTAGTGAACAGAAAGAAGTATTAATGTGGAGGGGAAATATTATTGTTGTTATTAATGAAAGTAATTGTTAATCTTTATGAGTATTAGGAACAAAAATAAAAATGATTAATATTGTTTATAATGTAAGAAAAATTAAAATTATTAATAGTAGCAATAATAGAATGGAAGAAGTTGTTTTAATGGTAATTAATAATAATAATAAATTGTAAGAAGAAGAGGAAGATGTATTAGTAGTTTTGAAAAAAGGAATAAAAACAAGAATAATTATTAAAAAGAAATTAATAAAAGGAAGTAGTATAAATAGTAATAAAAAGTAATAAGAAATATTAGTAATAATAATAGTAATTAATAACTGACTGGGTAGCACAAACTGATTAAATAGTTGTAAATAGTTATATTTTTAACTAATAATTTTTTAAACAATTTTTTAAGTATTTTCAAATACTTGTAATTTAATTAAGCACAATAACACATTTGATATTGTTATAACACAAGTCTAAAATCGAATATAAATATTTTTGTATAATAATTAATATATCGATATATATTTTAAAGAGATTAATATTATTATAAGCAGATAAACGAAATTGTATGCAGATTTGATTGTTGTAATTTAGTTTCGGATCAAAATCATTAATCTCAACTTTTCATATGTTTTTATGATTTCAATAAATTATTTTACTCACAAATACACACAGTATTATATATATTATTTATTATATATTATCTGTAATTTACAAAAAAATTACTTTTCGTAATAAGCGATTGATTCAGTCAGATGGAGGTGACGTATATTACAAACTAACTAATCTAACTTACAAACTAATTAACAAATTTAATTTACAAACTAAACTTACAGCTAAATCGCCGATAAAGTCATCTTGTTTTAGTTTCTTTGGGACGAATCCAATGTTATACTGACAACCGAGGCACTGGTCGGTTAGGGAAAGGAAGAACGGTTAGGGGCGGTTGGTAAATTTTGGCCATGGAAGGAAAACGATGGAAATAACCTTTTTAAACTTGTAGGATGGGTATGATCAAGGCGGCGGATTAAGGGGTTTTTATAGTGGCTAGTACAGATAAGGTATCGACTGATGATATTAGTGATATGGTCGTCTATTATTTTCAGGCTTGCACGTGCGTGGACGATAGGGATCGGCGTGTCTCTGGGAGTGGATGTCATGAGGCAGGCACCGTCAGCGTAAAGCGCGAGTGAAGTGATATAACAAATCATCCCTCATTCCATCCGTCGACAATGGCGATACACGACGACGAGCCGTAATTACCGAACCACTGACCTGTTTGTTTATTTATTTATTTGTTCTAGATGTGCGACCGACACCTCCATCCCCTCGTATCCGTACACGCTACCCTTTGATACTTTATTAAATAAATATATATATATATATATATATAAAATGGAAATAGCTCCGAGCTATATTATATTTATATGTATGTTTGGATAGATAGATGGATGTGTGTGTGTGTGTAGGTCGAATCAAGAAAAAACAAAGTGGAAAAAAGCATGCGTACTTCATATAAAAAAAATGGGAAAATAAAAAAAGGGCAATTAAGTGCATCTGACAAATCATTTTCACTAAAATTAAAAAAGTAAAATGTTCAAATCATGCATATGACACGGTCAAAGGTGTGTTTGTAGTCGCTGTTTGTCGTCGTCGAAGTTTCCGTCCGAGGAACGGGAAAAAAGGGGTTGGAGGAAGGAAGGAACGGAGGACCCACGATGGATTATTAAAATTGTCACACTCTTTGTCATACACACACACACACACGTGTCTTCATCGTCGGACCCACACCCCCACGTGCGGGGGTCGAACAGACGGACATCCCCGTCGTCGAACTACTCATCCCCTAATTCGTGAATTTTTATATGTATTTTTTTTTCGTACGTCCGCGGAAAATTCGTGAAGTGTAAGAGACACGACCGAATATGTGTGTGTGTGGTTGAATCCCGTGACTGTTCTGGTCAAGTGGGGCGGTGGGAGTAATTGATATGTCCGGCCGGTCGACCAAATTGAGACGAAACAATTGTGGATGTTTTTTTTATTTTTTTTGTACGGAAAACGAGTGTCTGTTTTGAGATTGCGGTGTGGCTGTAACTAAGTTTTGAGAAGTTCGAAAGTATGGCGTATTGTAGATAATTTAATGCCGTTTCGAACTCTTTTTGAGATTTGGGAATCGGGTGGACGGTTCGAAAGATATTTGTGAAAAAGTGGCGATATGTGTTTTTCAAATTTGATTTTATTGTGAAAAATACAATGTCTGTTTTGAGACTCTACTGGAGCCGTATCTGTGGTTTGAAAATTTTTAAAATATGCTATGTTGTAGAGAATTCAATGCCCTATCGTACACTTTTTAAAAATTTAAAATTAGTCAAGCGGTTATAAAGATATTCACAAAAAACTGATAAAGTATATTTTTAATATAATTTATTATAGTGAAAAAAACAATATCTACTTTGAGACTCTACTGGGACCGTACCTGTGGTTTGAAAATTTTCAAAATATGATATGTTATAGAGAATTTAATTATCTATCGTATACTTTTTGAAAATTTAAAATCAGTCAAGTGGTTATAAAGATATTTGCAAAAAACTGACAAAGTATATTTTTAACATAATTTATTACAGTGAAAAAAACAATATCTAGTTTGAAATTCTACTACACTGTCGCTTCGATTTAAAAATTTTGAAAATACGATATTTTGTAGAGAGTTGAATGCTCCATCAAACAATTTTTGAAAATTGAAAATCAGTCAAAAGGTAATAAAAATATTTGAAAAAAACTGACAAATTGAATTTTTTACACAAGTAATTCCAGTTAAAAAATTAATATTTATTTTGAGACTCTATTATGGCTGTCCCTCTGGTTTGAAAATTTTTAAAATACGATATTTTATAGAGAATTTAATGCCCTTTAAAACGTTTTTTGAAATTTGAAAATCGACTAAACGGTTATAAAGATATTTGGAAAAAACTAACGAAATGTATTTTGTACGCAAGTAATTCTAGTTAAAAAAAACAATATTTATTTTAAAACTCTACTGGGGCTGTACGTGTAATTTGAAAATTTTGAAAATAACACATTTTGTAGATAATTCAATACCCTTTATTACCCTTTTTGAAAATTTCAAATAGGGTAATTGGTTATTGAGATATTTGAGAAAAACCAACGATATGTATTTTAAATAATTTTTTTTGGGAAAATTATTTTCAAATTACACACACACACACACTTATACATACATATATATATATATATATATATATATATATATATATATATATATATATATAAAGAGAGAGAGAGAGAGAAGATAGATCTATTTTCATTAAAATAACCAACATTTTAAGTTCTACTGAATTTCAAACGTTAAAAATATTTTGATGAACGATTGAATAATCAGAAAGGGGAAAAATCCTTATAAATATTTGGAAAGTGTTTCGTTTTTTGTAAAAAAAAAAATGATCAGCATTTCGAAAATTGGTTTAGTAAATTTATTTGCATTTCTATGTTAAATAAAATTGTGGATTTTTGAAAAAAAATCTGTTGTAAAACCTGACATCCGCTGAACGATCCTATCGTCTTTTCTAAACATATATTTTTTTTAAAAAATATAAAAATATACAAAAATATAAATGAAAAATTCAGATATTAAACAAAAATTGTACTTACAGCTTCGGGCAGGAATATCATCGACGCCATACAAAAATCCAGGATCATAAGGACGTGCTTAATCGACGCCTCATGAGTTTTCGTCTGGAAAAAAAGATTCGTTTGAATAATTGTGAACAAATTACGGGTCTTTTTTACAGAATTTAACACCCTTTCTAACGATAAATAATTTAAAAAATTCTGTTCAAATGACGAAAAGAAATTTGCAAATAAACAACACTATTTTTATTTTTTTTAAAAAATTATGCGTTGTGTTTGAGATGTTAGTGTGGATTTGTCTGTGATTTAAAAATTATGAAAAAAATATATGTTATACAGAATTTAATGCCCTTTTAATAGGTGTGTAATTTTTCAAATTTCTGATAAAAATTCAAAAATGATTTCCAAAAAACGTACAAGATGTAATTTAAAAAAATTGGAAAAGTGTATGAAATCAAGTAGTCTGTTTGAACTATTACCAGGGTTGTATTTGAGGTTTGAAAATTAAAAAAAAAATATATTTTTTACATAATTTAATGCCCTTTCGGACGATGTATGATTTTTCAAATTTCCCTAAAAAGTTCATAAGTTATTTCTAAAAAACTTACAAGATGTAATCTGAACAAGTGAGAAAAATTTACGAAATCAAGAAGTCTGTTTGAACTATTAGCAGGGTTGTATTTGAGGTTTTAAAATTTCGAAAAAAATATATTTTATACAGAATTTAATGCCATTTCGGACAGTGTATAATTTTTTAAATTTTCAGAATAAGTTCATAAGTTATTTCGAAAAAACTTACAAGATGTAATTTAAAAAAATGGGAAATGTGTATGAAATCAAGCAGTCTGTTTGAACCATTGCCAGGGTTGTATTTGAGGTTTTAAAATTTGGAAAAAAATATATTTTATACAAAATTTAATTTCCTTTCAGACGATGTATGATTTTTCAAATTTCTAGCAAAAGTTCAAAAGTTATTTTTAAAAAACATACAAGATGTAATCTGAACATGTGAGAAAAATTTACGAAATCAAGTAGTCTGTTTGAAACATTGTCAGGGTCGTATTTGAGATTTTAAAATTTTGAAAAAAATATATTTTATACAGAATTTAATGCCATTTCGACCGATATACGATTTTTCGAATCACTGTAAAAATTTCAAAAGATATTTTCAAAAAACTCACAACATATCAATTATATAAATGTGATAAACGTACGTAAATCAAATATTTTTGACCTCTCATCAGAGCCGTATTTATGACATAATTTTTTTTGAAAAAAACGTATGTTGTAGAGAATTTAACGCTGTTTCAAAAAGTATACACTTGTATCAAATCGCTGTCAAAAATTCAACAGATATTTCCAAAAAAATACGCTCGACGCGTCTTTCAATCAAATCAAACAGTTTGGAGTTTGAACCTCGGTCATGGCCGTTTGCGACGTACAAAAATTTCGAAAAAAATCTATATTGTAGAGAATTTAACGCCCTTTCGTTTGATATATATTTTTTTGATTTCGGTACAAAGGCCGACAAGATATAGTCGAAAAGCACGCAGATTATTAATTGGAATTGAATTCGCGTCGCGGCCGATTAATTCGCACGACGACGGAACTAAAACAGTCTTAAGTACGTGCGTGTGTGTGTGTGTGAAATGAACTTAGAATCCATAATGAAGGGCAATAAAATTCCTTTCAAGTTTTTTCCCCATAAATCTCTTTGGAAAAATCACAGATCGCAAATACAGGTCCTGATAAAAAATCATTGTTTAGAAAATTGATTCGAAATGTGGTTATGGAAGTGTGAAAAATTCAAAACAAATATATGTTGTGGGGAATTTAAGGCCCTTTCGAATGATGTAACTTTTTTGAAAATTCTCTGGAAGATCGACTAGATTTTTCCAAAAAATCTACAGAGTGTACTTGATGTTATTGGTGTTTGTATGGAAAAATAAACTTGATGTTTCGCCAGTTGTAATTGTTGTATCTGGTTGGGGAAAAATGTGGAAAAAATGTATTTTGGAGAGAATTTAATGCCCTTTCAAGTGATATCAATTGTTTTGAAAATCTCTCACAGCTTGATCAGATTTTTGAAAAAAATCTACACAGTGATTTGATATCAATTGTAATTTTATAAAAAAATCAATTTTCAAATTTGGATACTTGTAACAATTGTACCAGTTGGAGGAAAAATTTGAAAAAAATGTATTTGGTAGAGAATTTAATGCCCTTTCAAATGATATTATTTGTTTTAAAAATCTATCAAAGCTTAATCAGATTTTGTAAAAAATATGCCTAGTGTACTTGATATCAATTTTAATCATATGAAAAAATCAAAAATTATATTTGGACACTCAGAACAATTACGAGTATACCAATTGGTAAAAATTTTTGAAAAAAGTATATTTGGTAAAGAATTTAATACACTTTCTAATAATATTAATTTTTAAGAGATTCTCTTAGAGCTTATTTAGATTTTTTAAAAAAATGTAACTAATACACTTGATATCGATTGTAATTGAACAAAAAAAAACAAATGTTATTTTTGGACACTTGTACCAATTAATCCAGCCGGTAAACAAATCAAAAAAAATATATCTTACAGAGAATTTAATGTCCTTTAAAATAATATCATTTATTTAACAATTCTCTCACATCTTAACCAATTTTTTGAAAAAAAAAATGTACCTAGTGTACTTGATATCAATTGCTATTATAGAGAGAAAACAATCATCATATTTGGACACTTGTAATAATTGTATCAGCTGGTGAAAAAAATATATTATATAGAGAATTGAATGCCCTTTCAAATGATATAATTTTTTCAAAAATTCTCTTGCAGCTTAGTCAGATTTTTGAAAAAATGTACTCAATGTACTTGATATCAATTGTAATTATATGGAAAAAACAATTGTCATTTTTGAATACTTGTAACAATTGTATCAGCTAGTGAAAAAATTTGCAAAAATATATTTTAGAGACAACTTAATGCCCTTTCAAATGATATCATTTTTTTAAAAATTCTCTTACAGCTTAATCAGATTTTGGAAAAAATGTCCTCAGTGTACTTAATATTAATTGTAATCGTACGAAAAAATCAAATGTCATTTTTGAACACTCGTACCAATTAAACCAGTCGGTAAAAAAAATTGAAAAAAATATATTTCATAGAGAATTTAATACACTTTCAAACGATATTATTTTTTTCAAAATTCTCTCACACCTTAATCAGATTTTTGGAAAAAAAACATACCTAATGCACTTGATATCAATCATAATCATATGAAAAAACCAAACGTCATTTTTGGTCACTTATACCAATCAAACCCCCCGATAAAAAAAATCAAAAAAAAATATTTTGTAGAGAATTTAACGCCCTTTCAAAAGATATACAAACATGACAAAATCGTGTACATATTTCATCACGATTTATCAAGAAATAGAACACTCGTAAACAACAACAATCAAGAAAATTTTCGAATAAATTCACAAAAACATCAAAGATGATCCGAAAATACGTGTCTATAATCGACCTCACATAACCACGTATCTATATTAGAAAATACATCCAATTTGGTTGAAATCCGTACGAGAAACGCGAGAAAAATGAATTTATTTTTCGTGAAAAAAATTTTTTTAATATATTTATATAAACACACACACGTGTGTATGTGTGTGTGTTTATATAACTTTCTGACATTTACATATTTTTTAAAGTAAATACTTTAAACAATATACAATATACTTTAAACAATTTGATTTACTGATAACGTAATTATAGGTATATTTCATTAATTTATAAAAAAAAATATATTTTAATTTATATTTTAGAAATTTATTATTATGTATATATATATATATATATATATATATATATTTGTATGTGTGTGTGGGGGGGGGGTGATGGGGTGACTGTGTGTGTGTGGGACCCACTTCGCATAAAAATTGTTGTTACTGGCCGATGTCCCCCTATTTTTACGTGTTAAAATAACGCTCTCGCCGCGCACCGTTGGTGTGAGGATTCCAATCCGGGTTGTCAACATTTGTGCTGATTTGCATGCCGCGCTGGATTTTTTTATGGCGCCCAAATGTAGCTTTATTATGAACGTTCGCAAATTATTTATTTCTCTTTGTCGGTTTCAATAATAAACAAGTTATATAGGCGATGCCGGTGGTACTGAATTTTTGCAAATTACATCTATATATATTTGTGTGCGTGGATGTTTTTCATAAACAATTCCTCGATGTATATATGTATCTGGATCGTGGTCGAACTCATACACGCTCGGACTCGAACCCACACCAGCCGAACGACGATGAACGGCCGGCAAACTGTGCAGACATTTCTCTGAATTTCATCTTGAAATAATCTGGAATAAGTTCGATAAATAATAATTTCGAGCGAAACAATTCGAGGAAAATGATTTTCTTGTGGTGTCGAAACTGGACAGTATATGTCGAATACTTATATGAAATTGATTTATTTTAACATAGTTCGAAAGGGCATTCGATTCTCTATAAAACACATTTTTTTCAATTTTTTTCATCAACTCATATAATTGTTACAAGTGTCCAAAAATTAGGTTTGTTTTTTTCGTATGATTACAATTAATATCAAGTATACAGTGTAGTTTTTTTTCAAAAATCTGATTAAGCTGTAAGAGATTTTTTTTAAAAATTATATCATTTGAAAGGGCATTAAATTATATACAAAATATATTTTTTTCCATTTTTTCCATCAACTTATATAATTGTTACAAGTGTCCAAATTAAGATTTGGTTTTTTCGTACGATTACAATTAATATCAAGTGCACTAGGTATGTTTTTTTCAGAAATTTGATTAAGCTGTAGAATATTTTTTGAAAAAAATGGTATCATTTGAAAGGGCATTAAATTCTCTATTTAATATATTTTTTTCGAACTTTTTACCGACTGGTACAATTGTTACAAATGTCTAAATATGACAATTGTTTTTTTCCTATCATTACAATTAATATCAAGTAGACTAGGTACATTTTTTTCAAAAATCTGATTAAGCTGTGAGAGAATTTAAAAAAATTATATCACTTAAAAAGGAATAAAATTCTATACAAAATATATTTTTTTCAAATTTTCTCCCCTACTGATACAATTGTTACAAGTTTCCAAAATTACGATTGTTTTTTTCCTATAATTACAATTGATATCAAGTACACTAGGTACATTTTTTTAAAAAATCTGATTAAGCTGTGAGAGAATTTTTAAATAAATTATATCACTTAAAACGGTATTAAATTCTATACAAAATATATTTTTTTCAAATTTTTTCACCGGCTGGTACAATTATTAGAATTGTCCAAATACGACTATTATATTTTTCCTATAATTACAATTGATATCAAGTGCACTAGCCACATTTTTTTCCAAAAATCTGATTAAGCTGTAAGAGAATTTGTGAAAAATGGTATCAGTTGTAAGGGCATTAAATTCTCTACAAAATATATTTTTTTCCAATTTTTTCACTGGTTGATACAATTGTTACAAGTTTCTAAAATGACAATTGTTTTTTTCCTATAATTATAATTGATATCAAGTACAGTAGTTTACATTTTTTCTAAAAATCTGATTAAGCTGCGAAAGAATTTTTGAAAAAATAGTATCAATTGAAAGGGTACTAAATTCTCTACAAAATACATTTTTTTAGATTTTTTTCAACAACGGGTAAAATCGTTACAATTATTAAATCAAGACATTTATTTTTTCATATAAATACAACTCACATCAAGTACACCGTGTGTATTTTTTGAAAAAAAAATCGTTAAGGCTTTAAATTTTTTTTCAAAAAAATCACATCATTCAAAAGAGCATTAAATTCTCTACCGAATACATTTTTTTCGAATTTTTCCATTACCAGATACAACTATTACAACTGTCCAAACATCACCTTTAATTTTTCAATAAAAATACATCTAACATCAAGTACACTCTGTAGATTTTCTGGAAAAATCTAGTCAACCTTCCAGAGAATTTTCAAAAAAGTTGCACCATTCGAAAGGGCATTAAATTCTCTACAACATATATTTTTTTCGAATTTTTCATCGACCTGATACGCCCTCACCGAGTTCTCAAACAGCACGATTGATTTTCGTGGCAAATACACCCCTGTCTCTCAAACCAAAAATGAAATTAGGGCCTAAAATATTTCGAAAAATCAAACATGAATAAGAATTCATCGTAAAATTGAACCAGGGTTCGAAATTTTGACTGAAAATCAAATCAGGGGTTGTTTTTTTCTCCTTATAAAAATGTCGATCAAATGTCCATGGGTTTGAATCCGTTTATCAATTGATTTCTTTTCAAAAGGGATGAATAAAGAATGTGGATGTGTGCGAAGAGTCGAGTTCGACTCTTGACTGCCGACCTGCGACTCTCGTTCCCGTTTTCCCGCGCACCCCCACGCGATTCCCTCGCGTGTCGAACCCTCGTCCATTTTGCAGCCAATCCATGTAATACCGTTGTAAATCAGCTCATTACAACTCCCGATGCAGCGTTTAATTAGCATCGACGTAAGACGAAATGGACGACGCGGCGACACGGCGTCGGCAAGCGTCGGGAGGCGTCGGATATCGAACACATGGTCATCGGTTCGAACACAAACAAAAATGTTTGAATCTTTTCTAAAATGAGAAAAACGTTTCTTTCAAATACACGTATCTAGAATTTCGGCCATAACTTGATAATCTCTGAATTGATCTGGAAATAATTAACACCGGTCGAAAGGGCGTTAAATTCTATACAAAATACACTTTCGGAAATACAGGTACGTAACGAATTATTTCTCAAAATGGCGTCAAAGTTTTTGTTTAATTATAATTAATGATTGGGAAAAACGTTGTGGAATTTTTAGAAATAACTCTGAAATTTTTTAACGAAAATTGAAAAACTTACATTATTCGAAAAGGCGTTAAATTGTGTATAGAATATATTTTTTTCATAATTTCCGCAATACAGGTCCGTCTCTTACAAAATTTCAAAAAGATAAGTGATTTTTGGGTATAACTACAAAATAAACAAAATCAACCCTTTGATTTATGGACAATATCTCTGGAATTTTTAAACGAAAATTAAAAGAAATTACTGTTTTAAAAAGGGCGTTAAATTCTGTATAAAATATTTTTTTTGTATTTTTTAAGTACAGATACGTCTCTAATAAAATTTCAAAAAGGATAAGTGATTTTTGTATATAAATCAAAGTAAATAAAATCAGTCCTTCAGAATTTGACCGTTATCTCTGGAATTTCTAAACGAAAATTAAAAAGAATTATAGTTTTAAAAAGAACGTTAAATTCTGTATAAAATATATTTTTTTAAGTACAGATGCGTCTCCAATAATTGTTTAAAGAAGATAACTGATTGTTGGGTATAATTGCAAAGTAAATAAAATCAACCCTTTGGAATTTAGACAATATCTCTGGAATTGTTTAACAGAAATTAAAAAAACTTACATTGTTAGAAAGGACATTAAATCCGGTACATAATACATTTATTTCATAATTTTTCAAGTATAGACACATCTCCAGTAAAATTTCAAAGAGGACGGGTGATTTTTTTGTATAAAATCAAAATACTGAAAATCATTTTTGTGGAATTTTGACCCATATCTCAGGAATATTCCACTATAAATTAAAAAAACTTACACCGTTTGAAAGGTCATTAAATTCTGTACAAAATATATTTCTTTCATAATTTTACAAGTACAGATATGTCTCCAGCAATATTTCAAAGAGGATGAGTGATTTTTTTGTATAAAATTAAAATACTGAAAATCAACCTTGTGGAATTTTGGCCAATATCTCAAGATTTTTCCAACAGAAATTAAAAAAATTTACACCGTTCGAAAGGACATCAAATCCAGTATAGAATTTTTTTCTTAATTTTATAAGTACAGACACGAATCCAGTAAAATTTCAAAGAGGATGAGTGATTTTTTTATATAAAACCAAAATACAGAAAATCAACCCTTTGGAATTTTCGCCCATATCTCAGGAATTTTTCACCGAAAATTAACAAATCGTACATCGTTCGAAAGGGCATTAAATTATGTATGAAATATATTTATTTTATAATTTTTCAAGTACAGACACATCTCCAGTAAAATTTCAAAGAGGACAAATGATTTTTTGCATCAAATCAAAATACAGAAAATCAACCTTGTGGAATTTTGGCTAATATCTCAGGAATTTTCAAACAGAAATTAAAAAAAATTACACCGTTCGAAAGGGCATTAAATCCGGTATAGATTTTTTTTCGTAATTTTACAAGTACAGACACGTCTCCAGTAAAATTTCAAAGAGGACGGGTGATTTTTTGTATAAAACCAAAATACAGAAAATCAACCGTTTGAAATTTTCGTCCATATGTCAAGAATTTTTCACTGAAAATCAACAAATCGTACATCGTTCGAAAGGGCATTAAATCCTGCACAAAATATATTTGTTTCATAATTTTTCAAGTACAGACACATCTCCAGTAAAATTTCAAAGAGGACGAGTGATTGTTTGCATTAAATCAAAATACAGACAATCAATCTTGTGGAATTTTGGCCCATATCTCAGGAATTTTCCAACAGAAATTAAAAAATCGCACACCGTTTGAAAGGGTATTAAATTCTATATAAAATACATTTGTTTCATATTTTTTCAACCACAGAAAGAGCAAACACAAAGAGCAAACACACTCGACCTGAACGTGTATCGGGCGACGCTCTCAATCGCGCGCGTCGCACGACCGCCGAGAACGACAGAGACAACGTACTAGAGTGTGTGGGGGTGTGTATATATTTTATTACATTTTTATATACACGTTTATATTTGTAGATATATATATATATATATATATATATATATATATATATAAAATATATTTTTCGTCGATATTAGATTTTTTTCTATTCTGTTCCAGTTGCACTTTACATTTTATTTATTCAGATTATGTGAAAAAGGTTATATTTACTTATAAATATAAATACACACACATATATATATATATATATATATATATATATATATATATATATATATATAATGTAGAACGTATTAAGTTATATATTTTATTTAAAATTATCGTATTATATTTCATATTTATTTTTATACGTTTTTTAAAAAGAAAAAGTTTGATTGCTTTAATTATGTGTGTTTTTCGCAGAGAGGATAATTAAATTTGTTTCCTTTTATATTAATATATTTTTAAGGGTGTTATTCGTGTCGAAAATCGACAAATATTTGATAATGTGAGGTTATTGCTGAAAAAATGTTTTTCAATTCCACAATATTTATTTGAAAAATTGTCGGAGACGTTCTTGTGGTTGAAAATAAATGAGATACATGTATTTTGTACAGAATTTAATGCCCTTTCGAACGGTGTACGATTTGTTAATTTTCGGTGAAAAATTCCTGAGATATTGGGAAAAATTCCACAAGGGCTTTTTTTCTATTTGAATTTGTACAAAAGTCACTAATCTTCTTTGAAATTTTCTTGAGACGTACCTGTACTTAAAAAATGATGAAACAAATATATTATGTACCGGATTGAATGCCCTTTCGAAACATGTAAATCTTTTTAATTTTCGTTTAAAAATTCCAGAGATATTGGCCAAATTCCAAAAAGTTGATTTTCAGTAAAGTTTTTGATTTTATGCAAACAATCACCTGTTCTCTTTGAAATTTTACAGGAGACGTGTCTGTACTTGAAAAATTACGAAACAAATATATTTTATATAGAATTTATTTCCCTTTCCAACGATGTGTAAATTGTTAAGTTTAATTCAAAGATACCAGAGATATGGTTAAAAATTTTACCCTGTTCATTGCATAAATGATTTATTTTACAATAAAATCATTTGTGCTGTTTGAAAATTTATTAAAGACGTTCCTGTATTAGAAAAATTATGAAAAAAATATATTCTGTACAGAATTTAACGTCCTTTCAAACGATGTATTATTTTTGAAAATCCGAAAAAAAACTTCAAACTTATCCGTAATTAATTCACACAAGTGTTTTTAAATAAAAATTACAACAATTGAAAATTTCACATTTTGTTTACAGCCGTATTGACGCCATATTTGAATTAGAAAATAATTGAAAAAAATATATTTTATACAAAATTTAACGCCCTTCCAAACGATATATCACTTTTGAAAATCCGACCAAAACCTATAAACTTATCAATTAAAATTCACACTAATGTAGTAAATTATCCAGAAATACAAACAAGTCGTTGTTTTCCTGGAAGAAAACGTCCAAGAAATTCTTTACTTGATCGAAAAGGTTTAAATCGTCTGTCGAGACGTTTAAAAAAAGGGTTATGTGTATTCTTATACACATGCCAGAAGTGAAACTTCTTTTCAATAAAGTCATCAAAAGGTACACGGACAAGCGTATGCCTAAAACTCGTAGATGAACAAATTCTTCAGAATAAAGCAAGTAACAAAATGAAGAAATGTAGTAGGAAGAGAAGCGGCAAATACACGGGTTAAAAATTTAAGTAGAAAATAATCAATGTTTTAAATAAATGAATTTTTTATAATTATTTCATATTAACACATCGTATGCGGACAACGCGTCTCGATTATGTCTTTCATGCTGTAGTAATAGTATGCAAAAGACGTCGAGACGTTTCCGTATACAATGTGTTAAGTAAGATTAATATTCATTTTCAAATTAAAACTTTTATAAAATTATGAATTATGAAAATTTATTCGTTTTCGTTTGGAATTTCTTCGATTTCCACTGCTTCCTCCGGTGGTGACTGAGTAGGTATAAACGATACAATTGGTTTTTGATAAGTAAAATTTTTGCGCAATATACTTTACCATCTTAATTTTTAATTACTATTATATTACTATTGTATAATATATAATATACAATTAGATCAATGTTTTAAAAATTAAACAATTAAGGAAATACTCACAAATAATTAAATACTAATTAAATACTTTAATATAATTGCAATAAATAGCATCTATTTAGATACTATTTATAGATAATTGATAATTTTATAACACCACATAAAATTTAATAAATCTTCAAAATGACACGTGAGAACAAAGAATTCATACTTATTGTGAGAATTTATTACAAATAAAACAACAGATAATCTCAAAACTGTTATAGGTTTCGATAAAATTTTTTTAATACCACGTGTTTTTAATAGTATTTCTTTTATTTGATAAATAGATTAATCAAAATAATATTACAAAATACTACATACTACTGTATATATTGGTGTACGTGCCAATTCCCTCAATTTCGTGTTGTTTGCTAAATTTTTAAATACCGCATGGATTTAATTGCCTGTTATTTTTATGATTATTGATGTTAATATTATGATGACGTTATAAAAATTAATATACTTATCAAAAATATCAATTTTATCGCACTAAATAACACTCTTATTTAAACACAATTAACAACAACTGATTGTATGTAAAAATTACTAAGCATAATAATGACATCATTTAAATAGTAAACATACGTGCTGCATGTTAGAATAATTCTTGTTATCTAATCACATGTTAAAAGAAGGCGCATTCGTGATGGGCTTTTTCTCACTCTATCTACTACTTTTTCTCACTCTATCGTCTAAGCATGTATGCAAATTCAAATCAGGCACTAAAATTCGTACTCACGTTCCGTCTCTATTTCCATCATATATTCTCTGTTTCCGCGTCAGTAAATTTTTTACCCTAAACGCGGCTAAAGAAGTTTCACTTCAAAAAAGCGCAAAAATCAAATGTAAGGAGGTGTGTTGAATTTAAGCTATGTATGTACATTTGTCTTGTGCGTATGAGTGAGTATGGGAGAGTGCACACTGTAGAGAGTAGTACAGATAGTCTCGAGTGAACTAGCACGAAGGTAACATGCTGTATAAAGGCTCTGTAATGTAAAGTCCTTCTTATATTATAATAAACATATAGAAAGTATAACTGTCTAGTAAGATGTTCTTTTCCTCAACAGTACTAATGCAATGAATGTAATTGTTTTTCTGAGATAATATTTCATCACACTGGAGTTCGAAATTAGTACTTCCTATCGGTAAAGTTGTTTGCAAATGGTCATCTGTTAATAATGATCTGTATTTCGATTTTACATACTTTATTTTCGAAAATTTCCTTTCACATTGGTTATTATTCCCAAATAGATATAAATCCCCGAGTATATGATTTTAATTGACTGTATTTATCTTCCGAAAGATATTCATACAATTAGGTTAGATCCATTTGTTTACACGTCATTTTTGGAATATCATTTTGCAGATCAATCACTTCCAATTGAAGGTCTGACGAAAGCTCCTCAATTGTATAGCTAAATGGATTTTGAAATATGGAAAAATCTTTTGCACTTGCATCAAGATTCGAAAAACGCTGTTATAATTGTAGTTTAGGTTCAGAAAATATTGGTAAATAAATGAATAAAAATTTATTGATCTCAAGTATTTCATAATACAAATACAGTAAAATGATGATAATGAGATGGTGTGGTGTATTATCTGTTTAGATATTGTACCAACATGAAGTGAAAGCAGGCGTTTGTGGTGTTTAGGAATGTGTCCATGGGAAAATTTTCAAAAAACCCGCCGTGATAAATAAATATTGGTGTCAGTCAGTCCATTTATATATATATATATATATATATATATATATATATATATATATAAGTGGTTAAGCGCGTAATTTGATTTATTTTTAATTTTTTCACGTAAAAACAATATTAACCCACGGGCCGGATTAAAAACAGACGGTAGGCCGGATTTGGCCCTCGAGCCGTAGTTTGCCGACCCCTGGCGTAAATGATAAACACACGCATCTGTGCTATTTGTTAGGGGAAGTTGTGTATAGGGGTGTAGTTAGTGGACCATTCGATCGTTATATTCGTTTCCGTTACAACCGTTATTCGGCTAAAGCAATTTCACCTCAAAAAGTCCCTTCTAACACAAACTAATTTTCATCTCCAACATCACAATATATTACAAAACGTGCAATAATCATTTATTCTTACCTTCAACACTATTTCTGTGAGTACCTACATATCCTCCCACGCATTTTTGATGGTTAATAATTCTATAATTAATAATTATGAAAATTTAATAGTCATTATATAATATATATTATAGTTTTTTAATATTCTATATATATATATTTAATTCTACTGTCAGTTTAGTAAAATTATAGTATTTTTTTTTTAATATTCAATACAAGTATACATATTTACCATTTTAAATCTGTGTATTGTACACCAAATATTACCTCCAATAGTAGTAAATGAATTAACATTTTAATTATTATTATTATTTTGTTATTAACAACAATACATTGATTAATTTCATTTTGATTAATAAAAAAATAAGAGATGAAGTATTGTTAATTTTTGACAAGGAATTATTTGGTTACAATGTTTTTAAAATTTTATTTTCAATTTTTTTTATTATTTTCTATTGTTAACTGATGGTAAATATTGTAGTAAATGCTATATAATCGAATACTTAAAAATTATTTTATATATAATTAAAAATAGCTGGTATTTTTTCTAAATGTTCTATTTTTGAAATTCTCTATTTCTAAATAACTTGTAAGTTTATCAACTGAATTAAGTTCTTTTTCGATAATCATTTATCTTTGATAAATGTCAACGCAACGAAACCGTTTGTCACCGTTATCAATATACTCTGTTGTTTTTCACCGTTATAAATGTTATATTTTAAAATGTAAATTAATTTAAGTTTACAGTATTTAATTGATCAGATTTTTTTACATTTAACATATTTTTTCAATAATCATGCAATCTCGTAACGACTTTTTCAATTCACATTGCTTTCGCTTTTCATCTTTAGCAAGTTTTGGTTTTGGTGTTACGAAAGATTTGAAAAAAATCACAAGTGGAGTTTATTAACTGATCTTTTCGATACAATAATAATACTAAATACAATTTAATTCATACAAGGCTTATATAGTTAACTGGCCTGCATACTGTTGTTGTTCGTCGGATTGCAAAGTCAGCGAATTTGTCTTTTGAATGATGTCTTCTCTTATTAACCTTCAAATGTTTTGATTAGAATTTCATAATTCGTTGTTCATTGTTTGTCGTATTGCTAAGTCGGCGAATTTGTCCTTATGAATGACTCGTTGTTCGTCGGATTGCTAAGTCGACGAATTTGTTCTTCGGATGATGACTTCACTTCTTAACCTTCAGATGTTTTCTCTAAGTGATAATCAATGATTGGGGTTTCATAACTGACGTTAAGTTAGGGGAATACAGTGGATAGAGTAGGACATCCCACCTAAGTTGCACCAATTTTTGTCATGTCTGTAAAGACACATGCTATCTTGCGCTGTCCTGGTGGAAGACTATGACCTTTCGATTTGTCAGTTACTGACGTTTTTGGTCGATCGCTGCCTTTAATTGATCAAGTTGAGAGCAATATTTGTCCGAATTTAACATTTGGTTATGTGGAAGGAATTAATAGTATAGAACACGTTTCCAATCTCACCAAATGTACAGCATTGCCTTTTATGGATGCAAACCGGCTTTGGATCTTTTTCAATTCACATTATTATACAAGATCCATTTTTCATTACCCATAATAATCAGTTTTAAAAATGTATCGCTATCATTGCGTTTCATGGGCGTATCACTGACGGAAATAAGGTCCATCAGCTGTCGTTCTATCAGATTAAGTGGAACTTAAACACCATAGCGATTCATATAATCTAGTGTGCCCAAATGCCTTGCAACACTCATTCGAGATACCTGGAGTACCTCTGTGATATCACGTTTCGTGTGATGTGGATTATTTTCAATTAAAGTTGTAATTTGTTCATTATCGACAACCTTAGGCTAACCGGAGTGTTCTTCGTCCTCTAGATCAAAATTTCCACTATTAAAGCAAACGAACCACTACAACATCATCTCCATAAACTCTCCATATCCTTTTTACCGTTTGGACAGCATTCTTTCCTTTCCAGAAATAAAATACCATGACATTCTGTAAGTGGAAGTTGTTTATGTCCATTTTAAGTTTCAAATTAACATATCAAAAATTAATAAATCACTAAAAGGTATTCACCAAAAAACGTATACAAATATCACCTTTTAAATTATAAATAGTCATACATGTTAGATAAATAAGGTAAGCGGGAAATTACCTTTAGTGCCATTTATTTAAAAAACATCACGAACTGTTGTATATATATATATATATATATATATATATATATATATATATATATTATTTCCCTTCTTTGAAATAGATCATTCGTTTATTTAATATTGGAACTTATTCATGGTTTCGTCGACAAAAACTACGTTGCCAACTCCAGAAACGGCCATGGAACCTCACATCATGACACCACCACCATGTTTAACAGTTTTGTGTATATGGTTCTCTTGCACTTCTGTATTTTAAATACAGAATTTACTCTCATCAGATAATAAAATCTTGCTCCAAAACTCTTCACTAGACTTATTTTTATATTCATTTGCAAATTGAAACCTTTTGGTTTGGTTCACTTTACTTGTAGCTGATTTTTTTCTGCAGACGCGGGCGTTGTAACCATCCTGTGAATTCTCCGTAATGTACAAGGATGTAGTTTTTTTCCAATATATTTTTCTAACTGTGCTACGACACAGAACGAGCTTGTTTTATACACTTTCTTAATAATTTTAATTACATTACGTTGTTCATGTATTGTAACTTTGGATGGCCGACCAATTCTTTGGCAATTTTCTAAGCTTCATGTATCATTAAAGCATTTTATTATATCATGGACAGTAGTACGACTCTTGGATATTATTTCCGGAATCTCATTATATGATTTATTTTTGTTGGTGTAAATTTATAATTATTTCTCTCTCGGATGTACAAGATTATTTTTGTTTGCGTCCCATTTTTAAAATATCTTCGTAAAACTCACTAAATGATGACAACTCTCAACGTAAACTGAATGTAGAATCCTCTGAAAATATAAATATTTGGTTATGCTGCAGTGCTGCCACATTTATTTAATAAAAACTTTGATATTTTATGTCATTATCAATAAGTAATGAATACTTTTGCTCCGTCTAAATGTAACCTATTGTCTTTATTTTAGCAATTTCTACTATATAATAGAATTAATTTCTGTTTTTTGTATTTTTTTCAATGAATATTATATTTAATATCAATAAAATAAAAAAATAATTCAACGACTTTATTGAATTATATCAATAAATTACCAATGTTACCCATATGGCAAATAGTTTTGCACAACAGTGTATACAGTTGAAAAGAATTTGTAAAAATAACTACTCGATAAAGTTTATTACAATTTTTTAAAAAGAAATATGCTTTTGATGTGTGGCAAAAATATTATTTAGATAAAAAATATTTAAAAGTTAGTGTTCCATTCATTTCATATTGATGAACACTTTTAATAGATTTACATTAATGTATTTAAAAATAATATATTAAAATAATATAGGATATTTTAAAAAAAGCAATTTATTATTAATATTAAATTCTATATATAAACATTTTATAATATGATAGTTCCAATGTATAGACAATAGAATAAAAATATATTTTATATATAAATTTTATTCAATAAATAGAAAGTAACAATAACAAAATGTCATTTTTCAGGAAAAGAAATTGTATAAATTAAAAAAATATACACGATTTCAATATTTTTATTAACAATCGAATTCTTACTATGAACTTTGTGAAAATACTCAAAAATATAAAATATATTTCAATGAAAATTTTGCAATTTAAAACTAAATAAATACGAGTATATATATATGTGTGTGTGTGTGTATGATATATGTACGTATGTATGTATATACGTATGTACGTACGTAATCATAATCGTCATCATTAGCCTCTTTCTGTCTATTGTTAGACGAAAACTTTTTCACAAAATTTCATAACTAAAGAGACTTGGTATTTTGACTTACCGCGCAAATTTTACTTGAGTGTTGTTGAGTACTTCTTTATTTTAGCCGGGAGTATTTTCTATTCTTAATCTGTATGGTTAGACTTACCTGTATTAAAAAAATATCGCAATTCCTCTTCTTAGAGTTCTGATTATATCTTCTCGTCATTTTGAGACAATAAAATAGGAATTTAGAGAAAGATCTAATATATATATATATATATATATATATATATATATATATATATATATATACAGCTTGTACTTTTTCTTGTAAGTAATTTTAATTTTTGATATTTTCGTTCCAGTTACTTTTTTGATATCGGTCCACAAATTCTCAATCGAATTTCTTTTAAATAAATTTCTATACATTTATAATAATATATAATATTCGATATAAGTAAATGATGATTATTTCCTTGAAAACATATTTATATATTATTTTCCAATCTTTATAAAGAAAAATATACTAGCTATTATTAGCAAATAAATTATAAAACATATAAATGAAATTATAACAGAAATATGGAATTGTTCTTGTTTAACAATTGTCAATTCACTTATGTATTTTTGTACAATTATTTATAAAAGTTATTTTCATATTAGATATTTGTTATATTTATAAGAAATGAATTTGCGATTTTTTTCTATTTGGAGATATTTCAAAATATTATAAAAATAATTTAGTTTACTTGTGGATTTTTGTGATCGAAATGCCAACATTTAAAAATAATCTTTATATATATTTTTTTCTATAGTTATATTTATAATTTTTATATTATAATTATTTCCTATGTGAAAGTAATTTTGAAACTGAATATTTTTTTCCTCTAAATTAGTTTAGAAAAAGAAGGTATTTTTTGAAATTAATATTCAAAAAAACAATGTGACTTTTTTAAAAATATTAAATGGATAATAGAAATGCATTTTATTTAATTTATTTTAATTGTTTCAATTTTATCAACTACAAAAATTAAACAAATGTGGAACTTTTGTCATTTTGATGATATGAATTTCATTTTAAATGAAATAGTCAAATTATTTTTAATTGAATGCTTATAATTTATATTTTATTTGTTTGAATAAGAAAAAAATACTATCGAAATCAATGAAAATTTTATACAAATCATGTTTTCAAAAAATGGGAGAGCTAACAAATTTGAATAAAATTAACTTTTATCATACCAAAATAAAAAAATATTTCTATAAGGTATTAGGGCTTTAAGTAAAAAATATTCCGAATAATAATAATTCAATATGGTGATTTGCTTAAATAAAGTATACTATACTATACCATATATTTAACCTTAATGTCTAAATAATTAATGTTCATAATAAGCCTAATGTTTACTTTTAATTTTTTTTTGTAGTTTTTTTTGAAGGAAAAAATTTGCATAAACCTGCTGGAGTGGACAACATAATTTTCTTCAGTTACTATGTAATATATTAGAGGAAGTCAATTAATTCAAACTGTTTTTCCATAAAATACTTAGTATTGTTTCTTTCTTAAAAAAAATCACCATGAAGTTTTCTTGAAGTGTGAAATGCGTTTGTATTTTTCTGTTTATAATTGAAAATATAAAATAATTGCTCATTAATTATTGTTATAATTTGAAAAAAAAAGTATTTTAATTTTCCATAAACTTAATTTCTTCTGTTATATATAATGTAAAAGTGAAAACATTTTTTTATTAAGAAAACGTAATAAATATGTACAAAAATGCTTTTTCTTTTGAAATTCATAAAATGTCAGAGATGATAATGTTCCAATTACTTTCCATATATATCGAAACGTTCGAACAAAATGTTGATATTTTTTGAATAAATTATATGCTATAGATGTTTTTCAAACATCTTATTTGTGATGTGAAAGATGTTCAGTATTTTTCTCTTCATGTATAATTTAAAAAAGACCTTTTTTGTTTAACTTTCTAAACTGACAAAAAACATTTCAATTAATTTTCATCTACATTCGAACATTATTCTTCCTTTAATTTAAATGTCTTTTTTGTAGAAACATATATTCTTATCTTTTTATTAATTACATTATTCAAGGCAAATAATTATAAAAATATTTTTTTATCATAATTTGATCTTGTACAGAAAGTAGTAGAACAAAAATTGATGTAAATCGACAAAATATATGTAAATATTTTTTAAACAGGTTGTGCATTTTTCTTAATGTGAAAGATATGTATTTTTCACTAGTTGTGAATAATTCAAAACTAATGTTTTTTATTGATTCATATTGCAGTTTAAAAAAGTAATGTTATATTAGAAAATTGGTTTTCCTTTTCAATGTCATTAATTAATTTTCACGTTTATTATTCTTCATTTAATTTTTATATGTTAAAATAAAATTGACAAATAATAGTTTTGTTCATTTTTATATTCCCTCCTATACTTCAAGACTGAAATATTTTTTCATTTAATTACAATTATAATTCTATTCTTGTACAAAAATATAATACTTTATACAGAAAAAAAACACTCTTTTTGATTTTAAAAAAACGATCATATTATTCTTTTGAAAGACATCTGTTTTTCTCAATTTATTTTGTAATACACTGGAGATGTTTTTTTGTTCTTCTGATTTAAATTGTTAATTAATTATTACATCTTGTCTGAAATAAATATAAATGTCTATTTTATTATTTTGTTAGAACAGTCGTGTGGTTTCATTGAGCAAATTCGTGACTTCTTACGAACAGGAAAAAAGCTTTTCATAAGATTGGAAATATAGATTTATGAACATTAAATACTACATTCGAGTTTCTGTACAATATTTTATTTAAAAAAGATTTGAGATCTTCAAAATTTCTCTTCAATTAATTAATTCAATTTTTTATTGAAAAGTATTTAAAAATAAATACAATCTTGTAATTTTATTTTTTGTATTTTTTATGACTGTCATCATTTTAAGGATTCTTTTTTAAAAACTAAATTAACCTGAACGAGAACATAATTAGTCATTGAGTTCTACAAGTTTGTTAAAATTATTTAATAAAACACTTACATTTTGTAACCACAACTGCGGTTATATTTTCAGTGATGTATAAGTTTTGACCATCAATTTTGTATTAAATTCAATAAGACAAAAAATATATAATATAATAAAAATATTTTAATTAAAATAATATTATTAACATTTTTTCATAATTAAAATATTTTTTTTTATTAACACATTCTTTAGAAATTCAGATTTGTGTTATCTTTATAAATATATTTTAAAATAACAATATAAATATTCTGTGGAATAACTGAATTGTTCAAAAATTCATAAACGAAATATTTTCAATAAATTTAAATATTTTTAAAAAAACGTTATTACAAAAAAGTGACTAAAAAAATTATCGAGAAAAGTTTTAAAATGAATTTGAAAAATCCATAACTAATTCATAAGTAACGAAATTTTCTTTATTTCAAATTCAATGTATCCAAAATTTTCAATTAATTTTATAAATATTTTTAATAGAAAAGTGTTAATGAAATAATACAATTTAGTTTGATAATAAAAATAAGAATTGATAACATATTATTTTATTTGATATTTTTCATATTTACTTTTCAGTTATATTCATTATTTATAAATATATTACTAATAAGCAAGTCTAACTAAATTATTTTCAATTAACTCAATAAAATTGAAATGAACAATTAATTAAAGTCCAATAGTTTGACATTTATTTTAATGAAGATTTGATAAATTTAAATTTCATAAAGAAAATAATTTATTATAACCTATTTATTTAAATTTACAATTTTTCTTAATCTGAAATTGTAGTTTTAATAATTTTGTGATTATTTTTTAAAAAAATATTTTATTTTAAGCCTCACTTCTTATAACATATTTAAATCAATTACTTGCTATATATAATTTTCAATAACAGACTATTATTTATAATTGAAAAATATTTCTAAATATGGCTTAAAAATTATACTTGTTCCAAAAATGTCAATTTTGTATTTTGAAATCTATTTAATATATAAAAATAATAATTAAGGATTTTTATTTTAAGGATTCTTTTCTTATTGATATAGAAAAAATATGCTTCTTGAACATTTTTATTAAATCTTTTATTTGAATTTCATTTACAAATTTGAACTGTTCAGTAATCAAAAAATATCTTAATCTATTTTTTTCATACATAGAAAGTTTATAATAATTTAATTTACATCATTAATAATTTAGATTTTTTATTATATAAATTGTTCAATGATGATTTTTTTTAAAAAATTATTCCAACGAAAAAATTGAATTTAGTGTAAATACACCTGACCATAATATTGCTGATTCATGTGAAATTTGAACATATGTGATATTTGGTTTCGTATCATTGTAATCGAGAACCCAATATTGTTTTTTTAAATAAATTTCTATACATTTATAATAACATATAATATTTGATACGAGTAAATAATGATTATTTCCTTGAAAATATATTTATGTAATATTTTCCAATCCTTATAAAGAAAAATATACTACCTATTATTATTAATTAATTTTTCTTATCTCACATGATGTTAAAATACATTTTAATTTTTATTTCATTTTCGTTTTATTAAAAACACTAACAAATAAAATCATTTTTTAGAATGAAGTCTGTTTTATATATAAACGGTGCAAAGAACCCTGATGGTTTTATAAAACAAATGTTTTGAAGATTAACAGTTTTTTTTAGAAATGATTTGCTAAAAATTAATCTAGTTATATTTTAAAATGTTCTTCGAGTTGTGTTTATTAATCTGTTTATAAACGACCTTATCGAATAAAATGATTGTTTCTATTTCAATAAAATAAAACCAAATAAAAAAAATACTGTTTAAGGAAAAATTAAGTATTAATTCAGTGTCTACTTTTAAAAATTCAATAATGCTTAATATTATACAATTTTTTTTAATAAAAGAGATTTTTTTTTAATATTATTTTAAATAAAATTTTCATATTGTAGAAAGCTAAGATTGATCAAAAAAATTTCAATTAAATATATATTATCTACAATAAATGAATAAATTAAATATGTTCTAAATCTTAAATAAGTTTATTTGTTCTTAATTCCATTGAGTTTGTTGATAATACCTGCTACCCTTTGTGATTGTAGCACAAAACCTAAAAAGAATATTATTTGTTTTATAAAATATTACATTTTATGTTACTGTATTTGTTTTTACTGATAAATAAATGTTTATTTCATATAACATAAAATTTTATTTCCTTTCAGATAAATACTTTCATGTTTGGAATAATTTTTACTTAATTGGAAAAATATTCCTAATGTTTTCTTTGAACAACAATAAAATCAAATCGTTTTTTTCTTATTATCTTCTTTAACTTATATTTAATAATTAACTTATTTTAACTTATATTTAATTATTCACATATGAAATTATATTGATTTATTACAAATCTATATTTCATCATCACTACAATGAGAAAAATAATTATGATGCATTGAACAAAGACTAAAACAGAAAGGAATTTATAAATTTCATATTTTTTTATTTTTCATTGTTCAATATTATATATCGTTGAATTATTACTTTTATTTTGTTAATTTATTATCGATAGGATTTTTATATATATATATATTACTTCTTTTGAAATTCTAAAATATCAATAAAATGTTATGGTGATTGTAGCACAAAAACCTAAAAAGAATATTATTTGTTTTATAAAATATTACGTTTTATGTTACTGTATTTGTTTCTATTGATAAATAAATGTTTATTTCATATAACATAAAATTTTATTTCCTTTCAGATAAATACTTTCATGTCTGGAATAATTTTTACTTAATTGGAAAAATATTCCTAATGTTTTCCTTGAACAACAATAAAATCAAATCGTTTTTTTCTTATTATCTTCTTTAACTTATATTTAATAATTAACTTATTTTAACTTATATTTAATTATTCACATATGAAATTATATTGATTTATTACAAATCTATATTTCATCATCACTACAATGAGAAAAATAATTATGATGCATTGAACAAAGACTAAAACAGAAAGGAATTTATAAATTTCATATTTTTTTATTTTTCATTGTTCAATATTATATATCGTTGAATTATTACTTTTATTTTGTTAATTATTTATCGATCGGATTTTTTTTTTTATATATAACTTCTTTTGAAATTTTAACATATCAATAAAATGTTTGACATCTTCAACAAAATGTCTTAACCATGAAGGTCCAGTAGGTATGTTATGGGCAAATTCTTTAATATCTGTTGCTCGTGATTGACGTGTGTATGTTTCTATTTCAACATTATCAATATCCTTTTCAAAGTCTATATGAACATCCATAGCCAATCGAAGTGGGACACTAGCTATTGAAAATGTTATTCCAAAAATGAAAATTGTATGGAATTGAATAAATCAACTTTCATAAGCTATTTTTATATTACAATCATTGTAAAATATTTTTTTAAATCACAAATACGAGTGTCGTTTGATAAGTATGGTAAATTTATTTATTGTTTAATTTAATTAATTAATTAAATTATTTTTTTTACTATACTTATCAAACGACCCTCGTATAATATATTTTGTTCAATGCTCGCACGAGCGGAATGACATCGGAAAAACATGTATATGATGAACTTGGTTTCTCGTTGGTTTTTTCTAAAGATTTAAGAATTCTCACCGTTTCATGAAGAAATATTCAGCCTTCGACGTCAAATTACTCTATTTGATGTGTTGTAGCGTAAAGCGACAAGGAATCTTTAATGCATAACAACCTCTCTGCCATATAGAAGGTACTATTCCAGTGCGTCGGGCATTTCCGGTAGTTAGCCGGGTGGGAGCTTCCGCAGTTGCAAATGCGCGTCGTGCGGTCCTTCTTGCGCACGTTGATGTGTGATGGTTCCCGATGCACTCGACACACCGAGGGCGGGAACCGCATTTGGCCGATGACTGCCCTAAACCCTGACACTTGCGGCACTGGGTAAAGATGGAGCCCGACTAGTATCGGAACTAGTAAACCCGGCACTGCATGATTTCCTTCTGTTTGTTGACTTGCTTCAGGAAGGTTGTGTTTGCGAAGTTACATTCGTATGCGAGGTATTTGTGGCCCCGCATCGCTAGTATTTCCAGTATTGGGAGTTTTAGGCTGGCTAGTTCCTCCTTTATGTCGGCGCTCATGTCTGGCTGTATTCCCTCGAGTGTAAGTTCAAGGGGACGGTCTAGGCGTTGGGAAATGCACAATAGTGGCGTATATCGCGTACTTCACTACCAAGAGGGTGCCAACACTACTCCAAAGCACGTTCATACCAGCACCACTACCTCAACACAACGCCTGGAACCGACGCCAGGCATTGACCCCTGTACCAACACCGGCCTACAACTACAACAGTACTGCCTTTCCACCACTGGAACAAGCCAAGCAGACCAAACTTACTCAGGTTACCCCAAGACAACCCACAACAACAGCTGCCCCCGACGTAGCACTCCAACCACAACCATCAATAGGAGGCCTCAATGACACCTGTAGACTGTGATCCATCCTCGACAGGATGAACATTCCACAACTGATCGCCCAGATTGAGGAGCTGGAAAGAACGCTCGCCAACTGCAAGACCCTCGCCAACTGCAAGACCAAGTGGGAGAGGACCCAGGCGATCTACAGATTCGACCTACTGTAAACGAACTCCCAAACGGAAAGCTAAACATCCTTAACATCAACGCTGGACATAGAAAAAGCCTTCGACTCAGTATGGCACGACACCCTCCTGGAAAAACTCCATTTATTTACACACTACTCATCGAGACTTCCGGATTAGAGAAAATTAAGTCTCATCCTGAATTGTTATTACATAATGGCATACTAAAAACCTTTATTCAGGACTTATTACCTTCAACTGATGAATTTCATCCACAAGTTAAAATCTCCAAATATTTACAACAATTAATTTCAACGTTTCATTCTATCAAACAAGATAGTCATTCTAGAAATAAACCTCGAGTCAAGAGATTTCTTGATCATGCAGTGTTACCGTTTGTGGGATGGTTCCAACAAAAGTTCTATGGAACAGCCACTGTTTCTGATCTGGATGATCTTAGAGTGACATCCAAAGATCTTTCAGAGTATGTTGAATCACTAAAAAAAAATCAAATTGATTCTAATAACATTCTTATTAAAGTTATCTCAAATATATCAACTCTGAAGTGTGAATTAACCTCTCTGTCTGAAGATGATTCTAAAGTTTACAAAACAATTAGCGATAATTTGTACTCCCTTCGCTCAGAATCAGATAATAATGAGAAAAAACCACGTGGATTGGAGTACATACTGGATATTTTGACAATCATTTTAAATGATTATATTGTGTTCTCGGAATCAAATAAAATTCTTCAATCTGGAATAGACACTTGCAAGTCAGGATTTATATCGAATGAAATGGTTACGGACCAAGAATTTAAAAATAGTCTACATGAACTCTTAATAAACTTAAAGCCTTCGGGATATACTCTATCAATTCCTCTGGATAAATTGTCTTATTATTATTGGTTTTTTATTGCTCACTGTTCACAAGATGAAGAATATGTTAATGTAATTATGTCTATACCGATCATCTCTGAAAAACTCTTTAATATTGATTATTTTTCTCTTAAATCAATTCCTGTTGAAGTAGAGGGTCAATATTACATCATTTCTGATATCAACCATTTGTTATATTATTTTCATGATGGACACTTGTACGGAATAACGAAATACGAATCACATTGTATTGGAGGAATCAGTAATAAACTATCAGGATGTTTAGTTCATTTTGAATTAACAGATATGCTTCCAGACAATGGATGCTTGCATTTATTGCAGGAAAGCTTTACTCTCAATATTTGGAACAATATTTGGAATCTACGGCATATCAAACGACAGTAAAGGTGCGGAAAAAGACCAATTCTTTGGAAAATTAGATAAAGAAATAAATAAAATAGGTAACACCAGGGAGATCATAATACTGGGAGATTTGAATAGCAGGACAGGAAATATGAAAGACAATAAAGTAATAGGACCATTCGGAGAAAATACGACTAACGAGAATGGAGAAAGACTCATAGATCTATGTATACAACAGCAACTAAAAATCACTAATGGATATTTTAATCATAAAGACATACATAAATATACGTGGATACAACATACGAGAAACCTAAGATCAATTATAGACTACGCAATAGTGAAGCAGAATACTAAGCTTAAGATTGAGGACTGCAGAGTTCAAAGAGGAATATGTAACGTATCCGACCACCATATGCTAAAACTTAAAATATATTTTCCACCTCAAAAATCAATAGTACAGAACGATAAATGTCAAGCAAGAATTATCACAGAAGAAACCTATAACATAGACAGTCTACAGCATGACAGCACCAAATACCTGTTCCAAAAGAGACTAGATTATTATCTCCAGCCAACAGATAACTTAACAGCAGGCGAAATTTACGAAAACATTCTGTCTAGTATCAAAAATGCCGCAAAGGAAGCACTGGGTATAAAACAGAAGCCAAAAAGTAACAAATACTGGTGGAATCAGGAAATAGAAGAAATGGTAAACGAGAAGAAAAGATTATACCAAAAATGGTTAAACACAAAACAAGACCAAGATCATCAAAAATACCAGACAAAGAAACAACAAACTAGGAAGAGGGTAATCGAGATTAAGAGAGAAACATGGGATAGAAAATGTAGAGAGATAGATAGCTATATCGGAGGAAGGAGAAGCAGCGAATCATGGAAGTTCATAAACAACGTTAAAAGAAATGAGAGGACCGACAACTCTGTACAACTAATACAATCACAAGAATGGATTGAGCATTACAGGTCTCTACTAACAGAACATAGACCAAAGTACATACAACACACAGGAACAGGTATACAGATACAGGGAGAAGAAATAAGCATAGACGTAACAATGATAAAAAAGGCAATTAAACAACTTAGAAATGGAAGAGCTCCAGGCCCGGGAGGAATAAATTCCGAATTGCTGAAGACGGGTACAGACAAACTATATGAGTGGTTATCACGTCTGTTTATTAAATGCGCAAATGGCGAGGATGTCCCAGAGGAATGGAAAACTGCCTATATCACACCGATACATAAGAAGGGCAATAAACTCCATTGTAACAACTATCGAGGTATATCCGTAACGAGCACAATTAGTAGAGTATATGGAAGAGTCATTAGGGATATGATAGAGGATGAGTACAAGGATTACGAGGAGGAGGAGCAAAGTGGGTTTCGAGCAGGTAGATCGTGTACAGATAATGTATTTTGTATGAAACAAATAATAGAAAAGAAATTAGAAAGAAACCAACCAATACATATAATGTTTGTAGATCTACGGAAAGCCTACGACAACATACCCATCAACAAACTATGGGAGGTACTCCAGAAAACCAATATCAACCACACCCTGATAAGAGCTCTCCAAAACCTATATAGAGGAGCTAAGTCATCTGTAAAAATAGGGCAGAGAATCTCGGAATCATTCATCGTAGACAAAGGTCTACGCCAGGGATGCTGCATCTCTCCAACTCTTTTTAAGATATATGTGGCAAGGGCATCGGCACTATGGAAACGGAAATGCAAAGGTACGGGCATAGAGATTGACAGCGACACAGTCTTGTACACACTTCAGTTTGCGGACGACCAAATGATATGTGCGAATGACAAGTATGACCTAGAATATATGGCACGCAAACTGGTGAACGAGTATGATGAATGGGGCCTAGAAGTAAACGTAGAGAAAACACAATACTTGTGTATAGGGGAGGAAACAACTGACCTGGAACTGGAGAATAATAAAACTGTGAAGAAATGCGACAGTTACACGTACCTCGGGATAAACTTCAATTCAGAAGGTACAGATGACAATGAAATAACATCCAGAATAAATAAAGCCAGGAGAATAATAAAAGCCCTAAATGGAATACTCTGGAGTACAGAAATAGGAAAACAAAGAAAGCTGAAAATATATGATAGCCTAATAAAGAGCACACTTATATATGGATCCGAAACGTGGCGAATGAAAGAACAGATAAAACGAAAAATAGAAGCCACAGAAATGGATGCACTGAGAAGAGCAAGTAGAAAATCTCGATTGGAAAGAATAAGAAACACCGAAATAAAAGAACAAATGGGGATCCAAAAAACCGTACTCGAAGATATTGAGGAACACCAATTGAGATGGTACGGACATATCCAGAGAATGAACGAAGGAAGACTGCCAAAAAGAGTGATAAAGTGGAAGCCACAGGGAAATAGAAGAAGAGGAAGACCAAAAAAGTCCTGGATGGAAGGGATAATAACTTCAATGAGCACCAGGGATTTGAATGAAGGAGATTGGAGTAATAGAAGCGGGTGGCAGTTAGGCATCGGACAACGTCGCAGGACGTTATGAACCCGAAATTATATATAAGCTTTACTCTCCAGAAATATAAGCAGGTATGTAAGTTAAGCATTCCAAGTCGTCCGATTGATCCACGGATACAGTTGAATGATAGTTGCTGGATTTATACAGGAATTTCAACTTCATTAACAAAAACTGATCTCGAGACTGGAAAATTACTACAATTGATCTTGAAAGAGCAAATCGAACCACAGTGGTACATTTTAAATATAATCAATTAATAGAAGATCAATTTCATCAAAAACCTGAAATCTCAAGACACTGCTTATCTCAGAGACACGGATCAATCGAATATATGATTTCGTTATTTTATCTCCGTGTAGATGATCTAATTTTTCGTGGTCCTGAAACTTTAGCACCGCTTAAAATAATGGATTCACCCCATGTTATAAATCATTCATTATCTATAGCTGATCATTTAATGGACATTGCTCATCTAAAGAGATTGAATAACTTGATTGATAAGTCAGTTCCGATCACTAAATAGACATCTCCTTATCATTCAATTTGGAAATGAGTCTATGATGCTGTATTAGTCATCATCTCATTATGTATCGAATTGTTTTTATATAAAAGATTTTCATCCAAAAATTTGATCAGACTCGGATTATTCTCTCAGATTCCCGGAAGCACAACAGCCCATATCCCAGAAATAGCAATTTTATCTTCTGAATTGTTATTTCATTGTTGAATCGTTGGATTTCTTGTGGCGATATTATTAATAGTCCGCAGGCTTTTAAAGACAATTCGCTGTCACAATCTAGAAACTGACCGACTTTCTCAGATTATCCCTCATCATGTTGATATTCACATAAATTTTAATAACTCCTATCTCAGCATTGCTTTAATCAACTTGCCGTTACCAGGAAATCTTTATAATATCAAAAAGAAATTAGGCAAGGTTAGCACAACAAAAGACACCCTTATTCTCTCAGGATTTTCTCCTGTTTGTGATTTATCGGGTGGAGAAATAAACATTAATGGAGCTTATCCTATCCTGAATTGTCCCATCATACAAGAGAGTTCCGCTTGCTTGTCTTACCATTGAATATATGAACTAACCATAATTACATTAGTATTAGAAAAATTATATCATTTTTAAAACTCTTAAGTTTTTTCTCTTTTGTTTAGTTTGGCCTTTCGTTGTAATCTAAACTTCTCATTATGTCGACCTTGACAGGCTTTGAGCAATCAATTAAAGCATGAGAGAAGCTGGTAAAACAGATGGCAGTTCGAGTGTAGAATACAGAAGAACATTTCAGGACTTATCAACCACTTAACCATTGGTCAAGAGTTATGGGTGATTCGACTGTCCCTGATCATTTCTTTTCAAAGATCCCGAGTTAGAAGTCTTTTTAAATATCATCCAGGTTCATTTGGAACAAGAGAGAAAGACTACTTTGAAACTAGTGTTGATTTAGCATTAGCTTCAGGTATTGCAATCGCTCATCCAGAAAATGTTGGTCCTGTCGTCTTTCTAAATGAAGTTTTTCATGCTGCTCTAAACACTACACTCACGACACAAATATACCAATTGCAGATATACTTCACTTATTAGGGAAGTCAGCTGCTTCTGTCCCACATAAAAGCTTTACTGAATCTCCACCACCAACAAAATTATTCTTTCTAGTTTGTTAGATTAAATCATATTAATCTTGACGTAACCAATGAAACTGACATTGATCAAAAAATCAGAACATATATGGATATCTGTTCATCTATTATAGATTTAAATCTACCAGACTCAGTTAATTCATGTTACAGATTAATAGCAGCTTTAAGTGCCAGAGCTGCAAAGTCTGATCTCGATTTTGCAGTTATGAGTTTCTTAATTAGTCTAGTTAAATCTGGTCAATTTCTAGACACATATTATGAGAGAAAAATAAAAAGTTTCGAAACTTTCGATTCTGAGCTATGAATCTTAACTGCTAATATTGATGCTATCGATATAAGAAATTTTTGGCCTATGATAAAACATTCGATCAGTCAGCTCTATCCAACTCCAAAGCTCATAATAAATCAACTGCTAATGATTAGTGAATCGTCAGAAAATATGGCACTAAAGCCGCTTCTCTCCCAGGTTGCTTATAGAGGAATGACATTTCTGTTGGCAGTCATTGAAACTATTTCAGTCTACAATAATCATATCCTCGGAATCAACAATCATATCACTGGAATCAAAAATCATATCTCCGGAATCAAAACAGTCAAATTGGATGGCTCCTTTATGGCCACTACCAAGTTCCTTATTTCCCGTTTGATTGCCCCCCTCCTAACCCGGGCGCTGGACACAAACGGCTGAATTTAATAGACAGTCAGTTGGAGAGGAGTTCCTACCGGACTGCACCCCTCCTTTGCCAGCAGGACCACCACCGCTAGCCAGACAAGGAGTAGAGGGTTTAATAGCATGACCTTCACCACGTTTAACTGCAAGACGGCGGAGGTAGGCCACCTCCCTCCACTTGTCACGTATTTGTTTAAGCTCTTTATTCAGAAGAACTAAAACTAAAACAATAACCATAAACACCAATTCAAGGAAAGAAAAGTACTGTGAATCATTGTAAAATATTTAAAAAAAAATTTTACTTTTCAAAGATTTCCTTAATTTGATCTTAAGCAGTATTAATAGAGATTTCAACTAACCAGTATAATTATCCAGTGTAAATATAATCCCATAAGTCTAGTCAACTCCTGGAATAAACGTAACTTAATCACTCAAGATTAGTCGAGCACAAAATGACAATATTTTGGAATGCAATCTTTCTACCATTTATTTACACACTACTCATCGAGACTTCCGGATTAGAGGAAATTAAGTCTCATCCTGAATTGTTATTACATAATGGCATACTAAAAACCTTTATTCAGGACTTATTACCTTGCAACTGATGAATATTACCATTTAATGAAGATCAAGAAACCATCGTTTTCCACAATGGACACATTTCATCCTCAAGTTAAAGTCTCCAAATATTTACAACATTTCATTCTATCAAACAAGATAGTCATTCTAGAAATAAACATCGAGTCAAGAGATTTCTTGATCATGGAGTCTTACTATTTCAGTCTTCAATGATTTTGTACGGACTGGACTAATAAAACAATCTACAGCGATCAGTACTGAGGTTAAGGCCTTAATCAAAATCTTAACACTATTAAAAAATGATATTTATGTTGGATATAAATTTAATGGTGCCGGAGCGGCTCTCCCATGCTTATATTTGTCAATCCAATTTTTGACACGATGCAATGGAAGAACTTCATACAAGTACTATAAAAGAATAGGAAGTGAAGAGTACGCCACGCCCAATAAATAGATGTGCGACAAATCGATAAAAGATTACACCTTACATAGAGATGATGATAATATCGACTATGAAAAACTTCAAAAGATAAATCGGAAAAATAAGTTTTCACTCATCGGTGGATTGACTTCTCTTTTAACTGCGTTCAAAACATCCACAAAAGATGATGATGATGAAGTCGATGGAGATCGTCCTTCAATTGATTTCTCAGCATTATTTGAAGACTCAGACGATGATGATAGTGATGGGGGAAGTCCTCCGGATGTAAAGCCTCCATCGAAGAAAACAAAGCGTCGTCGTCGACGATCTGACAGTAACGGTGACGATTCACATCGATCACCCTCAAAGCGGATAACCAGAGATTTCCTCTTCAGCCAATTTCTCATCATCAGGACGATGTTCAAACCGATGAAGCGGAGCTTATGTTACCTCCTCCTCTCCGAGATGATTCTGCAACAACAAGACCTTTACAATTTATCGAAGGAAGTAGTGAAGGAATTCGAAAAGATCTGACCATGGAGTCTGACACTATATCACACTCCGGTGACCAGGAAATGTTAGATGCAAATATACCGACAGTTACTGACTGAACAGGTGAATTGTCTCATTCAGATCCTATTCAATGCAGACCATTTCAAGGAGAGATAAAAGAAAATATCTTATCTGAAATAAATTGAACACTTGAAAAGGCTGCAAAGGGACTCACTAAAATGTCTAGATTAGAATATATTCCTTTGCCCTTCGTATCACCATTACATATTAATATCCATGAATTTTTGGAAAGAATAGCACATTATTCAAAAGTCCCATTCGAACTCCAATAAATCTAGGAAATCTTACAGCTTTCATTGAATCTATTGTAGATGTTTCTAAGGCTACTAAAAAATCAACCATCATCGATGACATCATTAACAGATTGAATCCTAATACAATTTCAGAAGTGTATGTTCTTGTCGAAGCAGGCGTCGGAATCTATCGAGTTACTAACATATAAACATCTATCAAAAAACCAAATACGGTTCAGAATACAATCAAAGAAAGATTTTTTATAATATAGTTATGTATTCATTTTACTTTAATTATAATTCGATATGTATTGTTTGTATAAACTTTCCTTTATAATAAAATTTCAAATAAAAATCTATATATCATTTTTAAAACTAACGTTCCGTTAATGACCTAACCTGAACCGAAACGTCAGGTCAAGCCCGTCACGTCACATCAGGTCAAGTCAGATAAGGTCAAGTAACGTCAAGTCAAGTCACATCACATCGGGTCGAGTCATGTGACATCACATCAGGTCACGAAACGTCACATTTAGTCGAATCACGTCATGTCGCATCACAGCACATCACATCGAGTCGGATCACGTGTCGAGTCTCATCAGGTCACGTATGATCACATCACGTACATTACGTAGAGTCAAACAAACATGTTATACGTATCGTAAATATGTACTGAAATTATATATATCACCCTTGCTATATCCGCTCGGCGGTGTCCGTTCGTTACGGCATAGCGATAAAACATATTCCTGCATACGTTTGGCACCGGTTCAATGTATAATAATTAGCACGAAACATTCGATGCGTATTTGCTGACGATTCTTAAAACTGCACGTTCCGTGTCACACAGAACTGTACATTCACCGCCGTAACTAGTGAAGACGTTCGACTGTGGACACCGAGTGATGTCACGAGAATAGTTCTAAAATTATAAAACAAATACGTGCGTTTATAGATATTCAAATATTATTGAATATACTATAGATTATTATATATGAAAATATATATATATATCAATGTCACAAACACTCACGGTATGAACGATTTTAACCTCCATCGTTACTATATTTACTAGACGGGACCCGTTCGTTTAAGCGTGCGTACGTTTCCCACTAGTTTGACTTGCAAAAATTACCACAAAACGTTCGATGCACATTAGCAAACGATTTTCAAAACTTTTCCGAATTGGCCGATACGAATTTTATACCAAAAATCGACAAATTCAATAAACTTCACATATCCGTCATTGCCAGTAAGCGTGTGGAATGTCAACATTGAATGACGTCACCAGACACACAGTAGTTCTAAAACAAATACGTTCATTTCTAGATATCTAAATCTTATAGATAATAATTAATGTATATGAATATATATATATATATATATATATATATATATATATATATATATATATGTATATATAATTTAATAAGAGTTTATTTCATATCATTATTGTATTTACATTTCTCGATTTTTTTAATACTTTTTGACATCTCGAATGGGAAATAAACAAGTCGTAACATTATGTATATTGGTTGTATACGCACTCCTAGGCAAACACATTTATTTTTATATATAATTATGGTCCGATGGCACGCAATTCTGTTTTTATATTAAATATAATGTCATTATTTCAGGGATAGATTTAACCCTTGTTATTACAATATTCAATGTTATCACCAACTATGTTGAATGACAGTGGCGGCATACATAAATCTACATATTGTCTAGTGTGTTAATATGTATAAACGTACACACATTTGTATATGTGCGTTAGAAATATATATTTATGTGTGTATATATATATATATATATATATATATATATATATATATATATATATATATATATATATATATACATACAGGCGATCCCCATCGAGAGGCGATTGCCATTGCAACTTCTGAGCTAGCCGGCTACCGGCTGGAACAGAACAGGCCAAGTTGAAATTAAATTGATTAAATTTCTGCTTTTTCAAATTTAACAACAGGCTCCACTCCTGGTGGTGCCCATCCGTCAATTCTTTTAAATTTTGACATTACAACCGTAATTGCCTCGAAAGTCAATGCTTTGGTCCAGTGATATTCACAAAAAAAACAATATCAAAAAAAATATAAAATATATTTGGCGCGCCTGAAATATAAACATTGTTTTAAAAACATCAAATAGCTGTGAAAAATAATAATTGAAACATGCCGTAGGAAAATAGCAAACTATGTATTATTGTATTAAACATCATCATCGACAACACTACGGCGAAAATAATATGAAAACACAACTTTAAACGTACAATATAAATATAAAAACATAAAAATTAAAAAACAATTTAGTTCATACATCACGACGTGTTTTGTGCGTAACGTGGTGTTGTCACGCACACACAAAACACACGATAATATCATCTCTCTGCAGATTTACCTACAGAAATTATTTTGTGGCAACTTTCAATTCATTTATTGAATATGATATATATATATATAGATAGATAGATAGATAGATATTGATATCTGTGTAATTCTTACTCAGTGAGCAGTAAGTTAACACATACGATGACGACATTATCTAAGATCATGTTAAGATACGAACGTCGATATATTAATTACGACCAAACGTCTGTATATTAATTACTATACTACGTATATTAATGATATACAAAACATAAGATGTTCTTTTCTCAATTACAACTTCATCATCGAATAATTATGATAACAATTAAACAACAATATTCAAGAATTCGACGACGACGCCGAAGAATTATTTGTGCTTCTTTCATAAAAATACGTATTTTATCAAGCATGGGCCAAAAATGTGTTTATATAAAATAATTAATAATATTTATTATAATAGCAAAGCAGCTGTCGCCCTTGGAAGCAACATCAAAAAAGAATAAACAACCAATAATCCACCTGCAATAATTCACCAACTCAGAACGGACATGCCTCATCATCCACAGAATCGAAAAATAGCTTTCAATCTTTCCGGTGTCAGAGCCCGTTGAGATTTATAGTGTTAAATCAAATTCAACTGCAGGCTCCACTCCTGGTGGTACCCTTCCTTCAATTACTTGAGATTTGAATTTTACAAGTTTACTTGCCACAAAATATAATGTTTGGATTTGGTGATACTTAATATAGAGCGCGTAAAAAATAAAACAATATCAAAATAATATACAACATACACGGCGCGCCTGCAATAATTCACCAACATAGAACGGATATGCATCATCATCCATCGAATAAACAAAGAGCCCTCAGTCTTTCCGGTTTCAGAGCCCGTTGAGATTTATAATGTTAAATCAAATTTAACTGTAGGCTCCACTACTGGCGGTGCCCTTCCGTCAATTACATTGAATTTCGAATCAGCAAGTATGCTTGCCACATAATAAAATGTTTCGATTTGGTGATTATTTACAGAGCGCGTACAAAATAAAACAATATTAAAATATTATACAACATATAGGATGCGGTTGCAATAATCCACAAATCATAATTCTAAAATTCATTAGGATTGATTATTAATTGTAGTCGTTATAAGTATTTGTTTATATTTTGAAAATTGATTATGACAAATTAACTGAGCAACAATTTTGAAATCTGACGTGAAAACTACCTAGTGCACAACACTGGCACAATAATGATAGTGGTTTGAACAATTTTTCATATCTAGTAAACGCAATTCAATTCGCTCTATTAGTTTAGTACAAAAAAATATATTTACTAATTATCAATTTCAATATAATTCTATTGAAACGTTATTCCAGTCTCTCCAGGTGAATTGTGAATAATGAAAAAATTCATAATGATAGTGTCTTAAACGTCCTTTCACATGTAGTAAACGAAATTCAATTCGCTCTGTTAGTTTGGAATAAAATAAATTATTTACTAATTATCAATTAGAATATTAATCTATTCAAACGCTATCCGAGTCTCTTCAGGTGATTTGTCAATAATGAAAAAAATCATAATTATAGTGGCTTAAACATATTTTCACATGTACTAAACGAAATTCAATTCGCTCTATTAGTTTAGTCAAAATAAATTATTTACTAATTATCAATTACAAATTTAATCTATTCAAACACTATCACAATCCCACCAGGTGAATTGTAAATAATGAATAAATTTAAATAATTAAAAGAAGGTTGAGCTACCAGAATCCATAGTAAGAACAATCGTAAAAGATAAAGAAAGAATTCTCGAAACTGTGAAAAATTATCAATCCTCGATCTCAAGCATAATTCGCAAACATCATGGTATTATTGCTGAGATGGAAACAACGCCAGAAACTGATCATGTCGGTCATGTGATAGAAGAAGTTATCAATCTTGCCAGACAATTAGATTCGAAAGTCGAAGGCGATGATGTCAATGAACTGTTGGATTCACATAGTCAACAGTTGACAATTGACGAGCTCATAAAGATGCGTGAACAAAACGTTACTGAAGAATCTGACACTTCAAACCCGGTTCCACCATTGAAGCATATGGCAAATACAAGCTTGACAGAAGCTCTCGGCTTAATTGAAAAAAGCTTACAAATATTATAAAACATAGACTCCAACGAAGAACGCGTTATAGCTACAGAGCAAGGAATAAAAAATTATTAACTTGCTACGAAGAAATTCTTCGTGAAAAAAAGAAGACAACGTGTCGTCAGACGAGTTTGTTAGATTTTATGAAGCCATCGACATCGAAATAACTTCGTCTTAGGTAACTCATTTATTTTTTTTAATATTTTGTATTAATATGTATAAAGAAGTACAATTTTTATTGAATATTTTTTTTCTAAACTTAGTATTTTTGTTAGTCCTCGGTTCCAATTAAACAAAATTTAATGTATTTCTATTCAAAGTTGTACCTCGACTTACGCGATTTTCGTCGTTCCCACCTATCGGTATTACTGTAATAGTTATTAAAAGTCAACAAGTACCTATAAATGCTGATACTAATTTCTGTTTTAAAATGAGTTTATATAAAGTATAATTTTTATAGAAATGTATGCATCTTATCAGATTTTTATTTTCTAATTTATTTTTTACTGAAATATAAACATAAGGTTGTTTAAGACAACTTTTATGACTATGAAAAAAATATTTAGCAAAGTTATTTTATCTATGTAACACTCATTCTATTCTGTATGTTGAATAACTCTATGACGACGTTTGTAAGATGTAATTTCTGCTCCGTCTATATACCTGAAATATCCTTGACAATATATGCGCATACATCTTTACGGAAGTGATGTTAGTTAGATTGAAGCAGTGACGTATTAGATTGAAGATATTTAAGGTATGTGTTTTAAATATTCTGTTTAAAGTATTGCAATATATTATAAGGAATGAGTACAGTTGATGAAAAAATAAAGCTCTAGATCGAATCAAAGACAACGATTCGGCACATACATCTCAAACATCTGCATTCTATTCAGGTACAATAAAATGGAGTCATTTGCGTGCTTACTAATTTTGTTGTTTTTCTCTATTTCATTTCTTATTTGATCAATAACAAAATCTCGCAGACCATTTCGAGGTCGATTTGTTCTAGATGCCGTATTTAAATTTTAGACATCAGTGTGTCACTTATTTTTAAACGACCATTTGAAATATTATTTATGAATCGAGCATTGTTTTCTAAAAAGACATGGCGACACGTCCTTTTAGAAAATAATATTTTTTTTTAATATAATCGACTTTTCATGTCACTACATGTATTTATTTTGACCAATATTTTTAAAAAGAGAAAATTATATATGTGAAATATTTTTTAGAAAACGTCGTCATTCAGAAAAAATATATTCGAAATAAAACAACATTTTCTTTATCTTATCGTTATGCCATTGACTCTTTTTTATTGTCCATGGCAATTTTATGTTTCATTAGATATACTTGTATTGCAATAACGTGAAAATAATAATAATAACCACAAGAAATAGCTGAGAATTTTAAAATGAATAAAATATCTATATTAAAAAAATACGCCGCGAAGAAATAGGTTATGTAATTTTTCATGTTAATACATCTCATTAATTTTATTTTCTGCCGTGTGTAAATATTTTGAACGCCTTATAAAAGAATTGTTTATTTGATTGTAGTAGTATATATTTGTGGCTTTTTATATGCAAAGATTTTATTGTTTAAAATTCAATATATACGATAGTCTTCAGTACAGTGTGTAAAAGAACTAGACGTTAATTTCGTTTCTGAAAATATCAACGTCAATTATAAACTATTGTTTATTTTATTGGCTGACGTATGTTTTGATGACTATATGCCATTATAATAACAATATAAATATCCATAACCTAAATATAAAAATTGAATATTGGTTTTGTTATGAAATTCAATGTATTAAAATATTTTCAAAAAAATACCCTTGTAACGAAAGCACATTGCAGTCAGATCTAATAATTAAATACCATGAAAAAATTTTCAAATTTTCTTCTTATTTCATAAATATGTTTTTCATTTCACCAAAGAAACAAAATAATTATACAAAATTTTAAAATCATTACATAATTTCAATTATTATATTGAGAAAAAATCCAATTGAATATTAAACTTATATGTTAACAATTTTATTTTATTTTTTTGTACTATTTATTTAATTTTCAAAAGTGAAATATAAAATAACAATCATGCGATCTTTGTAAATAAATTTATTGTAAATATGTGATGCATTTGAAGTATATTTGATTCTTTAAACTTAAATATTATTGTTTTCAAATACAATTTATTAATGACAACTGTTTAATTTAGACTTCTTTAATTCTTTTGAACTTTACTGTAGTTTTTTTTCTTCAAATTCTTTATAAGCGAGCGTACGCGCGTTTATGCATACATGTGGGCGTGTGTAGTGTATGCGTGTTTGTGTGAGTGCACAGTCGATGCGTTCTATCCGTATATGGGTATTCACACTAGTCAACGTTCATACAGTATTCACGGCCCATAACCACACGTTTCACACGCTCTTACCGGAAAACTAATTTTTTTAGGTGGGGGAGTTTGTCGATTAGAGGGTGTGAGACGAGCGGTAATGGGCGTGAATACTGTATGCATGCTGACAAGTGTGGAAAGGTCCATTGTGCTCTGTCCATAACCTAAATACAATTGTTAGATTTGCTATACAGTAATACCCCGAATCATAGTCACTGCGTTTAAAACCTAATTCTTCCATAAATTTATTAAAACATTCGTGCCAAGATCTCGGGCTTTCTCTTAATCCATACAAGGTCCTTAATAATAATAGTACCTTTTCTGAACCGTTCGGCCGATTAACATAAACTTCTGAAATTACCTTTCCATTAAGGAATGCTGTTTAAATTTCCATTTGTTCAATGATAAATCGATTTTGACAACAATAAACCAATATGTTTTCAACGTTTGCATTTTAACTATTGGTGAATATATATTATCAATGTACTCTTCCTGTTGGAAATCGCAAACTACTAACCTAGCTTTGTGAACATTTTCATTTTTCTTTCTATAAATCCATTTAACATCAATGGCTTTTTTATCTTTGTGTTTTTCAACTAGTTTATTCACGATGGATCTGACCGAGATAACAAACGAACCGATCACCGAGTTCGACAGTAGTGTCGACTCAACCAGCGTATGTTCAGCGGAGTTGGATATACAAGAAGAATGCGTTTCGAATACTGTTAGTAAGATAGAAGAACAGACGTGCATGTATATAGATGATAGCGATGATGATAGTGTGGAGGATTTCAGCTTAGTTTCAGAGAAAGGGAATACGAAATTGACTTATAGTGAGCCAGTTAATTAGGAATATGTATCAAAACACAGATTAAATGTTTCTTATTTCAGGCTCGGATTGGTCGTCTATAGTCGAACTATTAGAAAAACGCAGTCTCGATGATATCAGACTATACTTTGACAAGTGTAAGCAGATAGCCAAACTTGAAATTGAGGTGCTCAATAAGCGTCTCGAGGAGGCAAAGACCAATATTAATAATAGTGATTTGATTTGTAAATTAGAAGAACAGATACAAAATCTGAAAGAACAAATCGAGAAAATATAATTAATTTCTTATAAAAACTCAGTTTTCTTACTAATCCCTTCCACATTGTGCTATAATGCTTTGTTTTCATATCGTACTCGAATTACCATATATCTGACTATTTTGATTCTTTTTCCGTAAACATATAGGAAGAAATCGATAAAATGAAGAAAAAATTATCGATATTTTTTGAGTTTCACATGTATATTTATTTTTTTAATTTAATTATATCCAAATATAAAATTAACATTTGTTTATAATTTTATAAAAAATTTTCCACACTACAAAAATCTCACCGATTTATCAATATAAAATAACAGTATTCCTTAGATCATCGAGCAAACATCGCTGACCGATAAGAATTCACAATTATTTTCTTTCATATTGCACAAACATATAAGAAAAAAATCGTTAATCTGAACATGAAATTATCAATATTTCTTTAGTTTCACATACATGGCTTTATTGGAATTCATATTATCTGATATAAAATTGAGAATTTATATTTAATTTTATGATGTCCCGAAAACACGACAATTTTAATCATTTATTAAAGTACAATCACAAAAATACTTAGATAAAATAAATATCACTGACAGACAAGAGTTTACAAATCATATTTTTCATATTTCGCATTCATATCATTCGAAACCGATAATCTGAACATGAAATTATCAATAATTCGCGATTTTCATATGTATGTCTTCATTCGAATTTACGTTATCTTATAAAAAATTAGCGATTTCCAATTCAAAAATACAACAATTTTAACGATTCATCAGAGTATAATAAGAAAATTCATTGACTTTCAACAGTTTAGAATTCACTCTATTTCATTATTTAGCATACCTATAGATGATATCTCACATCTGAACATGAAACTGTCAATATTTCATCAATTTCCCATGTATGAGAATGTACAATTTAACGAATTGTTACATAAAATTCGGGTTTCTATGGAATTTTATAAATTTTTCTATAAAATAGACAACAATCTCATCTGTTGTTTTGGGACTGTGGCTGATTGACTTTGCAAATTAATTTTAACCTCAACACCACAATAGTTTAAAGTGTTCAATAATAACTTATTGTTCACTTATTATCTATAATTATACGGTCTATAATCATACGGCTAATACATTTCGATGGCGACGTCATTAGATTTCAACAGAAAGGTTCTGACGATGATGGCGTCGCCATCGAAATGCGTTAGCCGATATAATTACAGACTGTATAATTATAAATAATAAGTGATTAATTGAACACTTTAAACTATTGTGATGTTGGGGTAATAATTCATTTGTGTAAACAGTCTCATCGTTTAATCAGTGTAAAATCCAAATAATCCCTAGATCGACTGAAACTTACCATTAATTGTTTTCATATTTCGCCAACATAAAGGAAGAATATATCATACGAAGTTAAGATGTCTATTTAATTTTATGATTTTTTCTGAAAAAAAAACAATTGGACCGATTTATTAGTATAAAATCACAAAATTCGTTATTTTGATACAATTTCGGTTAAACGATTCACAAAATTCTTTATAATATTGCGTCTGTTGGTAAGTGTTTGAAATTAATTGTTTAATCATAAAATTGTAATATGTATATTGTTTGAATTAATTGTTAATCATTGTAAATAATGATCGCGCATGCACGCTAATATAAAACATTCTACAATACTATCCATTGAAGATGTAGTAGCCCGTGTTCTTTTGCTATTATGTATGAACAATGTGTAAAATGTATATATAAATAACGTGTAATTCTCGATACAGAAACCTATAATGTAGATTAAAGTTAGAAATGATGTTAAAATAAAGACGTAAGTAATTTTATTTCCACAAGTAAGTCCATAATATGTTTTTCCATGAGTAAGATTTTCAGAAAAACAATATTTTTCGACGAGAGTAAATTTTGTATATTCAGCATAAAAGACGGAAGCTCATTTGGCGAAAGCCTAATACAGCCTTAGATACGAAAAATCTGTTTCCCACTGCGAAACATGGCGATATTAAAGTGTTGGTATGGGGGTGTATGTTAAGTAGCGCGTTAATAATATCGAATTTATAGTCAATAATAAATGAGTTCGAATATCTCGATATTTTGAAGTAAAATTTAAAAGTACGAAAAAATCGTATTAGGTTGTAATTTTTATTTCCTACAGGAGAATTATCACAAACATACGTTCAAAATTGTCAAGCTTTGGATACTTTATAATGTTCCAAAGTAGTTATATACCCCCCCCCCCACACACACACATACACAATTTCCTGACTTAAATCACATAAAAAATCTATTAGATTTACTTGAGCGAAAAATTCTGAATCATAATATAACATCGAAAGAAATGTCGAAGACTACCATCATCGAAGAATAGGCCAAAATTAGTTTGGAAAAAACTAAACGATTAGTGCAATCTATGAAAAAAAATTTAAAGAAATTTTAAAACGGAAATAGTTGCTTTGTTATCAATAATAGTGTTTTTATCTTTCAGTCAATATTATTCAGATAGAACGGATGTGCGCAGATTTTTCTTGCTAGTATTTATGCAACAATAACTTTAACGTCTGTTCATATCGGCGCCTTCTATCGTTATATGAATAAGATCTTTTTTGCTTTTGTTTTTTTACAGAGGCTTATGCATTCTACCGCGTTTCTAAATTCTAATTGTATTATAAAAAGACATATTTGTTTCACTGACATTAATAATAGAGTTATCATTTGTTTTGAAAGATTGATTTAGAATCAATATTGTCTGTAAAAACGTTCGTTCCACATTCGTAAAAGTCGGACAGAATGTTTGACGCGTCAATGCGTAGATTTTTCCATTCTGCGTACATGTATGAACTATCTTCGATAGCTTCCATGCGCGTCGTGTTGAAATGGATCAAGCTGTCAATTTAAAACGGCGAAAGGGAAAACATTAGTGGAAACAACGATAAGTCACATTTGAGGAGGTAAGTGTTCTCAAATATTTAACGTTCAAGCGTTACAATGTGTTGAACGGAATGAAGCAGTCGACGAAAAAATAATTCCTAATCGAACCTAACCTAACGATTTGACAAATTTCGGTCTGACGTCTGCGTTCTGTTCAGATGTATGTCAATGAAGTTTGTCATTTACGTGTTTATTTATTTCATTTCATATCTGATCGATATCGAGCAAATCTTTCTTGATATCGACCCGCTTTAGATGCCGTACTCGAATTTTCAGATATCAGTGTGCCGTGAAATTGTACTGTTCTCTCCGGAGAAGCATCGGTGGACACAGAAGTCGAATCGAAGATGAACGTCCGAGATAAGTGAACTGTCGATGCTCGCGATGTATCTGTGTATGGCACTGAAGTCGATTTATGTCCGGTTCCACATAACAGCTCTGTTCAGATATGATCGGTAATGTTATTTATTTCTTGTCGACCGTTTTAAACGTTCTCTATGAACGAGTGTTGGTTTTCAGATAGGCTAAATATATCAGAACGATCGAATATTAATCACGACCACCGCCACCACAGAAAACACCTGTGAATTTGAGAACGGGTGAAAAATATCGATCTACGGAGAACATTTCGCCGGGAATAAATATCGTACGTAAATATATTTCATTATTCTTATTTTCTGCGGTACTGAAATATTCAAGCGCTTCAAAAAAAGTTATCTCTTTGATCGAAACAGTATTTTTTTATAACCGATGTATACGATATTCTTCATTACACTACGTAAAATCAATTTAAACAACACCTACTTATATAAAATCCGTTTAATTTTTTTTTCTATTCCGTTAGGCACTTTCAAGTTCACTTTTTGTTTATAAAAAAAAATTAAAGGATGAAATATATAATCCAACGATATATAATCCCTTACTATCCGCAGATACAATTAATCTATCTCTTTCATTTTTTATTCCGTAAACGAATTGTGCCGTAATATGTTATCACTTTGTTTTATTCCGATTTTTCCATTACGGTTCTCTATAATTATTTTAAATTGGCTATTTATTTGGCCATGAAGGCTAGTAATATCTTAATAAAAGTTTTCAGTAACTTCATCTTCATGAGTTTATGTCGGTGTATATACTTGAATTATTCACAACGAGTGCGACCCGGTGATCCGACACGTAACGACCAGACGATTACGTTCTGACCCGACGAGTTGTACGACATACGATCGGTAAGTTTTCTGAGCTCGTCGTTTTCGTACTCGTTTGTTTACATTTCTTCATTCGTTTTATTTTGTATCTGATCGATCGTCAAATCTCGCATATTACCGATCTGTGTTCTAGCCACCGTTTTTCAGTACTCTGATCGAATGTATTCGATAGTTTATAACAATGATTAGGAACTGGAATTCTAAAAAACGTAAGACTCACTCTCGAATTCGAACAGAACTTACGACAGGGCGAGATGAAAATTTCGCTCGATTCCTTGTGCTCGACACGTTTGTCGATGGCAGCTCGCTTACACGTACGTACGTACAGGAATCAAGCATACGAATTTATAAAGCTAGGTCATACTAATATGCATGCATACTAGTGTAAACAGGCTAATTGAGCGTAAGGGAAACAACCCGTAACAGACAATCGGGAACGTTATTAGGTTGAGTGTTTTATTTTTGATAGTACTGGTCTCATCGTACGGTCATGTATAAATTTCGTAAAATATAAATAATATAACTTATTCAATATAAATTGATTTACATTCATTGACATTCATATGTGTATACTTATATATAATATATGTATATATATTCGTGTGTGTGTGTGTGTGTGTGTGTGTGTGTGTGTGTGTGTGTGTGTGTGTGTGTGTGTGTGTGTGTGCGTGCGTGCGTATGTGTAGAACGTGCATATGTCTGTACCTACGTATATGTATATATCTATATATACACTGTAATTCCTCAATATAAGTCGAGAAAATGTTCCAAGCATTGGTGACATGAAACAAAAAACGTAAATCGAGTATCTTAAAAATAAATCCTATACAATCGAAGTAACGAAGAAAATAGTCCGTTTTTTGATAGGGATTTTTAACATTTATTGTTACAGATTTAAGTTATTTAAAACAAAAGTATGTGTGTATCGAGATGTGTATGTACACTTGACTAAAAGATCAATTAACTAACATATGAAAAGTTATTAAATTCCAAAGAGAATATTTTCATTTGATCTAAAATACATTTCATGGGTTTTAACACTAGAACTACCGATGTTACATATATACCTAGTTCTACCGCACGCGTCAAATTGACGTATTTTTGATCATGGCTTTCATTTTAACTTTTCACTTAGTTTATGTAAATAAAAGAATATAATTTAACAAAAACAACACTTAATATAATAATTCATTAATTATTAATACAAAAAAAAACAAACAAAAACACTTTCTATTTGCATTTATATTATAGCACATTTGATATGTATGGAATAACTATGAATCACATATTTTACAAATACATGTTATCTGTGATGAACACTTGCCACAAACATATTTATCAGTCCGTAAGCGAACACTCCTCTCACTTTTTTTGTCGAAACGAATGAATCTCATAATTTGTGAAAATCTGTTTCTACTCATAGTTTCGGCAAAGAAAGAAGGTCCCCATTTTTTGGACCACAAATACGATAACTTCATGTTTCTTGCTTCGTAGGCTCCTCGAGCATACAAAATGGCTATAAAAGCATATAATTCGTCCATAGTAATTTTCCAGTCGTTCTGTAAAATGTTTCTGGCCTGTAGCTCCGTGCAAGCTTTTATGTGGCTCATAATTCTATTATAAATTATAAGCCGAAATACACTACTAACATTACCAAGCATAATGTTTCGCTTGCATAACCAGTTGGGCCCGAAGTATCCTTGAATATAGTACGTAATGGCAATCTACCAACACAGCCATTCCCTAATTCTTCCCATTCAGTACCGTCGACAGCAATGTCTTTTTGCTGTCTTGGTTCGGTTTCTGTTCGGCTATCCGATTCAGTATCTGAACATATTCGCAATCGCTTACTGCGTTTGTGGCTATTTTGGGGAATTTCAACCAAGAAGTTTATCACATTAGAAGTACAACTGATAATGATTGCAACCTGATTACATTCACCAGTTAGAGCGTTTAGTACTAAACCGAATCATAATCTGAACAAAATAGATCCCGTTATAACGGCTGCCGAACACTTTGGATCATTCAATAATACATTTTTCATAGGAAAAATGTACCTAAAATTTTTCCAGGAAATGTCTGAAAGTGATATATGTGTATGCAAGGATGGACATCAATACGTATTTACATTCACTTGAATATAAATTTTGAGATTGCTAATTTCGTCAATTTGACGTGTCTTGGTAGAAATAGGTATAGGTCATACTAATTATGGAAGTTAAAGTAGCTAAGTGGAAATTGAATAGGAATATTTAACTGTTCTTATATTTCATTAAAAGTCGTCATAAAATTCTAGAACAATACATAAACCATAACGAAATTTTTAAGCACGAAATTTGAAAATCGTCAAAATGACGCTCTTGGTAGTTCTGGTGTTAATCGTTTCTAAAATCTGAAATATTTATAATTTTGTAAAAATTAGGTTAGTTTCGATATACTTTTTGCATTTTCCGCATGAATTCATTTCATATATATTTTAATTGATTTAATTATTGTTATTATTTAAACTTAATGATATTTTTTACTATATACGTTATTTTTTTTGTTACTTTTAAAAAAAAACATTCCTGTTATTTTATAGTGTATGTTTGAAAAGTCAAATATGTTAGTTGAAGTTTCTGAATTTTCATTTCGACATACCGACCTTTGTTCTTTGTGGTTTTCATGAAATCATGCCGATTCTTTTAACGACGGTCTATTTTATTTGCGTTGAACGGATTTTGCGTTTTTCTTTTTTTCTCTGTAATTTTTATAATGAAATTATCCCTTTTTATTATCATTTAAAACGTTAAAACCATCAACAAAAAATTCATCATTTGATTTGTATTTTACGTGTACAATATTAAAATTAAATCTCGATTCGCTTCTCTAATCGCATGAAAAAATAGTTTTCATATATTTTCGTAAGTTATATAAATACTTTGTAACAATTTATGTATTCGCAAACTTAATCGATATTGAAATATTTTGTACATTTTTGTAGGTTTGTATTAAATTGAACCACTGCGGAGGAAAACAAAACAGTTTAAAGTGGCAAACAATTGAGAGATACTAAATTGAATAGGATTTTTCAATTAAATTGAAAAATCTCTAATAGAAATATAGCAGGCAATAATCGAAGATTCCAACAAGAAAACAATCAATGGTCGCATTTTCGTAATAACTTGATAAACCGGAGTTTGATTTGAAACAGATTAGACCAAGGATCGTGTCGATGTAAGTATTTAATATAAGTTTGGAATAAATTTCAAGAATTTCTGTACAAGGTTGATGAATATAATATTTAATTATGCGTGTGTGTGAGAGAGAGAGAGAGAGTGCGTGCGTGTGTGGTACACGGACTTACTCGCACACATTAATTTTTGATACTAGAGAATGTAGAAGGAAATAGATGTTGAGAAAGCATGATATGAACCACTGTTCATGTTAGTACCTTCTGTTTCTGCTGATGGTATTTTCTGCTTTAAAATAAATTTGCATGAGATATAATTTTACAGAGGCTTATGCATTCTACCACGTTTTTAAATTTCAATTACATCTTAGCACTAGGTATACGGACGTTACATGTATACCTATCTCTACGGGCACGGGTCAATTTGACGCATGAACAAAATCATACATTTTCTTTAAAAAATAACTTAAAAACAACAATTATATAATATTAACTTATAAATGAAACTATAAGATATACATTTATATAAAATTTATAATATTTAACATTACATTTTTTCCATGTATCTTTTACACATATATATTGGTAAAAAAATTATCAGTTGTTATATTCCTGCCTTGATGTAAATATGATTCGGCTATCTTTAAAACTGCAAAATCCGCCCAATAAAATAAGTTTGCATGAGATATAATTTTAAGAGGCTTATGCATTCTACCACGTTTTTAAATTTCAGTTGCATCTTAATTGAGCCCTTTATTTTGAAAGTGGCCCAAGACCATTTATCTTTAAATCGAGATATTTAATGTTTTGGGTTTTAATAAATTTAAAAATATTGGTAACTGATAACATGGTAGTATAATGTTTTTATGTTTCTAAGGGTGTGTAATTTAGTAACCCAATTAGTATGATAAACATTTTTTACGAAAATACACGTTTTTGATGACCATAAATGAACTTGGGTCATTTTCAAAATTAATGAAATCACTTTTTTAATTTGTAAGAAAGTCCAAGTCCATTGAAAAAAATAATTAAAATATTTATGTATATATTTTTTAATTTTGTGTTATAAAATTTAAAAATCGGATCCTCTAGAGTACATTTTAGAAAAATTTTTGGATTTTTTTTTTAAATTTTTTTAAAAGTTTTGGAAAAAAATTTAGGATCTATTTTGGAAAAAATTTTTCAAAATTCTTTTGAAAAATTTCTTTGAAAATTATAAATAAACAATAATGATTTTTTATATAATATAACTAAAAATATAAAGTTGATTTTTCAAATGCAAACCTTTAAATAATATCTCAATGTATGAATAATAAATGGATTTGGGCCATTTTCCAAATAAATTTCTGATCATTTTATTAACTGGCTAATTTTCTGTTTACAAAATCTCAGTGATTTTAAATATATTAACGGAATTCTTGTAAGAAATGAAAAGATAACGGAATTGTAAATATTATAACAGCTAACTCGATTTTTTTGGAAAATGAACTTGCACTATTTTCAAAATAAACGGCTCGTTTGTGAAAGCTCAATAGAGCTTTAATTTGTTTGGAATGGAGAGTCGGAGCCAGTGCTCTACGTAAAGACATTCGTTTTGTATTCGTGGAAATCGAACAGTTTTCGATGTGTCGATACGTAGATTTTGCTCGATTCTCACATGAAATATCTTTTGATAGCTTGCATGCACGTACTTGTTGACGGAACTCATGCTGTCGGATTAAATTCAGGGAGAGGGAAACATAATAAAGTCGAACGGATTTAAGGTATACGTTTTTAATTAAGCCAGGAACCTGGTAAATCTGAGAGAGGATACCCGATGTATGCAAACTGTCGATGTCTGAAGGTCTCTCACAGACGGCATTCAGGGTGGTTTACGTTCAGTTCCGTTTGTCATATTTGTTCAAATGCGATCGTGATGTTATTTGTTTTGTCGACTACTATTTTAAATATTGTCTATGAACGAACGTTGTTTTATGAAAGGACGCGATAATTGAATTCTTTTTCAATGAAATCGAGTTTTCACTTTTCTTTTCGACTAACTTATCAAAGCGAAAGCTTTACGTATGTAATATCGAACGATATATATGTTTTTAAAAAGAGAAAATTAAATGCGTTTATCTTTTCATGCAAACAAATTAACACTAAACCTACCGACACTTCATGTATACCTATTCCTACGAAGACAAAGCAAAAGGGCGATCGGCATTAGATTTAAAGAACACAAAGCCGATGTACGATGTCATAGAATAGATAAATCTAGTGTAGCTTGAAAACGGACACGGTTTAGGGAAATTAGAATTAATTAAACATATAACCAATAAAAGAGATCTAGACTGCCAAGAGAACATGGAAATTTAAAAAAAACAAATCGCGTGTAATGAACTCGGATAACGGTCCAATAAACTCGAGCTTGTTTAGCCTTTTGCACTACCGTAAATAATATTTTGTATAAAAACGCAACTAGAATATATGCAAGACACTAATTTAATATAATAATAATATATATAGAAAAATACTAACATATTTTTTAAAAAAATTAAATCACAAAACTAATGCATGCAGATATTGAATTCATCTAGAACAGACCTCACAAATCGTTAAAAAATTTTCGAATACCGTCACAAGTAATAAATAAGTCGATCCATGTCATCAAAAAAAGTCACAAATCTATGAAAAAGAACATGTTGCAAAGACAATAAAAAAAAGGGAAAGCACTTCATGCTTGCAGACCAGATGACGAAAAGAAAGATACACCCCCAGTTGTAGATGGATTGAATAAAGACAAAACACAAATCAGTATAGGTATATATAAGAAAGTTAGTCTAGATTTTAACAGAAAGGCTCCGACGATGATGGCGTCGCCATCGAAATGCATCAGCCGATAAAATTATAAATTATATAATTATAAATAACAAGTGAACAATAAGTGATTATTGAACATTTTAAATTATTGTGGTGTTGGGGTGAAAATTCATTTGTGTAATGTAATTTTAGATATTTATTTTACAATACTTCAAGCATATGAATATATTGAAGCATCTTTCACTATTGCTGATTCTGTTTATGGTTCAACATTTTTTGTAGCTACAGGTTTTCATGGTCTCCATGTAATTATCGGAACTACCTTTTTGTTAATTTGTTTAATTCGTCAGATTAAATGTCACTTCTCATCAAATCATCATTTTGGGTTTGAAGCAGCTGCTTGATACTGACATTTTGTAGATGTAGTTTAATTATTCTTATATATTTCAATTTATTGATGAGGTAGATATTTATATAGTATAAAAGTATATTTGACTTCCAATCAAAAGGTCTAATATTTAGTATAAATAATTATTTCTTTATTATCTATATCTTACTTAATTTTATTTATTTCATCAATTATTATAATATTAGCTTCGTTACTATCAAAAAAAAAGATTCATCGATCGAGAAAAAGCTTCCCCTTTTGAACGTGGATTCGATCCTCCCGAATACCTTTTTCTTTACGATTCTTCTTGATTGCTGTGATTTTTTTAATTTTCGATGTAGAAATTGCATTACTCTTTCCGCTAATCTTAATCATAAATTATTCTAATATCTTTATATGATTTTTTACAAGTTTAATTTTTTTGTTAATTTTATCAATTGGTTTATACCATGAATGAAATCAAGGAGCTTTAAATTGAGCTAATTAGGGTTGTGGTTAAGTATAACATTTGATTTGCATTCTTCCTTATAATTTTTTTAGTAAGTATGAAGCGATATATTGCAATTAGTTTCGACCTAATCTTAGGTTAAATAAACCCTTACTTTTAATCGAAACCAAAAAAGAGGTATATTACTGTTAATAATATTATTACAAGTATTTTCTGATTAAAAATGTATGTTGTTAAAAAAAAGCTGCTAACTTTTTATTTAGCGTTTAAATTCCGTTTATACCTTTAATTTATATAGTTTAATAAAAACATTACATTTTCACTGTAAAAATAAAGTATTTTTTTTTTATAAATATTTAAAGGCAATTTACCTCCCTAACAACTTCAATTTCATGCTCTAAATATAAGCTATTTAAATAAATTATTAAAATAATTACTCAAACCACAAAACTTCATAAAATTTTTTTAAATTATTAGTTTGGATTAATTGATACATTTTAGAATTACTTTTTAATAAATTATAAATTCTTGACCACCTAATATTTCTCTTCAACCTTGATCAATTCTTTTAATAATTAAGTACCCTAATTTTAAAAAATATGAATTAATAAATTTAGTTGATAAAATTGGCATAAATCATATGGAACCTAAAAAACTAGATATTCCATAAGTTTTTAAAGAATTTAATTTTCAATTTAACTTAAACTTTGAAAGTTCATAAGCAATCCATATTCCAATTAATCTTACTAATAATGTTATTAACTTTATAATTAAAGGTAAAACAATTAAACTTGGAGAAGGAAAAATCAATCAACTTAATATACCCCCCCCCCATAATAGCAAAAAATAAACCCAATATTCCTTTTAACATTTTTCATTCTTCATCATTAATTGAATTTAATCTTTTAAAATTAAAAGTATCAGTTATAGAATAATAAATTAAACGAAAAGAATAACATACAGTTAATTCTGTAGAAACAAAATATAAAAAATAAATAAAAACATTTAAATAAGATAAACTTACCATCTCTAAAATTAGATCTTTTGAATAAAAAGCCGCTAAAAATGGAGTCCCACATAAAGCTAAATTAGCAATATTTATACAACTTAAAGTTAAAGGTAATTGATTTACAATACCTCCTATAAATCGAATATCTTGATTATTACCCACATTATGAATTACTGCCCCAGCACATATAAATAATAAAGCTTTAAATAAAGCATGAGTTAATAAATGAAAAAAAGCTAAAATTGGTAATCCTATTGAAAGAATTCTTATCATTAAACCTAATTGACTTAAAGTAGATAAAGCAATAATTTTTTTTAAGTCAAACTCAACATTAGCTCCAACTCCAGCTATAAATATAGTTAAACACCCGATTAATAATAAAACTAATGCAAAAAATTGTCCTTCCATTAAAATATCAAAGCGAATTAATAAATAAATACCAGCTGTAACCAAAGTTGAAGAATGAACTAAAGCAGAAACTGGAGTAGGGCTGCTATATCAGCAGGCAATCAAGATGAAAAAGTAATCTGAGCTCTTTTTGTAATAGCAGCTAAAATTACTATACCACAAATTAATTTTATCACAAAACAATTTTTTATAGCTTCCAAATAAAAAATATAATTTCAAGAACCGAAATTTAATATTCAAGCAATTACTATCAATAAAGCTACATCCCCAATTCGATTTGATAAAACAGTAATTATTCCAGTATTATAAGATTTTTCATTTTGATAATAAAAATTACTAAACAATAAGAAACTAAACCTAAACCATTCCGACCTAATAAAATAGAAATTAAATTTGGTCTAATAATTAATAACATTATTGATAAAACAAATATTAAAACTAAAATAATAAATCGATTTATATTATAATCCCCATGTTTATAACCTATTCTATAAAGAAATATTAAAGAAGAAATAAATAAAACAAAACTTTTAAATAATAAAGACATCCAATCAAATAATAAAGTTATTACAATAGAACTATTTAATCTTAATAACTCTCATTCAATAAAAATAACTAAATCATTTATAATAAAATTTAAAAATAATATTAAAGAACATCTTATTAAAAAGCAAAAACTAATTAAACAAATAGATAAATAAATGGTTGAAAGTAAAAATTACATCTTTGACACCACAAATCAAAATTTTTATTAAACTATTTAAACAACCATAATAAACAAAAATCTCTTTTTAAAATTAATAAATTTAATGGAATTCAATGTAAAAATAATAATAAATACTCACGAAAATAACCCATTGAACAACTATAAATTCCCGAATAAATTTTCCCGTGTTGACTGTGTGAATATAAAAATAATCTATAAACAGCTATAAAAAAAGACATTAATATTAATATAAATATTCTAATAAAAGATCAACCGACAATTCCATTTAATAATCTAATTTCACCTAATAAATTTCAAGATGGAGGAGCAGCCATATTTCTTGATACTAATAAAAATCATCATAAACATATTGAAGGCATTAAATTTATTATTCCCTTATTAATATTCTTCGACTTCCTGATCGTTCATAAGAAATATCAGCTAAACAAAATAACCCGGAAGAACATAATCCATGAGCTAATATTATTCTATAAGAACCATTTCAACCCCACATAGATATAATTATTATACCAGATAAAGCAATACCTATATGGGCTACTCTAGAGTAAGCAATTATAGATTTTATATCTACTTGACGAATACAAATTATTCTTACTAAAAATTCTCCAATTAAAGAAATTCTAATTCAAATAATATTATATACTAAACTTACTCCTCTTATTATTATTATTATAACTCGTATTAAACCAAATCCTCCCAACTTCAATATAATTCCAGCTAAAATTATTGATCCAGAAATGGGAGCTTCAACATGAGCTTTAGGTAACCATAAATGAACTAAAAATGTAGGTATTTTTACTAAAAACACTAAAATTATTCTTAAATAAAATAAAATAAAATTATAATTTATTATAATAAAACTTAACATGCCTCTTCTACTTGAATATAAATAATGGAAATTCATATTTGTAAAGAAGCAAATGAAGTATAAAATAATAAATATATACCAGCTTGTAACCGTTCAGGCTGATACCCCCAACCTAAAACTAAAAATAATACAGGAATCAATATTCTTTCCAAAATAAATAAAATATAAACAAATTTGTTACAGAAAAACTAAATATCAATATAATTATTAAAAAAACCATATTTATTATATACGAGGTGTGATCAAAAAATAAGGTGAATTTTTATTTTTTTTCAAAGAATATTTATTTATTCATCAATTTTTATTTTGTCTCCTTCAAAGTAATCCCCCTCGGATATAATGCACTTGTGCCAACGCTTTTTCCAATCCTCAAAGCATTTTAAAAAATCATTTTTTGTGATCTTGTTCAGCTCCTCTTTTGATGCCGTCTTTATTTCCTCAATCGTTGCAAAACGCCGTCCTTTCATGGGCCTCTTCAGTTTCGGGAACAAGAAGAAGTCACAGGGGGCCAGGTCTGTGGGGAATACGGTGCCTGCGGCATCATTAGTGTGTTGGTTTTAGCCAAAAATTCGCGCACAAGCAACGATGTGTGAGCAGGGGCGTTATCATGGTGCAAAAGCCAATTTTTGTTCTTCCACAAATTCAGACGTTTCTGGCGGATTGCTTCGCGCAAATTGCGCATAACTTGCAGGTAATATTCCTTATTTACTGTTCTACCCTGTGGCAAGAACTCATGATGCACCACACCCCTGCAATCAAAGAAAACTGTAAGCAAAACCTTCACATTTGATCGAACTCGGCGTGCTTTTTTTGGTCTTGGTGATCCGGAATGCCTCCACTTGGACGATTGAGTCTTAGTTTCGACGTCATAACCGTATACCCATGTTTCGTCATCTGTAATGACCCTGTCGAGTAAATCTGGGTCGTCGTTGACGTCATTCAATAGCTCTTGGGCGATGCTCATGCGACGGTTCTTTTGGTCGAAATCGAGCAATTTCGGATCAAACTTCGATGACACACGTCTCATGTCTAAAACACCCGTTTAAAATTGATTGGCACGAACCAAACGAGATGCCAATATCATCAGCAATTTCTCTAATGGTAATTCGACGATTCGCCAACACTATTTTCTTCACTTCTTCAACGTTCTCATCAGTTGTTGACGTGCTGGGGCGTCCAGAACGAGGTTCGTCGTTGGTGTCTTCTCGGCCTTCTTGGAAGAGTTTATACCACTTGTAAACATTTTTTTGGCTTAAAGTAGACTCATCGTATGCCACTTTCAACATTTCAAGTGTTTTGGAGCACTTGATTCCATTTTTCATACAAAATTTAATGCAAACTCTTTGATCCATGATTTTCGACAGCGGAAAATCGTGGAGCCTGCAAAACACTTCTAACTTTTATGCCTCTCACCAACAAACTAAACATGCTACATAGCTGAAATTTGGAACATATATTCGAGACGAGTGTACCAACATAACTAAATAAAAAAATCGAAGATCGAACGGATGTAGCCCGCTAAATTTCAAAATTCACCTTACTTTTTGATCACACCTCGTATAATAACTTACTATAATTATTTTTAAAAATTGATTCTCTCGCTATAATCATTAAAGCAACAATTCAAAAACTCAATAAAATTAAACCAAAAGATATTAAATCAGTTCCTAAACCTATTCCCAAATGTATAAAAAAATAATCAAAAGAAATACTAAATATAAATAAAAAAGAAATTATAAATATTAAAACTTGTAATAACCAAAAAAAATTTTTTAAAAAAACTATAGGGATTAAAAATAATATAAAAAATAAATATTTTAACATTGCATAATATTAAAAGAATTAAAATAATCATTTCCATGAGTGCGAATTATTCTCACTAAAATACCTAAACCTAAAGCTCCTTCACATATTGAAAAAGTTAAATAAAATATTCTAAAAAAATTTTCAAAATTGTAAAGTTTTAAAATAATTGTTAAATCTATAAATAAAGAAACAACAATGAATTCTAATCTTAATAATATTAATAATAAATGTTTTCGTTTAGAAACAAACACTCAAGCTCCTGATAAAACCATAATAATAAAAAAATAATCAATAATATAAATTATCATTAGTTTTAACAGTTAAATAAAAACATTGGTCTTGTAAACCAAAAATAAGATTTTCTTTTAAAATTTCATAGAAAAGAATTCCTCCTTTCTATAATCCCCCAAATTATTATCTTGTTAATTCTCTAAAATTATTTATCTAATTTTATCTATTAACTTATTAATTACTTGAAATTTTATCCAAATAAAACACCCTTTAGCTATAGGTTTAATATTATTGTTACAAACAGTAATAATTTGTTTATTAAGAGGTCTTATATTAAAAACTTTTTGATTTTCTTATATTCTATTTCTTATTATATCGGAAGGAATACTAGTTTTATTTATTTATATAACAAGTCTTGCTTCAAATGAACTATTTTCAATTTCAATAAAAAAATTAATATTTAATTTAACAATAATTTTAATTATATTCATTTAATTTTATATTTAATATAGATATAAATTACACAAATAATTTAATATTAATTAATGAAAACTCTTTAGACTTAATTAAATTATATAATTTCCCAACAATAAATTTAACTATTTTATTAATTAATTATTTATTTTTAACTCTAATTATGATTGTTAAAATTACATCCATTTTTTATGGTCCTTTACGTCAAAAAAACTAATGAATAAAACTTTACGAACAACCCACTCATTATTAAACATTTTTAATTCTTCGTTAATTGATCTTCCTACTCTCTTTAACATCTCAGCTTGATGAAATTTTGGATCTTTATTAAGTTTATGTTTAGTTATTCAAATTTTAACTGGATTTTTTTTAGCTATATATTATACAGCAAATATTGAAATAACTTTTTCTAGAGTAGTTCATATTTGTTGAGATGTTAATTATGGTTGATTTTTACGAACTCTCCATGCAAACGGAGCTTCTTTTTTTTATTTGTATTTATTTTCATGTAGGTCGAGGAATATATTACGGATCCTATAAATTTTTACATACATGAATAACTGGGGTTTTACTATTATTTGTAGTTATAGGTACAGTTTTTATAGGATATGTTCTACCTTGAGGTCAAATGTCTTTTTGAGGGGCAACAGTTATTACTAATTTATTATCAGCTATCCCTTATTTAGGTACTATATTAGTACAGTGAGTTTGAGGGGGATTTGCTGTAGATAATGCAACCTTAACACGATTTTTTACCTTTCATTTTATCCTTCCTTTTATTGTTTTAGCTTGAATAATTATTCACTTACTATTTTTACATCAAATAGGATCTAATAATCCTTTAAGAATTAATAAATATAGCCTAGGAAGGCCGAAGATTGTGCGGCGAATGTAACGGTCGCAGATCGACACGCACAGCGTCACGCACACCGACGGGAAGCCGTACACACGTACGTATACGACGTGTAACAAACACAGCTCGTGAAGAACTCGAAACATGCATACATGAACGGAAAAGACCGGAGCATTTGCAGTGTCCTAAGAGGCCATTAAAATCAAGAAAAGGGGGAAGAGATCCCGCCACTAAAGAAGGCTGATGATGACTCCATCACACACACGCTAGAGGAGCGAGCAGAATTACTACCGGAACACTTCAAAGTAGCCCATAAAGCCAGTAAACACATCTTGGTGAGAGAGATTTCTCGAAACACGTCAAAGAATTCGTAAACAGATGGCGTGAAAATATAATCCCAGATGAGGAAGACGACGAGGAAATTCACTTTACCTCATTAAAAGAGATAATCGAGGCAATCAAGAGTATGAAACCATACAGAGTGCCGGGGGCATCGACGAAATATAAAACATGGTACTCCGCCGCCTACCGAAAAAAGGTGTCGCAGCGCTCACGAATATATGCAATACAACAGCACTGAAACTGAAATATTTCCCGAGAGAATGGAAACACGCCAAGATTATTATCAAAAGTAAAAAGATAAAAAGTAAAAGATAGAGAGATAGACGATATTTAGCAAAGACAATTTTCGCATTTAGCGGCAAATAAGTGAATTATCAACTTGAACGACTCACCGTTAAATGGACGGTTGATAATTATGTCAGATTGACAGTTACGAAATCGGAGCGTGATTGGATTCCCGGCGACGTTTTACGATAGTGGAGTCCGCTCGTTGCGTAAGCCGAATGTCGCTATTACGATTTTCCATGACGTGTAATCAACAATGATACAAACGTTCAACAGAAAGTTGTGAATAATGTTGGGCAACCAAGCCCGCCGGTCGACGTGGCTCCTTCGACCTCGAACAACGGCGCGTTCTTCCTCGACAATACCGACAAGCCGTTCACGTGCGACCTGTGCGGCAAGACGCTTAAATCGACGAAGGCGCACTATAAGCACTGGTTTACCCATTCTGGCGCGAGGAAACCGTACCCGTGTAGCTCGAGACGACTTTACGGGATCAATCAACAGATCATCAGGACATTTCTAAGAAAAAAAAACAACATTCCTTCACAGAATTCCTTCACAACATAACCGAATGGAAGGGAATCATACGAATTTTTTTTTTGTTTGTTCTTTTTTATATTGTATATAATTATAGATTTTTTTTAAATACTGTTTATATGAAAATGAATCAAAAATTGTTGTATGTGGTGTCGCTCTATGAAACACTTCAAAACTGTTCCATTCTAAGAAAAATATCCTAGACTCCTTTACAAAATCAATTAAAAAGCAAACAGGACATTTCCAAGACAAAAATCCAAGATTCCTACACAGGATGAATTAAATAAAAATCAGGACATTTCCAAGAAAACAATCAACATTTCTTCACAACATCAATCAAAAAAACAATCAGGACATTTCCAAGAAAAAAATTCAAGATTCCTTTACAAGATCAATCAAAAAATTATCAGGACATTTCCTAGCCTACCCAGGACATTTCCAAGATAAAAGATAAAGTTGTTCCTATATTCATCCAAAACGATTTTTAATCCTTATAAACAACCCCTCGATCATTGAAACAAGTTTGGATCAGTAATACAAATCATGCTGATATTAGGAATTGATAAAATTGTTCTTGCGTTCGTCAAAATCAATATCATACAAAATCAATTAAAAAGCAATCTTCACCTAATACAACTGGAAGACACATTTTTGTTATGAAGAGCTCCAATGTTTAATAAAACATTGACAGCAAGGATCAACAAATCAAGAGCATGGAAAATAAATAATGTTTAAACATTTCTTCCCAACTCACCGGAGAAATATCCCATCCTCTATTGGAAAATCAATTGAAAAATGGAAGATATTTTTGCCGTCCGAGGCGCAGCCCTAAACGTCATTCGAAGCCACAACACTCGATTGGCCGTCTGGTATGCCGTTCAGTATGCCGTCCGGTATGCCGATTGACGATAGACATCCCCGTTGGAGACGATATTATTATATCGATATTTATATTATTGTTATAAACAATTAACTACTGTTAATTCAAACAAATACGTATAAAATCTAAATTCCTTCTTCAAACTTGTCCCGTGCTGCTTGTCCCGTGCTGCTCGTCCCGCACTGCTCGTCCCGCACTGCTCGTCCCGCACCCACTGCTCTTTTCCCACCGCACCTGCTTTTCCCGCCGCACCTGCTCTTCCCGCACGGGACGCTGCCCGAGCCGCCGTCCGAGCCGTCGCCCCAGGCACCGCCGTACGCGCCGCCGTGAACTTAATTTTAAACAACGAGACCCGATTGGCCGTCCGGTATGCCATCTTGTATGCCGTCCAGTATGCCGATTGACGGATAGACGTCGCCGTCGGAGATGAAATTATTATTTATATATATTTATTAATTTATATTATTTATATTATATATTGATTATTATTATTGTTAATTATGTAATTTTGTTATAAACAATTAACTACTGTTAATTCAAACAAATACGTATAAAATCTAAATTCCTTCTTCAAACTTGTCCCGTGCTGCTTGTCCCGCACTGCTCGTCCCGCACCCACTGCTCTTTTCCCACCGCACCTGCTCTTCCCGCCGTACCTGCTTTTCCCGCCGTACCTGCTTTTCCCGCCGCACCTGCTCTTCCCGCACGGGACGCTGCCCGAACCGCCGTCCGAGCCGTCGCCCCAGACACCGCCGTACGCGCCGCCGTGAACTTAATTTTAAACAACTAGACCCGATTGGCCGTCCGGTATGCCATCTTGTATGCCGTCCAGTATGCCGATGACGGATAGACGTCGTCGTCGGAGATGAAATTATTATATATATATGTATTTATTAATGTATATTATTTATATTATACGAGGTTGTTTGATAAGTCCGTGTAAAAATAAAAACTGCTTCATTTTTTTGAATAAATCGTTTTTATTTTTCAACATAGTCTCCTTTTAGGCTTATACACTTCATCCAACGCTGTTCTAGTTTGTTGATCCCTTCCGAATAATAGGATTTGTCCAAGTCTGTAAAATAGTCATTCGTTTCTGCAATCACCTCCTCGTTCGAATAAAATCTTTTTCCCGCGAGCCATTTCTTCATATTGGGGAACAAATAATAGTCCGATGGAGCCAAGTCTGGAGAATAGGGGGGATGTGAAACGATTTGGAACCCTATTTTCATTAGTTTTGCGGCCACAACTGCTGAGGTGTGAGCTGGTGCGTTGTCGTGATGAAAGAGGACTTTTTTGTGGGCTAATCGGGGACGTTTTTCTTGCAACTCGGTTTTCAAACGATCCAATAACAATGAAAAATATGCACCTGTAATGGTTTTACCCTTTTCCAAATAGTCGATAAAGATTATTCCTTGCGAATCCCAAAAGACAGTCGCCATAACCTTCCCGGCCGAAGGAATTGTCTTCGCCTTTTTCGGAGCAGATTTCCCCTTGATAACCCATTGTTTAGACTGCTCTTTGGTCTCAGGAGTGTAGTGATGTATCCATGTTTCATCAACAGTGATGAAACGACGCTTAAAGTCCTGCGGATTTCGCTGAAACAGCTGCAAACCGTCTTGCAACACTTCACACGACCTCGTTTTTGGTCGATCGTGAGCAATCGCGGCACCCACTTGGCGGATAGCTTTTTCATGTCCAAATGTTGGTGCAAAATATTATGTACCCGTTCACACGAGATCCCTACAGCACTAGTAATCTCACGCACTTTCACTCTTCTGTCATCCATCACCATATCATGGATTTTATCAATGATTTCTGGAGTGGTGACCTTAACAGGGCGTCCAGAACGTTCAGCGTCTCTTGTGCTCATATGGCCACTCCGAAAATTTTGAAACCACTTATAAACCGCACTAATCGAAGGTGCAGAGTCACCATAATGTTTATCAAGCTTCTGTTTAGTCTCCTGAGGCGTTTTGCCTTTAATGAAGTAGTGTTTAATCAATACGCGAAATTCTTTTTCGTCCATTATTTCACAATCACTCAATTTCCTTGATCCCAACGATTGTCAAACACAAAGGAATAGACCGATATGGCTGAAACTTGATGTGTGTTCTTCCAAGAGGTGCTACTAATTAAAAATAACCTCGATATGTACCAGTGGTGCCATCTTTCGGAAATTACACGGACTTATCAAACGGCCCTCGTATATGCGTACGCTCAGTCGGTTAGAAACAAGCGTTTCGTCCTCTCGCTATAATTGTTGTGCATTGCTGTTTATTATTATTTTTAACATATATATATATATATATATATATATATATATATATATATATATGCATATAGTTGTGATGATGATAATATATTTGTGATATACATTGTTAATCCATCGATCGAGTTGGTCTAAGTTCCTTGTATGGTTTCAAAATAGACTTGAACGGTGAGTAAAATTCAATGATATTTTTTAATACAATAGTCACTTGTTTAAAAGAGACGAACGATTGTACAACGTACTCAATATATATAATATATATATATATATATATATAAATGTATATATATATATATATACACGAGGATCGTTTGGTTAGTATGTTAAATTTATTTATTGTTAAATTTAATTAATTAATTAATTTAATTACATGTTTCCATTTAGTTTTTCTCACTTTTTACCATATTTATCATACGATATTTGTATATATATATATATATATATATATATATATATATATATATATTTATATTCATAGATTATTATCTATAGTATTTCAATATCTATAATGTTTGAATATCTATAAATATACGCGTTTGTTTCATAACATCAGTTCGAATCTTGTGACGTCACCCGGCTTCTATAGTCGAACGTCTTCTCTAGTAATGGCGGTGCTGGTGCAGTTCTATGTGACATCGAATTCGTCGATTTTTGTACAAAATAAGCAATGGTCAATTCGCAAAAGTTTCGAAAATCGTTTGCCAATATCCATCATACGTTTTGTGCTAATTTTTCCACGTCAGACTAGTGCCAAATGTGTGCATAAACATGTTCTGTCGTCACGTCGAGTCGAACGGGTCCTATCATGTGAATCGACCATTCGGTGTGTCTGTGATATTATATTTTAATTTCTTTGGAAATTTATTTCATATATTTTATCGAGTCATTCTGACTGTTGTTTTCTTTGGAAGTTGTTACATTTTGCATTAATTTTATTTGTTTATTTATTTATATGTACATACATATATACTTATATATGTATATATATATATATATATATATATATATATATATATATACATATATATATATATATATATATGTCAGCATTCATTGTGGTTTTCGTCCAGTAGTGGACTGATGTGGGCGTGATGATGATGATGATATATATATATATACATATATATATATATATATATATATATATATATATATATATATATATATATATATATATATATATATATATATATATATATATATATATATATACATATATATATATATATACATATATATATATATATATATATATATATATATATATATATATATATATATATATATATATATATATATATATGTTATAATATTTGATTCAAATTAAAGTAATATTTTTCGATTGTTACAGTTTTGCAACTATGTAAAGAACAATATGCCAACTATAAGAATGATAATGTTGAAGATATCAGCTGTGAATGGGAACATGGTTCGAATCAGACCTGGTGATTTTGAATTGGACGTCTGAAACCTATTAAATCCTTTGCATTTATCCAAAACAATCAATATGGAATCGAACAATGGTACTGCAATATGGTCATTTTGGATAAACTGTTATCAAGTAACATATTTATAATTGGAAAGTTATTTTTCACATATTTAACAATTGATTATAAGAGTTTGTTCTTCTTAAAGGAGTTTGGCAATGAGCTTTTTAATCGTTCATTTAAATCAAATAAAATTAGTATCCATAGAAATTGTAAATATGAGCAGTAATGTAACGAATTTAAATGACACCATCGATGTCGTTTGATAAGAAGTGTTTGCATAGTCGAGGAAACGTCCATTTCATATTTTTCTCGTGTTGTCAGATGAGGTGAATATTTCAATTGCACAATTTGTAATGATAGTTCCTCGTTGTATCTCTTCTTGAATATTAACATTATTTGTTGCTTTTAGATAGTGAAGAGTGACTAGTGTTGTGTGATAAAAAGTGGACGTTTTAAACAGACCTCGTTACTGAACCAGTAACAGTGAATAGTGTTTGTGTGTGTACTTGGAAATGCTGAGATGCAGAGATACATGTTTGTATAGCACGACGCACCCCATCACAGGTTTAGTACATTTCTTAGGCCATCATGAAGACGGGGTTGTATTTATTGATATCTTTAGAACTGTTCGCATATATTTAGCTTTGCACCGCGATATGTCTTTTCCGTTATGGTTTTCAGGCGCGGCATTTGATTCTGGGGGCACTCGTCGTGTGGAGCTATCTCATGCCTGCTACGTTCTGTAGCGGGCGAGGGATGTATAGTCCTCCAGCACAACCGGACCACGTCACACGAAACCATTGAGGTACTTGCTAAGCCGATGAGATGGTCAATCGATGTGGCGAACCGCGCGTGTGACGTTGCCACGGCGCCTGTCGGACACGTTGGTGACGAAATTAAGGCGGACGGGCGGTCATCGGTTCGGTTGTGCGGCCCCCGTCCGTCGTTTCAACGTTTCTTAGAAAACGTTCACTAGCTCAGGTCACCTTTTGCTCATGCTCCGGACGTGGCTGTTTTCTCCCAGACAGCAGGTTTTCCGAAGGGCGGGCAACGGCTCGAGTCCGATATCGACGGTGTTGTGACGCGGCGTTATACGGCCGGTCGTCGACCTCGGCTTTCTCCCTGCCGGGGCGACGGCTCGTCGTATCGCGTCACGTTTCCAACCGTCACCCATATTCAGGGGACTCGTGACAGTGCTCGTCTCCACCGTGCACATGTAGCTTACTTGTCCAGCTCGACTTTTCCGTTTCGTCGGGCGATCACCGGGTTCATCCGGCACGACTGGATTGCGTAAGCATGACCGCAGTCGTTGCACTCGAGGACTTCTTGCGTCCGATCGTTGGGTTAGCTTCAGTTTAGTTCTCGGACGTACTTTAGGACCTGCGAACACCGTCGCCCCACAGTTGTCGTGGAGACGACAAAGTGACGAATGGTTGACGGGACGAGGCCGGCCTCGGAACGTCAGTTAAAAAGGTGTTTCGCAGCACTTAGGATTTGGCATGGGCTTTATCTAGGTTCAAGGGATGTGAAATATGTACGAACTTCCGACGCTGAAGGGCGAGACTCGACGGGGAGGGCGACCGATCGTGTCGAGGGAATTGTCTCGACCGATCTACACGTATTGAACAGAATTAACTAGTTATTAATTTTTAGACTCCTGATCTATGTTGCGTTCCAAATTGACCTTCCCATGGCATGGTTTTATGGAACTGAACTGGATGATGAGAGTCGTCGTCGTTGTTGTATGGATCATCGCAGCATATCACTGTATGTGTAACTGTACTTATCAATAATACATAAATATTACAAGGTCGTCCGTCATATAATAACATGTCGTTATTTCTAACACTCAGGTGTTGGAGGTATATGATCTGTTCAGAAATTATCCATAAATCAAGAATTTGATAAGACTACGTACTATCAGGTTACTATATTTATGAATTTTTTCACTATTTACAATACACCTGGATGGACTGGAATAGCATTTGAAAAGATTAAAGTTATAATTGATAATTGGTAATTAATTCATTTTCAAATACTCACACACAACAAACACTCACACACACACACACACAACAAATATTCACACGCAATAAATACTCACAACAAATACTCACAACAAATACTCACACACAACAAATACTCACACACAACAAATACTCACATACAACAAATACTCATACACAACAAATATTCACACACAACAAATATTCACACACAACAAATTTCTACTGTTATATAAAAACCTCTACTGTTATACAATTGTGTTTGCCGCCATTGTTTTTGTTTGTTTGTGTGTAAAATTTTTACAAATGATATGAAACTTTGCTTGTTGCAGTGCTTGCTTCGGAACTGCATCTAACATAAGATCGGCAACAATTCGTAATGAGTAAGACGGAGTCGGGAAATTCGTTCAATAAGATGAAAGAGATAGTTATATCCGAACAGCGCTCGTAGTATTGAAACATCGAAGTTTGAACTTTAATTTTACACCGGTACGAACAATCTAATCGCATCGTACTAAATTAAGTGACGTGCAGTACTCTGAAAGGTTGATGGATGAACTGAAACTTTCGCTATCTCACTCTACGCTGAAAAAAATATTCCCTGTCTTACACATTGCACTTAAGGCAATAACTTCAACGTGAAAAATCGACACTGTATCATTTATATTTGTCGGTGTTTCATTTATATTGATTTTACTGTGAAATGTACAATAATAAATATTTTTATTATTATTAAATGCAATTATTAACTGAAGATATTTGACAACTATTGATAATTATTTAATCATTTTGCATTAGCCACTATTATATGATCACACACACACACACACACATATATATATATATATATATATATATATATATATATATATATATACCTGCTCGAAAAAGTCTTAGTACACCTATCAATATGGATATATTTCTCAATAAAACAAACTTATTAAAGTAAATTTGAAAACAAACATATTTTTTATGAATTCTATAAACTACTAGTTATTTATATATAACAATTCAAAACATTTTAAATTTATATCAAATAAATTAAAAAATAAAAAACGCCAAAATTCATACAAATTGAGCAGAAAATGTTTACGTACAGAAAATGAAAATCGAAAATAATATAAAGTAAAATAAACTTTTCAAGTGAATTAATAACTGGTTGAATAGCCTTTTTTTAAGCACCTTCTACAATATTTTTTTTAAGGAATATACCATTTTTGTAGTTTCTTTAGTACTGATCTTATTCCACTCTTCTTCTATAACTTTCTTCGACATTTTCTTTGAAATTATGTCATGGTGGCGAATTCTACGTTTAAGAAAATCATAAATATGCTGTATAGAATTTAGGTCTAGAGATTGGGGAGGTGCATGCAACTGTTTTGGAACGTTATATAATATCTATAGCTCAACAACTTCTGCCGTGTGCTTCGGAACATTGTCATGCAAAAAATTATAATCGGGATCTAGACTTCATTTTTCAGCACTATGCTTTATATTTCGTTTTAAAATAATTAAGTATGCATATTTATCCATCGTGAATTCTAAAAACTCCATTTGTCTCACGCCCTTACTTGTTATACACCCCTATACCATTATTCTACCAACACCGAGTTTAATAGTAGGAGCAAGATTTTTTTTATTCAGTAATTTACATACAATTTTGAATCATTTTATTTCAAAAATGCAATATTTGCTTTTGTATGAGAAAATCATGTTTTCCCAAAACTGGATTAGTTTATTAATGATTTCATTTGCTTATGCAATCCGTTTTTATCTATTGATACGTGAAATAAATGATTTCTTACGCGCAACACGTACATGATACCCACCCTTATTTTTTTTCGGACAGTATCGGCACAGATTTGTTTTTTAAATAGTACAATAATATATTTTGCAATTTGGGGTGCAATTATTCGGGGATTTTCCTTCACTGAAACCACAATCTTATGCCTTTATCTAAATGTTAAATTCGAAGATCGGCCAGAAAGTGGTTTCGAAGTGGATTTAAAATTGATTTCTACTCTTTGAATGAAAGAATGCTGTCTTCCAACACCCTTTCCTATTTTACGAAAACTTTTTCCTTCTTTTCCTTACTTTAAAATAATTTTACATTCACTAAAAGAAATATCCTTTTTTTAATTCCGTCTTATTTATTTTTTGCATTAACTTTACTATTAGTTACTAAAAATAATATTTTAGCGTTTCAATTGCAACATACGAACTGAGAAATAAAATTGTGATAATTTTAAAACAACAATAAGTGCAAATATTGCAAAAAAATATGATTTACCGTTTAATAAAATGTGTACGTGAACTTTTTCTGCTCAATTTGTATGAACTCTTGTGTTATTTATTTTTTAGTTTATTTGTTATAAATTTAAAATGTTTTGATTTGTCATATATAAATAACTAGTAGTTTATAGAATTGATAAAAAATATGTTTGTTTTCAAATTTACATTAATGAGTTTGTTTTATTGTGAAATATATCAATATTGATAGGTGTACTTAGACTTTTTCGAGCGAGTGTATATATATATATATATATATATATATATATATATATATATTTATATATAAGAAAATTGTTGTAGATTTAAAAAAAAATACCAGGACAATGAAAATAATTTAAAAGAATTTTATTATATGTTTAAGATGTCTTTATGAACGCGTGTTGCCATTCATGGTTTTGTCTTTGATAAGTTTTATTTTAAGGTTGTAACGTCGGTGACAATGTAAGGTTATTTTTTAATTATTATATATATATATATATATATATATATATATATATGTATGTATGTGTGTGTGTGTGTGTGTGGTGTATATACACATTTGTCAGTGGAATGTATTTGACTATAAATAGTCATCTAATTAAACCAAGAATGGACGTCAGATGTCGTTTTAGTTAGCATTAAGCAGTAGAGTCAGTACATTAAACAACTTGAATACAAATATGTATTCGATATAGAGTATTTTGCTTGTTACGACCGTTTTTACTTTTTAGTCGGTTCTAAGTTAGTCGAGAACAGTGAAACTGAGAAATATTTTATTGTAATTATTTTTTTTGAGCCTTTTAGAATATAATTATTAATATAAATTATTACAAAAGAATATATTACCACAACTTTCTGTCTTATTAAATATTTTCAAACTATTAACTGAATTGTTTTTTTAATATTTACAAACAAATGCACTCTTTTACTTTTCTCTCTTTTACTAATAACCAGTTAACTACTGTAAAAATATGTATTGTCTTTCTATGTCATTATATTTATTTAAATTGTGTCGATATATATATATATATATATATATATATATATATATATATATATATATATATATATATATATATATATATTACAGTATCCACAAAAAAGCAATATCAAATACTAAAAATATTATTTGTATGATTTTTTCCTTATATTTTATCATCAACAAAAATACATATTATAGAAAACTTGTTCTTCGGTTGCATACTTTTTTTTATAAATGTTTATTGCAAGAAATGATGAAGGTCGTTGATTTCAACACAGATGAAGTGCACGATCTAGTCGATCGACTTACTTATATTTCAGTGATGCTTATGTTGCAGTGAGTAAATGTAGTGTTTTTACTTTGAATTGTGATTGAAGTGTCTTAAAATAGTAAATTGTTGTTTTAATAAAATGGAACTGTTTTCGTTCGGTTGTTTATATTTTTTTATTATAACGCATTTAATTTCACTTCGAACAGGTAATAAAAGATAAATATTTCAATGTCCTTTTTCTTTCTATTTATTATATATTAGGTTGTCACCTGAGTCTGCGGTTTTTTGCGAATGATTTTAGAAAAGGAAAAAAAACACGAAACATTTTTAATCAATTATATATTTTCATTTATTTTCTACAACATTTCTACACTTGTAAATTAATTCTTTAATAGCCATTTCGAAGAACATTGAATTTTCAGAACCAATAAATTCTTTAATATCATTTTTTATGTCTTCTTTCGTTGGGTAAATTTTTTCTATTGAAAAAAATGCTGTAGAGTAAATAGATGATAATCATTTCGTGCTATGTCCGGAGAATACGGTAGGTGAGGTCAAAGTTTCCAAGTGAATTAATTTATTTTTCAATTGTCTTCTTTTAAACGCGAGAGCGAGCATTATCTTGGTATGAATTTACCCTTTTTCGATTTAAAAGTGTCTGTCTTTTTAAGGCCAGTTTCTTTCAAACAATCTAACTGTCCACAATACACGCCTGTCGTGATTGTCTGTCCATAATTGAACAATTCAAAATGAATTACGACCCTCATAGTGTTTATGAACAACTTCAGAATGCATTTCGAGTCTGCTAGTAATTCCCATACCGTTAACTTTAGATTTGCTTCGATGACAACCTTAATCTCCTCACTATCAATTAATTTTGGTCTACATGAGCTTGGTAAGTCTTTAATGTGTAAATTCCCGGAACGAACCACATTTAGCACTTTCTAATTTTTATTACATCCGTGCCCATTGCTTCACAGATGTTTTCGACTGCCATTGTTGCACTCTTAAAGCATAATATAGCGTAATTGAGTTTCTTCTATCTCCATTATCATTGTTTATCTGAGATTGAAAATGTTAAAAATATATATAATAGGTTTTGAAAGACCACCACCGACACAAGCACTGCTGGTGAACACCGAAATAATACTGAAAATATCTCTAGTTTACAAAAAGTTATGAATTTTATTTGATTTTTAAAAAAACTTAGACTTAAGTGACAACATATGTATATATATATATATATATATATATATATATATATATATATATATATACATATATATTCAATGGCCGCTTGGCAGTTCGAACATATTAATAATTTAAACAAAAAAATATTGTATTTCAAGTATTTCATAATTAGAATATATTATATAAAAATATTGTCAGTAATTCACACATACCAAATTTCAATAAATGTTTAATGATGAAAGTGTCCTACTTAAGAATAGATATATTTTTTATCTTGTTAGTTATTTTTGTGATTCTTAAGAAGTTAGGGTGTCTACCCTGACACGAGAGACGCTTAGAAAGGACACGACGCGTCCGAAAGATATAGTACAGGTAGATAACAGGTAAAGACAAGACATACAGTACATTCGTAGGCCAGACACAAGAAGTTATAGCGATTATAACTGGTTATAGGGAATATAACAATCTGTAAAACTAAATTATACATGTGTATATGTACATATATGCAAATATATATATACGAGGTCAGACAATTAAGTAATGTGACAAAATTCAAAAATCGAGTATATTTAAAAATTAAGGTACATCGCTGCGATCCCCTTCAAAGTAGTCCCCTCCCGCATCTATACACTTATTCCAGCGAGTTTTCCAGTTTTCGTAACAATTCTGGAACACTTCTTGTGGGACCTCTCCGAGTACCCTCGTCACAGATTCTTGGATATCTTCAACGGAGTCAAAATGTCGACCTTTAACGAATTTTTTCATATGGGGGAATAGGAAAAAGTCGCAGGGTGACATGTCCGGTGAATAGGGCGGTTGTGGTAACGTTGCGATGCCTTTAGACGCCAAAAACTGAGAGACACTGAACGCACTGTGACAGGGAGCATTGTCGTGATGCAGAACCCAAGTCTTCGCGATCTCTGGACGCACTCTGAGCACCCTTTTTCGTAATTTTTCGAGCACATTGCGGTAGAATACTTGATTTACGGTTTGTCCAGGTGGTACGAACTCTTTGTGAACCATCCCTTTGCTGTCGAAGAAGCAAATCAACATGGTTTTCACTTTGGACTTGCTCATTCTCGCCTTCTTTGGCCTTGGTGCTCCAGGGGACAGCCACTGTTGGCTTTGTCGTTTAGTTTCGGGGTCATATTGAAAGAACCAACTTTCATCACCAGTAATAACTCGATCGAGAAGAGTAGGGTCACTTTCAACCTGCTCGAGACAATCTTGAGCGATGTTCATTCAATTTCTCTGTTCCATTTTCGTGACATGCACTACTCGCGCGTTGTTCAAAACACTAAACAGCTGGCGAAGAAATGATCGTACGAGGGTGGTCAAGGTCTCAATCGAGAGAGTAGGGATCTGCTATGACGGTGGCGGAGTTACAGGTTCGCAGTGTTACCACAGGCCGAGAAAAAAAATCGGTCGCATTACTTAATTGTCTGACCTCATATATATATATATATATCATGTATAATATAAGTTTAATTATAATATCAAAATTTCATGTGAATATATTTCTAGCAAGTGGAAAAAATATGTTTTATTTTGATAATGATTAATGTTATCAAAATTATATATTTCTGTAAGAATGGGTATTCTAAATTGGTAATTAATTAGTAATCGATAGTGATTTATATATATATATATATATATATATATATATATATATATATATTTATAAAAGTATAATATTTTATGATTTTTCTTCTAAAGCCGATGAGATGTCAAATAATTATCTTACTTAATATTTAAATTTAATGAGGAAACATTTTTATTATTATTTTTTATATCAATAATTAAAACGTTCAGTATATAATCGATACTAGTGTTATATTCCCTATAACCAGTTATAATCGCTATAACTTCTTGTGTCTGGTCTACGAACGTGCTGTATGTCTTGTCTTTACCTTTTATCTACCTGTACTATATCTTTTTGGTCGCGTCGCGTCCTTTCTGAGCGTCTCTCGTGTCAAGGTAAACACCCAAACTTCTTAAGAATCACAAAAATAACAAACACTAGTATTAAAATCTTTATATTTGTATTATAATCCAATGATAATGTTCTTAATGAATGTATTTTAATATTACTTTTTTTAACACATATATTAATAGGAATAATTTGACTTTAAATAATCAAAATTTAGTCTATGAATATGTTTTTAAATAAATAATATTTTTTAATAATAAAATAAATGTAAGAAATAAGTTAATTGGTAAAAAGTATATATATATATATATATATATATATATATATATATATACGTTTTACATTTATTATTTTTTACTAGCGATAGTTTAATTAATTAATTTTTTGCTTTCTATCAATATTTGTTTTGTAGTTGTGAAGAATTTACTTTTATACAAATGAATTGTCATTCTAATGTCATAGTATATTGTAAAAGTATTCAATAATTATTTATTGTTCACTTTATTTGTTTATAAACTGATGCGCATTTCGGTGACAATTAATTTATATATAATATGCCTATCTATCTATGTATATATATATATATATATATATATATATATATATATATATATATATATATATATATATTACACTGTCTTGTTCATTTGCATAGAGTATCTTCAATTTTTATTTCTAAAAAATTAAATAAACCACAATTTTTTTTAGAAAATAGATTATTTTATTGTTTTTCTATTTCTTATTTTTTTAATATTTTGTTATGGCCCCTTTGTCTTTTATGACTGCAGCCACCTTTTTCGTCATATGATTTAAATTTCTACAAATATTAGGCTCTATTTTTTTCTATTTACTTTTAATTGTCCATTATAGCTCTTCTTTCGTTTCCACAATATATTTTATAAAGTTTTTCTTGAATATTGATCATAAATCTCAATCGGATTTAAATCTAGAGATTGGCATGGTCGTTCCAAAAAGCTAATGCGTTGACTTTACAACCGAAGCTTTTAAAGTGTGGCAAGGAGCACTATCCTGTTAGAACAGATAGTTAGTCTTACTCTTAGTATTGAATAATTGATCGGTAGGCGGTCGTAACATTTTCGATAACATGGCGATATAGGTAGAAGAATTTATCTACCAATTATAAATCAATATTTCTCAGACACCTGCTACACACATACAACCTCAAATCATTAGGAATTCCCTCCAAATTTTACAGTTGAGACCACATAGTGAAGGTGGTAAACTTCTTCAAGTCGGCGTTTTATATACACAGTTTCATGTGTATCGAAAATCTAAAAAAATCAACATAAATTTGTTTGCTTTTTAAAATGTTATTAAAACTCACTTTGTTTTCCAAAAAGGCGTCGGATCAAATAATAGTTAAAAAAACAAAGTCTTACCTCTATATTGGTTTCATCTGACCAAAATATTTTGCTTCAATCATCATTTATCCAATTTTGGTAATTTTTGGCCCACTACAGACGCTTATTTTAATATGCGTACGCCTTCTTTTAATCCATTGGAGTGAAATTTGTAAGCATGTTTCGAAACTAAAATCAGAAGCCAGTTCAAAAGATGTCTTCTCCTGTTTTCAAAGGAAAGCCGAACCAATTTTTTGTCATCGCGAGCAATAGTTTTGCGTTTTCGTTTAGATTTGGATTTGTATCGATGAGAACCAGTTTCAGAAAATCATTTGAGTGCATTTTGAACCGATTTTCTAGAACATATTATTTGTTCTGTTATTTTGGCTTGGCTTTACTCTTTTTTCACGTTTTTTTTTTGCATTCAATATTCTATTTCTGGTACTCATTACTATCAGAATAACTAAATACTTCTCTTAAAATTTCGAAATTAAAAATAATTTTCTTAACTATCTGCAACTAAAAATATTCATTTTACAAAATCTGTAAAAACTCGAACTAAAATATCTGATTGTGATAAAACCGGGTTTAATCAACATAAATAAAAACTAATTACAAGAATGGCATTTCCAAGAATTGAGCAGTTTATTTTGAAAGTGGCCTCCTAAGTCCATTTATTTTTAAATCGAGATATTTAATGGTTTATATTTTAATAAATTTAAAAATATTGATAACTGATAACATGGTAGTATAATGTTTTTGTTTTTAAGGATATGTGATTTACTAACCCAATTAGTATGATAAACATTTTTTAAGAAAATAAATGTTTTTGATGGCTATAAATGGACTTGAGCCACTTTCAAAATTAATGAAATAACTTTGTTAATTTTTAAAAAAGCTCAAGTCCCTTGAAAAAAATACTTTTAAAATAAATAAAAAAATATATATTTCGTGTTATAAAATTAAGAAATATTCAATTTTTATTCACTATTAAAGGAATGTTGCATTCAAATTATATTTCGTAATTTATAATTCATTTTTCTCCAATGCAGTAGGGATTTAAAATAATGATGGTGTGCAGGTGGTAATCAAGTGTAATAAGTCCATTGAATCGTTGTATTTTCTTATATTTTTGTACAGTGGAATCAATTCAATATTGTTAAAGTCTCGTGGTTTCCCCCGACGAGGTAGTAAATCCATAGTTTTTAATTCTGTATCCCCATTAATTGATGTTTTATAAAACATTTTATACGGTTCAATTCTCAAAATCGCATCCAACATATTTTTAACCAGCTGACTCTTTTTCCATTAGTATTTTTTAACCTTCTAAAAATCATGTTCTCTAGAGATTGATACTTTAATAATACAGAATAAATAAAGTAGAGCTCTTATCTAATAAAATTTAACTGAATAATATACTTCATATTAGTTTGAAACTCATAAAATGAGACTTGGACCATTTTCGAAATAATTTTTTTATCATTCTTTTAACCAGCTAATTTTTTGTTTACAAAATCTTAGTGATTTTAAACATAATAACTGCATTTTTAAAAAAATTAAAAGCTAACGTAAAAGTGTAAATGTTATAACAGCTAGCTTGTTTTTTTGAAAAATGGCCTTTAACCATTTTCAAAATAAACGGTTAAATTAATTAAGCGAAAGCAAAAATAATTCGAAGAATTACAGCTGTTCAAAACATATTAGCAAGTCTGTTGATATATATATATATATATATATATATATATATATATATATATATATATGTAATTTATGTTTGCGAATTTATTATTTATATTCTGATACTGTTACACGGATTAATAACCTCATCTTCCTGTTTTGTGGTATAAAGTCAAAAAACTCAGATTATAAATATGAGATACGATAATTTCATATGACATACATTTTCTATACTGTGTACAATAAATAATGTACGTTGTAAAATTGATTATTATTAAAGTATTTTTTTGGAAATGTATTTAACCCATTACCTTCCAAATTTTTTTTTTAAATTTTTGGTGTATTAAGGTTGAGAATGGAATTAGATAATGGAATTTAGGTTACTTTATTTGTATATTTAAAAAAATAGTTATTTTGTAATATTTTTTATTGATACTCATTTGGGGCTCATGGAATTTCCAATTACAAAAATTTTGAAAAAACAAAAAGTATTACAAACACAAGAAAAACTCATGTTCTGTGCCAAACAGGAAATCGTTCGACATGTAGTCCTGTATTACATTTTCTACACTGCTTGCGCACATTTGTGCCACATATGGCACATTTCCTTTGTTTTCCCTCACAGGTCCTTTCTAATACATGTCCAATTGGATCAAATATAACACCTTCAGGTACACGACTTTTCCTTGTTATGCTTGAACTGGGTCTTCCAGTGACTTAAGGGTTGGATAATGATTCTTTTTTCATAAATGTTTTTGCAATATTGCGTCTGAAGTCTGATAACGAGATGTTTTTATTCGAAGCAGTATAAAGAGCATGGACGACAACAGCAACATCAATGGCATTTGTAAAAAGAGGAAAATACCATTTCTTACCTCTAAATTTAATGCGATATTTTGGACATTCCAGTCCAGCCTGTCAACCCCACCCATATATTTCTTATATTGCCCTATAATGTTTGGTCTATCCACTCGACATTCTTACTTGGAATACCTTTTCACTTTTTCTAAAGGTTGTAGTCATAAATAATTCGACAGAATTTTGACGCAGTTATTGTCATTCCAAATCAATACAAAAATGTTATTACTTTCATCATACCAATAATCGTATGCTCCACGTTCTTCTTTTTTCATTGTTATCAGATTTCAAGGGACGCTTATTCATTCTATTATACTGTGCTGTTCTAGTCGCCTTTATATTACGTTCTTTCAATTTCAATAATAATTCAAAGCTGGTAAAGAAGTTGTCGAAAAATATTTCATATTTTGATGGATACTGCAGAAAACAAGTCATCTTCATTATTACAGAGGCTACTACACCACTCACAAATTGTTCTTATTCGCATTTACCTTCATAAATATCCATATGAAAATAATACCCAGATTCAGAACAGCACATGGCCCATTGTTTAAAACCAAATCTGATTGGCTTTCCTCTTATAAATTGTTTCAAAAAGTGATGTCCATAATATCTTATCATTTGCTCATCGACTGAAAGCTTTTGAATAAATATTCAGAAATTTTTAAAATTTGATAGCTTATCTTTGTTTTGCATGGCAATTATGGAACTATTGTCGTTAAAAAGCAAATTTCTTTTTATTTTTAAAAACCTGTGCTTTGGTATACAGTTTCTAACGCAGGTAAGATTCAGATTTTTATTTTCACACCAATATAATACAGACCCGAAAACCGTAAAAGTAAAAAAAAACTATGAATTACTAAAATACTTAAATATTATCAATTTCATATCATAGTACATTCCATGAGCCCCAAATGGGGATCAATATATTTTATAGTATATTTTTTATAATAAGTATTATATATACTTATATATTATTGTGCTATCAACTAAAAGGATGTGTTAGTAGTCTCACACACGAATCTGCCAAAAAAGCAAAAAAATACGAATAAAATGTTCACTAGAAAACAATGTAAACATTAAAACATCATTTTACCGCATTGGTTATAAATTGATATATCAAATACTTTTACAAGTTAGGCAACATTAAAATAAAAAATAATTTTAAAAACTAGAAAGTATGTTTGTTTAACGAATATAAATTTTATTTAATATAATCCTATTGTAAGTGGAAAAAAAATTCAAATCCCCATTTGGGGATCGAAGAAGCGAATGGGTTAAGTTTCTGTATGTTAAATCTTTTTAACATAATATTTGAAAATGAATATGAATATGAAAACATATAAAATAAAAATATAACAAAGTTTGTTTTATTGTAATTCAATATATATATATATATATATATATATATATATATATATATCCTCTCTTGATCGAAGATAGAGAACAGGTGGGACTATTTAACTTTATTAAAGATAGCCTGCCTAAGGGACTAAAAACAATAACAATTCTCACTAACTCGCCTGATTAGCTTGATGAGTATAATCAAAACTGATGAATGATAGTATTCAATGAGATTATTACCCTGTATTGAATTTATATGATTATATATTAATATATATATTTATATATATATATATATATATAATTATTCATTCATTCATATTGTTTTGCAGTTTCGAGCTTAACGAATCCAATCGTTCAAATAATAGATTCGAATCCAACTAATTGTAAGTTTTTATATAATTTCTTATTTATAAATATGCGTTCTTTATTTAATATCTCAGGCCGGGTACACACATGACACATAGTGGCTCGAAAACGTGTCACTACATGACTTAAGGCCGTGTAGTGACATGTGTATACATCAACGACATGCCAATAAAACGTCAGTCTGTTGAATCCGCCGACGGTCTATTTTTCAATGCCTTTTTGTAAGTGATTAGTGGAGAGGAAGAAATGCGCAGACGCTTCAAATTTGCACCAAGATTCTTCTCTTTCGTCGTTTCGCATTTTTAACACTTTAACTGTTTATGTCGAGTATACTCGTCAGAGCGAAATGAAAATTTTTCGCATAATGTCGAGTATACTCGTCGTGAAGATAAAAAAAATCGCATTCGTATTATTATTAAAGGAATCAACTGTAATTTTTTTCCCTGAAAAAGGGCAAATAAAGATCTTTTAAAAAATGTACATTTTAGAATATTCGTTAGTCTGGCAACCTTATTTATTTTAATACACAATAGCTTGTGTTAAGTTGAAATAACAAATTCTGGGGAAGTACCGTTACAAACGATTTTTTTATCAATTAAATAAATTTTGTTTGTTAACAACGAATAAAAATATATATTTTCTAAAAAACCAACACGCAACTTTTGATTTTTAATCATAATTGCCTACTTTTATAGGCAGAAACATTTTACTCTGTTTATGTCGAGTATACTCGTCTTCGCTGGAAAATAATTAAGCAGGCAGAAAAAGTTTTTCGAAACAAAATTAAACAGTTAAAGGGTTAATGAAAATGAGTTCTTTTTATCAAATGCGTTGTAAGAAGTGATATAATATTATTGAATAAATAATATTCTATTACTTCTTACTCTTTAATTTTTCATATACGGGACAACTCCATTTCAGCTGTCAATAGTACAATAAAACATCTAAGTAGGTTTGGCTGTGTTAGATCACTGCGCATGCGTAGTAAGCCGCAGGCAGTGTCACTTTAAGGCAAACATGTGTACGTACGCAAGGTGCCATTAACCGCGCATGCTCAGTAAGTAACAATTATGCACGCCCCTAGATGTCATGTGTATTACCGTCCTTAGACCGGTAATACACATGACATATAGTGACGTGCCATTTGTGAGTTACTGCTCATATAACACAGTCTGACGTCTTCGATAGTTTGCAACATTATGTTTGCAGCCAAGCGCGAAAAATAGATCGTCGGCCGATTCACTGGCCTGCCGTTTTTTTGGTATGTCGATGACGTATTGCACATTTCAATAAACATGTTGAAAACTATGGAAGACGTCAGACTGTGTTAATCGCAAGGGAACATGCGCAGTAAGCCGCAGGCTGCGCCAGTTTAAGACAAATGTATTAAAATACACACGTATGCTATAACTGCGCATGACCAGTAACTAATAAATGGCACGCAACTATATGTCATGTGTATTACCGGCGGCCTTATACTCATTCAAATGTGTCATAATAAATTATATTTATTACATTGATTTTCTTTGACTCGATTGTGTTTTTCGATTTTTTTAGCTTTATGTCCTGAACTCTTCTCTGTAACTGTGGACATTGAATGTTTTTATGATGGAAAAGCAACGTCGTGCGATGAACCAATGTTGAACGGGACAATTGCTACATTAAAATGTAGACATTCGTATTATTTAGACGTGATGCCATTTACTGACATCTACTGTCAGAACGGACAATGGGATCGAACTCTCTTCGACTGTGTGCCAGGTAAATATAGAATTCGAATTAGTAAACAGTGACAACGAACATGATGTGTACGAGTCAACTAAAGTCGAATTGTAATTACAAATCAAATTGATTTCATCTGTGCAGCGTGTGGCATAAAAACATCCACATCGACACCGTTCGTCGTTAATGGACAAGATGCTGACATTGGTGATTTTCCGTGGCATACGAGTCTCTATTATAAGAACGATGATGATTTTATATACATATGCGGAGGTTCGATTCTTAGTCCTAAACTCGTCGTAACAGGTCCGTTTCAATAATTCGAACGTAGTTATGTTCGACTAATGTCTATTTTTTACGTAATTGTATGCACGTACTCGATTTATGAATATTATTTGAATTTTAGCCGCTCACTGTTTCATCGATCTGGATTCAAGACTATATCGAGTTACTGCCGGGAAAGTTTATAGAAAATGGTATCATGAAAGAGACAAAAACGTACAGTACAGAAACGTAAGTAGTAGTTCGTGTAATTACGTTGTTACGCCAAATAAACATATATTTTATTAAAAAATAACTCTTTTTAATCATATTTGATCATTTAACTCTACACTAGTCAATATAAGTGTGTTCAATAAACATTTTTCATATAATACAATATACATTTTATTAATGAACAGTATTTATGTATAAATAAAAAGTCGTTAAAACGGAAATAAGAAGCAATATATTAATAATTTACTGTTCGATAACGAAATCTAAAAAATGCACAAGATATATTCGTGCCTATATTTGTGTTTGAAACGACGAGAACGATTTAATATTTAAACAATACATAATTTCGGCTTCATTTGACAAAATCCAAATAAATATATTAATAGCTTGGCAAAATTTTTTTTAAAAAAAATTAATATCTGTTTTTATAAGAAATGATGATAATATTTTTAAAAATTAATTCACATATGCATAAGAGTTTGGTTCATTTCTAAATGGTTAATTTTAAGTGTGATAGAACTTTAAATTGAAATAAAACAGATACTAATTAACCGGATGATCATTTATTAGGTATTATTCGAAAGATCGTTTTATATTATTAATATTTAAAAATTGTTCGGGACATATATGCGCCACCGGCTACCTTTGACAAACCCCGCATTCTCTCAGTCCAATTTCAGGTTACTTTTTCAAATAAACGAGGCCTTATGTCCGCAATAATTCGAGTTATGTTAACTTCTATTATCTCATAGTTGCTGATTTATCAGTATAAAACAGAAACTTCACATATCACCAAAGACAATAATCCAGATATGCCGTTATAACATGCAAACTAACAACTGTCTTAACATTGATCTCTATCAAAAGTTCTATCTAACCTAAAAGAACACTCTTTATATGAAAGATTCATTTAATATCAAAACAAATATTAAAAACGTAAGATTGTTCCCATGTAAAAGAATATTTTTTTTAAAAAAAAATAAATAACGAATCATTAAATTGAACAGTATTTTTTAACACTTTATTTGTGAAAGCCTTTTTTTAGTTACATATTCGTTTCATATTTCTAAAATACACATTATTAGAGAAAAATACTCTAATAGATCATATATTCAGTTTTTCACATGTATTTGATTCACAGGTCGTCAATATCATTATCGACAAAAATTACAAGGGCGAATCCACAGGATATGCTGCAGATATTGCAATTCTAGTACTAAGTCAAGTGTTTATATTATCAGAATTGATTCGACCAATATGTTTGAATTACAATTTGGAATATCAAGATTCTCTTGAAAATAGATTCGCCGATGTATGTACAATTGAATGTATATATGGTCATCCAAATGTGAGGTCTAGATTTGTGCTGTATTAAAAAGAAACTATACACATGTTTCTTTTTAATAAAACACAAATCTAGGCCTCACATTTGGATGACACTATATTTTTATATATATTGATAAATATAAAAATCAAATTATAGAATTAACATTCACACTTTTTTCGTATAATAGAGATTTAGTGCAATTAATAATAGTTTAAAAAAAAGTAAATATATCGATGAACAATTTATAGATCAAGATTATTGAAATATTTCAATGACGGTCTTTTAAATCTTTCATTCTTTATACTATATATCAAATAAAAGGTTTAATTAGCTACTTTTTTTGTCACGTATTCATTGCTGCCTAATATAATAAAAACTGCTACAACAATTACAATATATTCATTTAAAAATGATTATCAACTTTTTGTAAGGTAGTTGCAAATTATATATATATATACACATATGAAATCATTACCGACCTATTTTCATCCATTGCTGAATAAAAACCCCTCTTAGTATTGTTCATTTTCAGCGATTCGATATTATTTCTTCAATATTCTTTCTCTAATATCTCAAAATAAACGACAGCAGTAAGTAGTTCATAAAATAATGGCTAACTGTCTAAATTTGGATGAAAAAAAATATATCAACGTACTTTCTCTATACTTTCCGATTGAAAATTTGATAAATATACTAAATTTGTTTTGATTTCTATTATCTAAGACATTCATTGCGTGCTCTTTGTATTTATTAGGCCGTGTGATACGAAATGTCGAATTATTTAAAAAAACAACAAATTATTTTTTAATTCAAATAATTTTTTAATTTTCCTATGTTCTTGAGATGGTTTTGCAATACATTTCAAGCTCTTCTGCGAGGGAAAACAATGTTCGAAAGGGATCAGCTTCCACCAGCGTTCGAACAACGTCATCATCAACAAGGACAGGTGGTTTTCTACAAAGTTTATTCTTTAAGTTCTTTTCTCAACAATGGAATTTTTCGAACTATCTGTACGGTTCGTTCATTAACGGTACCATTATCCAATTGGAACTCATACAAAAAAAATCTTAATTCCTCGGTAGACATTATTATATAAAATTTCTGTAAAAATAACATTTATCCAAATTTTTTTTAAAAAAATAACGCTAACTTACTGATAACTGTATGAACTTTAAATGAGCATAAAAAAACTTATAACTTTCAAACATGTAACTGGTCACTTGAACGATCAACTTGTGACTGATGAGAAATCCGACATTTCATGTCACACGACCTAATACATCGGTTTTATATCCTATTCATAGGACTGTAATCAATGATTTTGATTTCATTCTAAACATGATTACTTTACAAAGTTGTCTTCCAATTTGCACGATGTTATTGTAATTCTCTTTTGTTCGTTTAATAATGTCTTGAGAAGTGTTCGTTTTTCATATGTAGTCTTTTCAGTTTCTGCTTTTTTCCTTTTTCAAAATTATCAATTATGATTTAGTCAATATTTCAGCTTCCATACGACTCGAATAACTGAATATTATCATTGTTGTAACACGCAATACGTGATATTTACTTGATTATTTTTATTTTTCAATATTTAATTTTTAATGAAATCAAAACTGAACAAATATACTCTATTTTATTAACATAAAACTTATTATTTTTTTAAAAAAAACGCAATAGAAGAGCTAAACATCTGCCTTGAGACGTTTTCCGAAAAAAGTGTATTTATGTATTGTCGCAGGTTGCTGGATGGGGGTTGACGTCTGAAAATGGGGATTTGAGTGATATTTTGCAATACGTTTCGTTACAATTGATAGATCACGACACTTGTTTGAAAATTGTTCCGAGCGAATTTACTTCACGTGTAACCTTAGACAACATTTGCGCCGGTTATACAAACGGTAACTTCTATTAAAATCGATGGATTTTGAAGTATTTGCAACGACGGACGTGCCGATATTTGAAATGTTTAACGCCGTATTCTGTTTTTAGGTACTAGCGTATGCATAGGAGACAGTGGCGGTGGTTTAGTAGTGCCGAGAAAACTCAACAATACCGTTACACGATATTATTTAATTGGAGTTGTCAGTACAGGAATTTCTAAAAAAAAAACTTGCGATTCATATAAATATTCAATATTCACAACTGTTTCAAGCTACATTCAATGGATTAACGAAACTAAATTCAGATATGAAAGTTGGTAAGATTTGAATAAACTACAAAGTTTTTGTTCGTGGCTGTAAATTTGTTCGATAGAAATCTCTTTATAATAAAAAGGTAACGTGTAATCTTGAAAAGATGTCAATAATTTTAGTGGCGATCGATAGAAGTTTGATTTTGTTGGAAAACTGCTTTAAAATATAACATGTTAAATTCAACTTTATATAAATATATATATATATATATATATATTTGTGTGTGTGTGTGTGTGTGCACGTGTATAATCATATGCAATATGTATAATTAACAATTTAATTAAACTGATTTACATTTTATTATTTTTAAGGTCGCTTTATGACTACGGTTGTATGTTGCCAGATTTCCCGACCTACGGAACATACATTGTAGGTGCTGGTAAATCAGAAGGTAAAGAGTTTTTTCCCGGTAGTCTCGTCCCTCAATATACCAAATTGAAATATTCATGCGATCCTGGATATAGTCTACAAGGATCAGATATTATTACTTGCAAAGACAAAATTTGGAATATGAACAATTTTCTTCCGGCATGTTTCAGTAAGATTCGTGTAATATATTTTAGAAATTTCGATCGGAGCCAAAGAAATGTTTTAGTTTTTTTTGTTGTCGTTTTTAGAAATGTGTCCGAAACTAAATTCCACAAAATTAGATATCGAATATTCATTTGATAGTCAAGATGATCAGGTAGTATTGCATGAAACGCAAGCAATATTTCATTGTAATGATAGTAGTTATGAATTAAGTCAACCTTCATATAATCAAACAACATGTCGAGATGGTAACTGGACAAGACCGTTACTTAAATGTATACCTTGTGAGTATTTTTTTGATGATTTTATATATATAATAAAAATTTGTATACAAAAGAGAAATAATATGAGAGTACAATGCATTGCAAATATTTTATTTACGAAGATTTTTACTTTGATTTTGTAATCGCAATGTATTTTCCAATAGACTATGGAATAGTCAACATTTCATCAGATATGTTATAAGTTTTATATTCATTTATATATATATATATATATATATATATATATATATATATATACACACATATACAGGATATCTCGCATAGTGCGGCTTTGATTAACACGGTTTCATTATAGTCCGGTTTGAAATTTAAAAAAAAAATATACGCATGTGCACATTATACGGATCGCATGCGCAGTTTTAGTTTTGTGGTCTTTTTTATTTTTCTATTAGTTTTCGATTCGTAACTCTAGAGTAAAGTCGATTTTTTAATTAAATTTTAACAACCTATTTGAAGAAAATGGATTTAAAATGTATTTAAAATGAATGTATAAACCCCTGATTTTGTTTTGTTGATACATGCAAACATTTGAATATATTATCCTCGTTTTATTTACTGAAAAACAGGGAAAAAATTGTTTGGAACAAATTAACGTTTTTTATATTTAGTTAGTGTTTCAATTAGTTCGGTTTCAATTAGTCTGACAAATCAGTGAAACCGATTAGCAGCACTGTGCGAGGTATTTCTGTATATATATATATATATATATATATATATATATATATATATATATATATATATACACAAATTTTTATGTAAGTAATACGTGTATGTGTGTTTTTAGTTTGTGGTGTGAGTAATTATACAGTGGATCATGAAGTGAATAACACAGTAGATGTTCATCCAGGCGAATATCCATGGAATGTAGGCATTTATCTATTAACAAATAATACATATAACTTAGAATGTTCTGGAACGATCATCAGACCGTTCTACGTTCTTGCAGGTAAGTAACAAGAATGATTTTCTTTACGTAGTGATTTAGACACGAGTAGAAAACATAATACGTATAAAGCAATATAAATATATTTATAGTTTTGATTTTCAATCTATAACTTCCTCTGCTCATCGGTCGTTTCTCTCTTTACAATAAATTTCGTCCATTTTCACATCAAAATCATTACTATTGCTATTATGTCACTGAATTGTGTTTGTCTTCAAATCCAAGAAATGTTTATTTTTCTATCAGAGGTACGAGAGCTGTTTGATAAGTCCGTGTAAAAATAAAAACTGCTTCATTTTTTTGAATAAATCGTTTTTATTTTTCAACATAGTCTACTTTTAGGCTTATACACTTCATCCAACGCTGCTCTAGTTTGTTGATCCCTTCCGAATAATAGGATTTGTCCAAGTCTGTAAAATAGTCATTCGTTCCTGCAATCACCTCCTCGTTCGAATAAAATCTTTTTCCCGCGAGCCATTTCTTCATATTAGGGAATAAATAATAGTCCGATGGAGCCGAGTCTGGAGAATAGGGGGGGGGGATGTGAAACGATTTGGAACCCTATTTCCATTAGTTTTGCGGCCACAGCTGCTGAGGTGTGAGCTGGTGCGTTGTCGTGATGAAAGAGGACTTTTTTGTGGGCTAATCGGGGACGTTTTTCTTGCAACTCAGTTTTCAAACGATCCAATAACAATGAATAATATGCACCTGTAATGGTTTTACCCTTTTCCAAATAGTCGATAAAGATTATTCCTTGCGAATCCCAAAAGACAGTCGCCATAACCTTCCCGGCCGAAGGAATTGTCTTCGCCTTTTTCGAAGCAGATTCCCCCTCGATAACCCATTGTTTAGACTGCTCTTTGGTCTCAGGAGTGTAGTGATGTATCCATGTTTCATCTACAGTGATGAAACGACGCTTAAAGTCCTGCGGATTTCGCTGAAACAGCTGCAAACCGTTCTTGCAACACTTCACACGACCTTGTTTTTGGTCGATCGCGGCACCCACCTGGCGGATAGCTTTTTCATTTCCAAATGTTGGTGCAAAATATTATGTACCCGTTCACACGAGATGCCTACAGCACTAGTAATCTCACGCACTTTCACTCTTCTGTCATCCATCACCATATCATGGATTTTATCAATGATTTCTGGAGTGGTGACCTCAACAGGGCGTCCAGAACGTTCAGCGTCTTTTGTGCTCATATGGCCACTCCAAAAATTTTGAAACCACTTATAAACCGCACTAATCGAAGGTGCAGAGTCACCATAATGTTTATCAAGCTTCTGTTTAGTCTCCTGAGGCGTTTTGCCTTTAATGAAGTAGTGTTTAATCAACACGCGAAATTCTTTTTCGTCCATTATTTGACAATCACTCGATTTCCTTGATTCCAACGATTGTCAAACACAAAGGAATAGACCGATATGACTGAAACTTGATGTGTGTTCTTCCAAGAGGTGCTACTAATTAAAAATAACCTCGATATGCACCAGTGGTGCCATCTTTCGGAAATTACACGGACTTATCAAACGGCCCTCGTATTTAAAGAATTAGATCAAGTCGAAAATAGAATATCGATTTAATGAATGAAAATATGGCAATTTTTTCAATGAGTTTATTTAAACAACACGAGATTCGAAATCAGAGTAATAGAAATCGAGAGAGTTAAGTACGTTTGTTCGAAACATGTAATTAAGACACGATCATCATCCACCGAACTGAAATAAACAAAAGAGTAAAAATAGAATGAAGAACATACAGACAAAATATCTAGTCATTTCAAATAAAACGTTTTTAATTCTTAGACAAATTTTAGATCAGTGCATTCTATCAGATCCTACCTATGAAAGTAAAATACGAATGCTTTTAATTATTAGTTGTTTTGGAACTGTGGCTGATTCACTTTACACAAATGAATTTTCACCCCAACACCACAATAATTTAAAGTGTTCAATAATCACTTATTGTTCACTTGTTTTTTATAATTTATAATTATATCGGCTGATGCATTTCGATGGTGATGCCATCATCATCAGAGCCTTTCTGTTAAAATCTAGACTAACTTTTTAATATATACTTATACTAATTCGTGTTTTGTGTCCTTATTCAATCCATCTACAACTGGGGGTTGTATCTTTCTTTTCGTCATCTGGTCTGCGAGCATGAAATGCTTTCCCTCATTTATTGTCTTTGCAACATGTTCTTTTTTATAGATTTGTGACCTTTTTTGATGACATGTATTGATTTATTTATTACTTGTGGCGGTACTCGAAAATTTTAACATTTTGTGAGGTCTGTTCTAGATGAATTGAATATCTGCATGCGTTAGTTTTGTGATTTAATTTTTTTAAAAATATGTTAGTATTTTTCTATATCTATATTTATTATATTAAACTAGTGTCATGCATATATTCTAGTTGCGTTTTTATATCAAATATTATTTACGATAATGTAAAAGTGTAAACAAGCTCGAGTTTATTGGACCATTATCCGAGTTCATTACACGCGATTTGTTTTTGTAAATTTCCATGCTCTCTTGGCAGTCTAGGTCTCTTTTATCGGTTATATGTTTAATTAATTCTAATTTCCCTAAACTTAGTGTGGCAACACACATGCTTGAAAACGGACACAGTTTAGAAAAATTAGAATTAATTAAACATATAATGGATAAAAGAGACCTAGACTGCCAAGAGAGCTTATAAGTGATTATTGAACTCTTTAAATTATTGTGGTGTTGGAGTGAAAATTCATTTTTGTAAAACGAATGCTTAAATTCAATATAATTTAATGATTACATATTATCGAGAAGAGCATAATGAGATGCATGTTGAGAATAATAAGAACGGACAGAAAAGAACACATTGAATTTGAATGCAACTAATAATCTCCACTTTTAATAGCAGGAATACGAATTCTAAAGTGAGTATAAAGAGAAGATAACCAATAAACAATAAATATTATTAAGTGACAAATAAAAAAATATCATTAAGTAGAAAAAACGACCGATAAGATTGGAATATTAATGATTGTATTGGAAATTTGTTGAAAAGTAAAACAATGAATCCTTTAAGCAGGAGAAAATTGAAATGAACTTTTAGTCTTCACTGAACTAAAAAGCTTATATATATATATATATATATATATATATATATATATATATATATATATAGAGAGAGAGAGATATTCATATAGTTTTTTTGCAGTGTAGATGATTTTTTTTTATTTCAGAAATATTATGTTTAAATGAAGAGAATCTCGATAATTACATTATTGTAGCTGGAAGCGTAAAAAAGTCTTTTAATGTTTCCACTGAAGAACATGTGCAAGTAACATCGGTAAGTTTTAGAAGAAGTTTTTTTCTTTAATAAAACAGTAAATCAACTTAATTGTTCCGCTTTAGATTTATAAAATACATAATTTTTCCAACGTCGGTGTAATTGTTTTGAATAGACGATTCGATATGACTTCATTTGTACGTCCCGCTTGTTTTCCGCAAGAAAGAATATCATTTTCAGAAACAGAAATTACATATGAAGTACGTAAGTGCAAAGTGTATTTTTTTTAATTAATCCTATATAAGTATGTGCATTAATAATAAAATGCAAATGAATATTTGTTATATATATTTGGATGATTCAAATATGAGCGAGAATTTGTTTCTATACATTTTATTTGCAGCACAATCGAAATGATTCGCATATCACTTTTCAATATAGCTATAACGTTGTAAAAAATTTTTGATTCCTATTTTAAATTTTTTTTTTTTGGTTACTTGTCATACAAGATTCTATAAAGCTTCAGTGACCTCGTTATTATTGTGGCATTTTTACCTGTTAAATATTCTTCTATCGGTTCAAACGAATAGTAATCAGAAAAATCAAAGTTCGGATTACACGATAGGTAAGACAGAACATTCGATTCGAGTTAATAGAAAGTAATTGTTTTTAAAACGACAGTTATTAGAGAACGAGTATTGTTGGTTTGAAGGAAACCTTGGCTTTTTTTCATTTAGAGTGGATCGATGACTTCATTTTTCTATTCGACAGAGTTGAATAATACTGCCCGTTAATATTTGTTTTTTAACTTGCGAGAAAGTATGGATTTATGACTCGATCCGAATTGTCACGACAGGCACGGTCTTGACTTGCTCTTTTAGATTTAAGAGTGAAACGATAAATCAAGATCTCATCACAGGTCACAGTAGAGTCGAAAATTTAATCTCCTTGTTTTCAAAACATTAAAGAAGTGAAGTGAAGTAACGGCCACTAAACATTTTTATTTGTGTTTCAGTGAAAGGAGACGAGAAACCGAATTTGCACACACTTTTCTATACTTTAATTCATCGATATGTTCTGCTCCTGTTTCTCTTAAATTAATTCATTCTATCTTTTATGATCATCGAACAACAGTTATTCAACGATTAATCGGAACAATTTCTTCGATTTTCAAAATGTTTTCAAAATTAACAGAATTTGTAATAGGAAATTTAATAACGATTCGTTGCGCGACACTGAAACATCTTGTTCAGAAAGCATAACAGAAACTGACTGATGAGGTGGTGAAGGTGTATATTGTTACACTTTACAAACTCAAACATGTTTGAAAACAATACAATGTACACGGCTACACAAATTGACGAAGTGGACATGAATTATTATGGCTTCATTTCATTTATTTAGTATTGTTACTATTATTTCTAGACATCGAGTAAAAATAATAACTAACAATTAATTTGAAAATTTATGTTATGATTTCACCATTTATATATATGTATATATTGAATATTTTATTTTATGCAAAATAAAGTATTCGAAATTTAATTAATATTTTTGTGAAAGGAAACTCATTTTTTCACATTGTTATCGTGTCCGTTTTTATATTCATAATATAATAAAGATCAATAGAAGAACCATATGAGACAATAATAAAAACAATGCACAAATAGCAGAGAATCTTCAGTTATGTAATCAACATTTGATTTTTTTCGGCATTAAGATGTTAATAATGTGCTGATTCACAGATGATGTTCGACTTTAGTTCAAGAATCACAGAGGTGCATTCTTGAAAATGTCGTTTATTTGGTAATGACGATGTTCGAAATGTCATAAATACATCGATCAAAAAACAATAATGTAACATTCAATATGTTTCCTTTTCACATGGACTTAAGTATCACAATTAGTTCTGTTGACTTTGAACAGAGATTTCTGTTTACATTAGTGCCATTGATTGCATACAGTGCCGTGACTTGATCGAATTGAAAATCTTTCATAATTTTTCCAAAACTTTGTACGGTTTGAAATTTGATTATCTTTAAGTAGACAATCGGGTATAATGCGGTTTAAATTCTAGTCATGTTTTTTCCCTTTTTCACAAAAACGATCGTTTATATAATTTCAGACACTATACTGGATCGAAGAGGAAGATAATATGAAAATTGCAAAATACACTTTGGATGCGAAGAAGTTCAATACAAATGACAATGTCTTTAATATTACAGTTAATGGAACAGGTAAATATTTATTACGATTTTAATTCCAATACAGTTGAGAACAGGTCGTTTTGGTTTCGAACATTTCGGTTATGATCGACTTATTCTCATAGATTATTCATTATCTTCACTACATGAATTATATTCATTTTTCTTGGTTACGTTTTAAGAGTGAAGTTGATTATTGTCATCGAAACAGTTTGTTAAAAAGTCAAGTTCGTTAAAAAAATAATAATACATTCGTTCGAACGTAACTTTCGCGCTTGCGGTTAAAAATTTTATAATACACGAGTGTTTTTAGAAAAAAAATCGGTTTTATCACGATTTTTTCAGTAATTCTTTAGTGAATGTTTCTATGCTCAATAGAAATAATTATATTTAGGTCTTTGTTTTTCACAACAAACTAGTTACCGTTGTTTTTTTTATAAAAAAAGGATGTGTATACTTATGTACGCACGCCAGAAGTGAAACTTCTTTGCCGTGAAGTAATAAAAAAATATGAAAATTTATTCGTTTTGAATGTCTTTGTTTTCCATTGCTTCGTCCGGTGGCGATTTAGTAGATATAAACGATACAATTGGTTTATGATAAGAAAAGTAAGATATGAATGCCTTTAACCTCACATTTTCTAAATACTTCGTGAATATGGCATCGATTGCAATACCATGTCTTGTCGTTGCAACAGTTCAATAATAAATACAGCGTGCTGCTTATTTGCTTTGCAATAGTAATCGTTGTTAACACGGCGCGCATGCATCACTACCCCTCTACCCTCTACCCACTACCCTATGTATACTATGTAAGTGTCTCATTTTAATCACTGTACGTGCACAATCTCTCCATTGCATGTAAACATTTAACCCCTATTCTGCTAAAGAAGTTTCACTTCAGAAAATAAGTTCGACGAGTATTTTTTTTGATTAAATCATGTATCTCTTATAAATTCTGCTATATTATTAGAATATATTTACATATAAAAAAATAATTTAAAAATGTTTAATTCTGTTTTTTTTTTAAAAAAAAATCAGTTAAAACGTTCGGAGGAATATTTGTACCGTTGAAAAGTAACTCCGATAATCGTCTATTCATTGTCGGAATAGGCTCGACGTTATTAGAAAATGGATATATCCTTCTGAAGTCGGATATTAAATTTATTATCGATACGATAAATCAAGACGATGAAGAGTAAGTAAAGATTTTTATCTCTTTTGACCGTACGGTTTACGTTTGAAAACTTATAGTTAAATTATTTCATTATATAAAACATTACGTGTAGAAATTAACATTTACTTCATTGAATATTGTTTGTCGAATATTTCTCGAACAATTATTTTTTATATAAATAATGTTGACAGAGTGTCTTGTGACTATCACAATTAAAAACTAAACGACTGATTCGATTTGAAACATATTTTCCTTTTATTACTACTCCAGTAAATAGGATTGTTTACGTAAATGTAAATTTGAAATATTCTTTATATATTTTCTTTTGTATCACAAAAAAAATAATTAAAGTCTATAGACGTACACTAAAGACATAAATAAGATAAAAACAAGAATAATGCAAATGAATAAAAATAAATTATGATCTGATTCATATGTCGGTCAATTCTAAATATATAAATTAAATTGCAAATAGTGATTTGATATAAGAAAAAGAAATAAATATTTACGCTGTCAAACAATAACTGTCGATAGATTATTTCTACGATAAATGTATAAATTCTAAAGGATATGAATGTTTACAATATTTCATAATCCTCGTTCTCCACAGTGTAAACGGTCGACAATGATCGACACGAATTTGTGTATTTATCAATTGGATGAAACAAAAGTCCGTAGCGTTTTTTAACTTTTACTTTAATAAAGAACTTTTTACGTAGTTCTATTTTTTCATTTATTACATATGTGCCATCTTGTTATATCACCTTTGACCATATTTCAGGTAGTTTTATTATTCCCCTCTCTCAGAACTCGGTGTCGTTTTCTGCTATAAAGTGCTCGAGGTGATTTCAGTAATCTTCCCAATGAACTGAAGTTCTTTTCGTTAAGGGAATTCTGTAGGGACCGGAATATTTGTAATTTTTGTCGTGTCTGTCAAGACACATGCGGTCTTGCGTGTTGTCCTGGTGGATGACTACGTCTTTTCGATTTGCCAGTTTCGGACGCTTTTGTTGGATCGAGTCGAGAGCAGTGCTTGTCCGAATTTAACGTTTGGTTATGTGAAAACAGTTCGTAGTATAGAACACCCTTCCGATTCCACCGAATACACAGCATTATCTTTTTTCGATCCAAACCGGCTTTCGAGGTGGTTAAACTTTGTTCATTTCGTTTTGTACAGGATCTTTTTCGATCCACATTGTTGTACACGATCCATTGCTCATCGCTCGTAATAATCCGTTCTAAAAATGAGTCGCTATCATTTCGTTTCGAGAGCGTATCGCTGATAGAAATATCGTCCATCGAATGTCGTTCTGTCAGATTATATGGGAGCCAAACATCATAGCGATTCACATATCTTAGTGCGCCCGAGTGCCTTACAACACCGATTTGAGATATCTGGATTACCTTTACGATATAACGCGTCGTGTCATGTGGATTATTTTCAATTAATCTGCCGATTTTGTCATTGTCGATAATTTTAGACCTACCGGAGCGTTCTCTATTCTCTGGATCGAAATTGCCGTTTATAAAGGAGACGAACCATTTACGAACAGTGCTTTTCATTACAACATCATCTTCATAAACTGCGCGTGTCGTTTTTACTGTTCGGGCAGCATTTTTTCCTTTCTGGAAATAAAATCACATGACACTGCGTAAGTGCAAATTATTTACGTCCAATTTTAAAATTCATCTTAAATCAATAAATCACTCAAAAAACGTACACAAATATCGTCTGTAAAACTTACAAATAGCCAAACATGCAGGATAAATAAGATAAGCGGGAAATGACATTTAGTGTTCCATTTATTAAAAAAACGCTACGAACTTTTGTTTCAAACCAATATTTCATTTATATATGAGATTAATAAGCGAATGATTCTAAATAATAAAGCAATCGTACTACATACGCATAAATCGGAAACAATCTTTCAAAATTCTTTTGCTATTAAAATATTTCGATATATCGTATTCAAGTTAAAGAAAAATCTATCCTGAAATGAGGCATAAGATATTATTATACACAAGAAAAAGGAAAACTTTTAGACGATTGATAATATTCCCCTCTGATGTAATATTCCCTCTAATGTTTACAGAGAAACGATGATCAGAATTCTTTTAAAATTAGTTAAAGAACAATATTTCTATTTGTTGTTTTGAAACTGTGGCTGAGTCACTTTACCCAAATGATTCAAATTGTTATAAAGTGTTCAATAATCACTTACTGTTCACTTATTATTTATAAATATGTCGGCTGGTGCATTTCGATGGCGACGCCATCATCGTCAGAGTCTTTCTATTAAAATTTAGACTAATTGTTTGACTTTATATATATATATATATATATATATATATATATATATATATATATACTAATTTCTGTTTTTGTATCTTTATTCAATCCATCTCTAGCTAGGGGTTGACTGTTTCTTTCTATTTCGTCATAGGACATTTTTATTTATTGTTTTTTATAACATGGTTCTTGTTGCAGCGTTTGACATTTTTAACGGTTTATGAATTCTTTTGGGATAAATTGAATGTTATTTCCATACGAAAGAAAGATGCGATGTCAAATTTAGTTCGAAAACACAAAAACCATTCAAAGATAAAAACACCAGATCTTTTAAAATAGATATAAAGAATAAGCAAACTACTATAAAAATCCTATATTATTTGAAATACGTACGAACACTATTCAAAACACTAAAAGGTATAAACTATAGAATAGTTTACAAAGTTAGCAATAGCCTAAAGAATATACTAGGAAATCCAAAGGATCCTCTTGATATGGAAGAAAAGTCTGGGATTGACAAAATAAATTGCGAAGATTGTCAACAATATTTATATATGTTCAAGCATAACAATGTTAACACGGCGTGCGCGTGATGGGCCTCACTACCCCTCTGCCCTCTGCTCTATGTATATTATGTATACTAGACGTCTCTCCACTTTTTTCTGTTGAATTTCACGTGGCTGTAGATTCAGAACCTAATTTCGCATGTAAAAATTTCACCCGACGCTGCTAAAGAAGTTTCATTTCAAAAGTCAAACGATCAGTATAGATTTGAACAGAAAGGCTCTGACGATGATGGCATGACCGTCGAAATGCATCATCCGACATATTTATAAATAATAAGTAAACAATAATTGACAATCGAACACTTCATAACAAATATAGTGCTGGGGTTAAAATTGATTTGTGTAAATATTTCTACTGTGCATTATTTTTTAAAAATACTTTATATAGTAAATGTAATATTTATGTTGACGTCTTTCTCCTTACAGATTAGTAGAAAGTGATGAATGTATAGTTCCAAATATTCCAAATGATCTACAATTCAAAAAGATCAGGTACCGTCCCGGATCAATTGTTCCTGGTGGTACTACAATCAAATATACTTGCGCAAACTTCTCAGAGCTCTACACTTCCAATAAAATCGTCTGTAATGATAGCAAATGGATTACAACACTCTATTCAAGAAAATGCATAGGTAAAATGTATTATGAACAGACTATTTAAAAAAGTCACATTTAGCAGATGACTATAAACTTTTTTTTACTGAATTTATTATCAAAGATTAGTATTTATAGATATGTATTTTAAATTGTGTGCTTATATCTACATGCATATATATATATATATATATATATATATATATATATATATATATATATATATACACATACATAATAGATGTACATGAAATAAAACAGTGAAAGGCAACCTACCTAAGGGAGTAAACCCTGAATAAAAAATCTTCACCAATACATCTGGTCAACATGGAAAGTTATGGCTAAATACCATTGAATGGTAACATTTATTGAGACTACTGTCTAATATTGGAGTCATATAAATTGAATATGATATATATATATATATAAAGAGAGAGAGAGAAAGAGATTTATATGATATTTTTAAAATAAGTAATTTTTTCTACAAGCCATCGACATTTAACATTTATATTAAAAGTTGGTTTGTTTTGAGTCATAAATATTATTATAAAAAAATATTAAAAATGCAAAAAATATATTACAAATTTTAAATGGAATCATTTATGCATAATGTAGTGTCACGAAACAATTAAAAACGTAGCAATGGAATTTATTTTGTATAAGTATAGAATTAAACATTTCAAAAGATATTAGTATTATATGAAATAAATATAGAAAATAGCCATCTTTATAAAAAGTACTTGTCAATAAAACGATAAAAATATTATTAATTTACAATCGATTTAATAATTCATCCATAACTTGTTTTAATTAGTGGTATTATAATTAAAATGACGTAGATGTTAAAATATAATCGAATCAAATAAAGTGTACACAGTATATTGATTCTTTTTTATTGCACGTACGATAAGCTAGTTAAGTACACTTTAGGAAAATAAACAGAATTAATATTTTCCTGTTTTTTTTACACTATTTAGATTTTCAATATTTACATTTTGCAAACAAAATATGATCATCTGATAACGTGTTTTAAATTAATGAATTCATATTAGTGATATTAAGATATTTCAAAAAATTAAAAGATTCAATTAAAAGAAGAAAATATGCCAAACATAAATAAGTAAAAAATAAAATCAGTTTATTGAGTTCTGAGAGAATATATAGAGCAAATGTTTGAAAAAACACTATATTCGTAAAACAATATAATGTATATATATATATATATATATATATATATATATATATATATATGTATATAAATTTTCTATTATGATCTCTCCTGAAATTTCAATCAAAATATATAAAATTGTTTCAGAACAAAACTTGCAAATGCTAGTTTAAAAAATGAAAATTACGAATATTTATAAAATGTACTGTTTTCATTATGAGCACACACTGTTAACAAATCAATATACTAATATGTTTTTAAATTATTGAATCGTGAAACATTTTACAGACGCATTAAGTTCTAATATTTCTGTCGTCGATATTCAAACGTATACATAATTTATAGAAACATAAAAATATATTTTTTTCAAAACATATTAAATTTATATTCACATTAATGATTACAAACGAAAAAGAACAATTTATGTATGTGGAAAGATTGTCAAAAAATGTTTTTGAATTAATTTAATGAACACGTGTGCATTCGACTACGTTTATATAATTTTATGTTTTATTTTAGGATGTGGTATAAGTCAATTGGCAATACCACCGAATTCTGACAATAAACGCTACTATGAGACAAAACGTGAATATTTTCCATGGCATGTACAAATCTACGAAAAAAAAGATAAACTAAAACAAATATGTTCAGGAACAATTCTATCGTCGAAACTTATTCTTACTGGTAAAGTGATGTTTTTCAAAATTGTTTCCAATTATAAATATTATTTAATAACGATAATAATAATATGCTGTCTGTTGAACATTAAACATATTTAGTAATAATGCATATTTACTTCGTAGATACACTGTGTGTAAAGCAAACACTTAATACTAGTTTTAATCTTATTCCAATATATTCTGTGACTATTAGAAACGATCAATGGAATTCAAGTTTAGATGAATATCTACAACATATTAACGTAAATAATTATAACTATATATATAAAACAATATTTTTGATCGATTTTATCATAGGTCCAAGAAGTCATATTTTTAGGATTTGACATAAAGATTGCAGTTCTTGTTTTGGAAACAGATATATCAATGAACGATGATATTTTGCCAGCATGTGTTGATTTATATAAGATTACTAACATTTCCAATTCACTTGACAATTCAATCGTAAGTAATAAACTACTTATGTGTTCTGTTTTATTATTGAATTTTTTTAAAAAATATCATTATGTTATAGCATTCATATTATTCATTGGAACTAACTCTATATAATATTATATTTTATTGAATATATAATTCATTAAGCTCAAATTTCTTAACAATTTCCACAGAAGAAAAAATATATTATGCACTATTTGCAATAATTTTCATTTTATCAAAATTACTAATGCATTAAAGATAAATATAAAACAGTGTATTGAATTGAATATTAAGATGAAATTTATTACAGATGCCATACAGATTTACAAATGGAAAACGTTCGAAGGAAAACAACATTAAATTTCTATATTTTGACAAACCATTAACAGTTTTTTGGGATATTTTATTTAGTTACGGTATGTATGAAATGAATTAATAATGATGTATGTTATGATGTTGTATAAACATTAGTTTTCTTTTTAACCAGTTGCGCTGGCAATTAATTCACATGCGCGCGTGGCAAATCCGTCCTAAGCATTCTCAGCGAGTTGATATTTGAAATCATTTTTTTATAAAGTTTTAGACACACACACATTAACATTATAGTAAAACTCTTAAATTGATTAACACATTTATTAATAATTTTTGAAAAGAAGTATTTCTTGGGTTTTGGTACGTTTGTCATTTTACCGAATAGAATAGAGGTATTAAAAAATTCCATATTCATTAGATAAAAGAATATTTTTCTGTAACTTTTTACAAATTTTCTCATTAAAGGAAAAGATGATAAGTAGCTGTCTTGCAGGTCTACTCCACCCATACCATCATTGTAATCTAAAACTATATTAGGTTTTGTAATGTTTCCATTTTGATCGGTATAATTTCTACATTTTTTCTTTTTTGTTGTAATTATTTCTGCTTTGGAATGTTTTGAAGAAAGTAAATATATATCTTTTTTGTCCTTCCATTTTATAGCTAAGATACCATTGCAAGATCTTGAAAGAACTTCAAATCTTTTTAATTTTGTCGCTGCGAGATCTTTTGGCATATTCTTTCTATTAGATTTGACTGTTCCGATAATATTAATTTTTTGAAAATGTAATTTCCGATACAGTTTTGGTGACGAATACCAGTTATCTAAAAAGAGGGTGTGTCCAAAATCAACTAAAGGTCTACGAGGTCGTTTGATAAGTCCGTGTAAATTCCGAAAGATGGCACCACTGGTGCATATCGAGGTTATTTTAGTTAGTAGCACCTCTTGGAAGAACACACATTAAGTTTCAGCCATATCGGTCTATTCCTTTGTGTTTGACAATCGTTGCAATCAAGAAAATCGAGTGATTGTCAAATAATGGACGAAAAAGAATTTCGCGTGTTGATTAAACACTACTTCATTAAAGGCAAAACGCCTCAGGAGACTAAACAGAAGCTCGATAAACATTATGGTGACTCTGCACCTTCAATTAGTGCGGTTTATAAGTGGTTTCAAAATTTTCGGAGTGGCCATATGAGCACAAGAGACGCTGAACGTTCTGGACGCCCTGTTGAGGTCACCACTCCAGAAATCATTGATAAAATCCATGATATGGTGATGGATGATAGAAGAGTGAAAGTGCGTGAGATTACTAGTGCTGTAGGCATCTCGTGTGAACGGGTACATAATATTTTGCACCAACATTTGGACATGAAAAAGCTATCCGCCAGGTGGGTGCCGCGATCGACCAAAAACGAGGTCGTGTGAAGTGTTGCAAGAACGGTTTGCAGCTGTTTCAGCGAAATCCGCAGGACTTTAAGCGTCGTTTCATCACTGTATATGAAACATGGATACATAACTACACTCCTGAGACCAAAGAGCAGTCTAAACAATGGGTTATCAAGGGGAAATCTGCTCCGAAAAAGGCGAAGACAATTCCTTCGGCCGGGAAGGTTATGGCGACTGTCTTTTGGGATTCGCAAGGAATAATCTTTATCGACTATTTGGAAAAGGGTAAAACCATTACAGGTGCATATTATTCATTGTTATTGGATCGTTTGAAAACCGAGTTGCAAGAAAAACGTCCCCGATTAGCTCACAAAAAAGTCCTCTTTCATCACGACAACGCACCAGCTCACACCTCAGCAGTTGTGGCCGCAAAACTAATGGAAATAGGGTTCCAAATCGTTTCACATCCCCCCTATTCTCCAGACTTGGCTCCATCGGACTATTATTTGTTCCCCAATATGAAGAAATGGCTCGCGGGAAAAAGATTTTATTCGAACGAGGAGGTGATTGCAGAAACGAATGACTATTTTACAGACTTGGACAAATCCTATTATTCGGAAGGGATCAACAAACTAGAACAGCATTGGATGAAGTGTATAAGCCTAAAAGGAGACTATGTTGAAAAATAAAAACGATTTATTCAAAAAAATGAAGCAGTTTTTATTTTTACACGGACTTATCAAACAAACCTCGTACATAAATCCAGTACAACTTTTTCTGATGCGCTATTATCAGTATTTTGTGTTATATCTTTTCCTGTGTATATTTTAAATTTGCAGCAGTATCCAGATTTCGACTCACACAACTTATAATATTTTACACCGAAACGTGCCCGTTTTTACGAATTAAATTGTTTGTATGATAAGAAATCATGATACTTCATCAAAGACTCGTCCACAGATACGGTTTCTTCGGGTGTGTAAATATTTTCAAACTTATGATTTAAATAATCAATTATAGACCTAACTTTACATAAAGGATCAGTTTTATTAGCCACTTCATTATTTGTGAAATGTAAAAAGCGAGTCAGTTGTGCAAATCTCCAAAATGGCATAATTTTTTTAAATATTGGAGTCTCAATTATGCTTCTTTTTGACCAACAGGACTGTACTCTGCTTTTTTTGACTTGCGTCATTAAAATACACAAAGCAAAATATACTTTCATTTCATCTATATTAGCATCCGTCCAATTCTTTTCAAATTTGTTTAATTTGCGGTTTTCGTCACCCGTTACCTGATTCGCAAAACGATTAGTTTCCGTCACTAAAATTTCCCAAAAGTCTTCCTGTAATATTTCATTCAACATATGTAAAGGTGTGACATCCTCCTCTAATCTTTCTAAGATTGATTCACTTATCCCGGAAATTCTTGTATATGACCACAATTTATTATTATTTTCCTCGACCTTCCAAATCCATTCTTCACAAGTAGGTTCATTTTCTACACTATGCTTATCTGGAAATATTTTCTCTGGTACACATGAAACTGTATCGCTATCTTTACTATCATCATCAATTAATAGCCTAGGCCTTTTGCGAAATGGCAAAACAATACTTCTACATCCGTTATCGCTATCCTCGTCCTTGCTTATTATTAGTCTCTTTCTTTTTAAATGTGGTTAAATAATGTTACTAGTAACATTGTCACTTTCCATTTTAGAATCTGGATAAAATAGATCTTTATAATATACTTGCATGCCTTCAAAACAGGAGTGTGACACTTGACAACAACTGCGGCTGTGGCCTACGTTGGCCGACAGTACTTGAGTGCCAACTTTCCCGAGGGAAGTTTCGGACTCACGTTGCTCATACTCCTGGTTCGTTGCGCGGAAGAGAAATTATCACATATGGAGCGTTTCTATTGTCCTCTGCGGGACTGGAGCTTTCGATTGACCGGCAGAGCTCTCAGTCGCCCTCGCGGGGGCGACCACCGCCGGTCAAGATGTTAGTGATGGTTGCTGTTACTATCCGTTGACGGTTTTCAGCGGCGCAAGCAGACGGGGCCGCTTGTGCTTGCTGTGTTCCGTGGGAGGATCGATAGTCCCAAGCGCACGGACGAGCGCGTTGTCGCTCTTCTCCGCCTCGTCGTACAGCCGACGAGCTAGTCCGCGGACGAACTCATCTACCGTAGGGAGGCGAAGATCACGACGAAAGGTGGTGTTCCGCACATAGTAGTGCGCGTCGGTGATGAGCCGAGCGCACTTGTTTTGGAACACCTGTAGCTTTTTGGTGTTGTTCGGGTGATATGCTCAGGCTGCAGCCACGTACGTCATGATCGGCCGAATGCAGCTGAAGTAGAGCTTACGCTTACTTCTCAGCGACAGTTTCGACTTCCTATTCAGCATCGGATACAACCTGCAGAGCTGCGCCTGGGCCTTCGAGAGAACATACTGGGTATGACTCTTGAAGTCCAGGCGATGGTCGAGTATGACACCGAGGTACTTAGCCTCCTTCACCCACTCGATCGGCGCCCCGTTCAGCTCGAGCGGGTCGAGCCTAGGGGGATACTGACGAGGAGTGAAGTGGACCGCTGCGCACTTCTGCACGTTCACCCTCACCCTCCACGTCCAATAGAACGTATCGAGATCATCGAGTTGAGCCTGCAGTCGTGAGCAAAGTACTCTCGGTTGCCATGATTGCGCCAGGATTAGCATGTCGTCCGCAAAGAGGGCCGTGTGCGGTCCCCTCGGCACATCATTGATGTACAGATTGAACAGCACCGGCCCAAGAACACTTCCCTGCGGGACGCCAGCTGCGACTGGTCTGATGGACGACCTCTCCCCGTCCAATCTCACGTAGAAGGATCGCCCGAGCAGATACGATGCCACCAGGTGGATCATACTGTCCGGAAAACCTATGAACACAAGCTTGTAGAGAAGTCCAGCATGCCAGACCTTGTCAAATGCTTTTTCAATGTCGAGTAGCACCACGCTGGTGGTGCGGTTCTCATTGAAGCCGCGCGCCACACGTTCCGTCAGTCGTATAAGCTGCCGAGTCGTATCGTGATCCGCCCAGAAACCAAACTACTCGTCGATCAGGATTCCGAGAGCGGAAACATGATCGAGTACCCTCCTGAGAAGGGTTCTTTCGAACACCTTGCTCAGGCTGGAGAGCAGCGTGATGGGGCGATAATTCACGGTGAACCTCAACGACTTGCCAATCTTCGGAATCGCGATTATTTTGCCAAGTTTCCAGTTGCAGGGAAAGTGTTTCGTCTGAATGATCCCGTTAAAGATCTTCGTCAGAAACAGAATCCCGGGGAGACGCTTCAGTGCGGCGTTGCCGACCTCGTCGTCGCCCGCCGCTTTTTTCACATCCAGTTTTCGAATGACTGCAGCGACTTCGCCGGGGGACAGGAAGTCAGGAGAGTGGGCCGTTGGCATGGAGAGATATTAATGAACAAAGCTCTCTACATACTCGGAGCACTCGGGGATTCCAGGGGGGTCAGTGCGAAACTGTGCCTCCATCGAATCCGCGAGTACCTCGACCTTCTCCTGAGTTTCAGTAGCAAAACTACCGTCGTCCTTCTGGAGCGCAGTGCACTGAGGACGACGCCTGGTCAGCAAGCGTGTACGTGCCCACAGTGACTTGTCATCTGTGGACATTTCCATGAGCTTATCCTCCCAGACCTCGTCCCTATGCCTGGTGACCCTTCTACCCACTTCGTGGGTGAGAAAGTTCAACAACCTGCGATCCTCCGGATCCCGGTAACGTTGCCACCGCTTCCTGACCCGGTTCTTTCGCCGAATCAGTTCGATCACTTCGTGTGGTAGCTGGTTTCGTGTTTGTTCTCTGGGCGTGAGTGTACGACTTTCGACCAGTGCATCTCGTATGGCTGCGTGTACGTGGGTTACCGCGCTCTCTACCTCATGTATGGAGCCGATGTGACCGCGAAGATCAATTCGCGCATCGACTCTAGCACTGTAGCTATTCCAGTCCGTCCGAGTGTTGAAGCTCGGCCTTTGTAGGTCTTGCACACTCAGATCGCAAAGCGTGAGCAGCACCGGGTTGTGGTCGGAGTCAAGAGTTGACAACGACTGTAGCCCGTGCTGTTCAGCAATATCCTTGAGTATAGCCACGTCGATCACGTCTGAAGCACGGTGGTGGAACAGGGTGGGCTCCGTGGGTGCCACAACCGCGTAATCAGAGGATTGCGCATGTCGCGCCAGTGCTAGCTCTTTCGGGTTATTCACCCTAGAGTGCCATATAGCGTGCTTTGCATTCAGATCGCCTTGCCAGAATGGCCGACGATTTGATGCTCAGCAGAGCGTCGATTTCCCTCGTAACCAAGGTGGTTTTGGGTCACTGTAGACCGCGGCGAGAAGCATCTCTCGGCCACCCAACTTAGCAACGACCGTGGTCGCTTCGATAGACTGAAGTGGTGGACAAGCCATGACGTAATGGGGGATGCTCTTCTTAATAAAAACAGCGGTTCCCCCACCACCTCCCACTTGTCTATCGTCACAATAGGTGATGTAGTTGGGTATCCAAAAGCGCTTACCCGGCGAGAGGTGAGTCTCGCAAATCATCAGAACGTCGATCCTGAAGCGTTCTGCGATCTCGCGTAGCTCTGTACCCTGACCTCTGATGCCGTTGGCATTCCAATAAATTATATTTAGAGGTTTGTCTGCCATTAATTAGGTCTGTGTGTGACACTTGCTAACTGAACTCCGTTTTTATTTTAACACATTACCACCCGGCCGCGCCTAAAGGCGTGTTTTGTTTTGTATTGTAAGTCCGTTCACGCGTTAACGTGTGTTTTTTTGTATGAATTTTTGACGCCAATAAATATATATATACAAGCTATATTTTTTTCTAATTTAATCAAAAGATGGTGGTGTATATATTCAAAATATTGGTAAATTATAAAAATTATGAAAAATATTCTTATTATTGTAAATAAACGGTTCTCAACCCAAATAAAATAATCTAACGTTTGCGTAAAATAGATCGCTATTGTGTATATCATTTTTATGTATAAATTATTATTTTTATAATACAGTCAGTTCTTGACTTACGACGGGGTTCCGTTCCACCATTTTGGATGTAAGTGCGAATGGCTGTAAGTTTACAATTGACTGTATAAAAAAACTATTTTACTTAAAAACGCAAAGTTTTTCAGTGAGATTTTACTATTGTCGTGAGTATTGTAAAACAATTGTAACAGTTTATTGTAAAATTTATAGTCGTAATTTTTTATGAAGTTTAATATAAAGTATATATATATATATGTTGATTATATATTTATATGCTTATTATAAAGTATTTCTTTTTTGTACTTTATCACGCTGGTACATGCATCATAGTTTAAAAACCACTGTTATAGTTACATATATCTATGAATCAAACTCTTTTATAGTCAGAAATGAAATTTCATTTCAAAATATTCATTGGTTTAAGAATTACATCAATTTTAAGAAGTAATGTATAAGCAAAAATCACACGACGTGCTATTTACGTCATATCGACATTTGGCACAGAAAGCAGTGGACGTACATAGCACGTCATTCCAGCGCAACTGGTTAAAAAATATGAAAAATAATCGTATTTCAATATTTCGTCTGAGAATTTTTTATATATATTTTTTAATAAAATACTACTTTTAATTTGATACATGTTTTCGAATCACAGTCAATGCTTAAAGAATAATTTTGTGGTTGATAACCGTTTAAATAATCTGAAATTTTTTTCGTAAACTAAATACAAATCTAATGATTTTATTAATGAGTATCAAATTTAAGATATTAAATTGGAAACATTCTTAAGTAATAATATGACTTGATCGTACATATAAAATTCCAGAGTCCCATTACATTATTAAAATACAATGAAATGTACATATGCATACATACATTTATATATATATATATATAAAATATATAGTTATAAAAAATTGACTAAATGACTAATATTTAATAGTATAAGAATGAGAATAAAAATAATGGAAAAAATTAATATACAGTGAAAAAAATAATATAATTAATTAATATCGTTGAGTAAAACGAAACAGTGAAATTAAAATTCGAAATAAAGACCATAGCCAATTAATATGATTTTTATTATAAAAAGCATTGAGTTCTTTTAAACGAAGTGTAACAAGAAGAAAGGTTTTTTCGTTTATAATTTAAAATTTGATTGTTGTTATATTCATCTTGACATAGTAGTTCATCGTATCTTCAACGCTCTCAGATATATTCTGCTTGTATATCATCATTTATTATCGATATCTTAGTTACTAAACAATGATCAAATCTGTTCTTGTTTATAAAGTTAAAATTTAAGAAACCCAAAAGAGTGAATGCCGAACAGTTAATACATAATTAAAGAAACATCCGAATTCTAAATATATGACTTAATTAGCACACTATTGAAAAAAATGTTTTTCTTTTTCTACTTATACGTTCGATGAATATTCAAGTATAGACTATTCACTTTCATTTCATGTAAAAATAAATTAAATTTGGATCATTTTTGACATTGTATATGAATTTGTTAAAAGATAACGTACAATGTGTTTTTTTATTTGCAGAAGATGACAATATACCTTGCCAATCGAATAAATTTTGGAATCCAACTAGAGGAACTGCAGTGGTTTTTAAAGCCGAGACAGAGTATGACGATCGTTATTTTATTCATGGTATATTTCGATATAGTGATTGTAGGTTGAAAAGATTGTATTTTTTAAATATACGACCGTTCGTCAACTGGCTAAACACTATTATTGATAACTATATATAGTGTATTCATGAAAACCAATTGTAATTGGAATATTAAAATATTATTTTATGATAAAAAAAAGACATGATATTTAACATGAAAGGAAGTATTTAAAAGGAAATTATGCAAAACCATTATATATATGTAAACGTCAAACAACTTTTAATAGAAACTAATTTAATGTACACAGTGTACAGTATGTTGACAAATAAACCGAACTTTTATTTTCCCGCTTGAATGAATGCAATAAATTTAAGGCGATGATTGTGTATCTTGGACACAAATTAATATGTGATATTGATGTTTTAAAGATAGCAGAAAATACATCGATAAATATAACAACTCAATATCAGGTTGTACTAAAACCGTCCACGAATTACCACCGAATTCACTAAAAAAGTGAACGAAATTATTGATGTTGATTCGAATTTTATATGTAGAATGCTTGCGGAAGAAGAATGTTCACGTGTCCAAGGATGCAATTTCTGAGATATTAACAAAACATTTGAACGAAAGAAAATTTTGCACTCAATTGGTAGGGATGAGACGCGGCGCTTCAAGCAATACTCGAAAACAAAGTACCAAATCCATCATAAAAGTCAATTAGTTTATTCAGAAAGTTCAGTACTTTTTCTAATTCATTACATATTAAATAAATAATGTTAAAAAAATGTTGTTTTTCTTTATATATATTATTTCCTACAAAAGAAATTATTAATATAATAATTAATTAATAAATAATAATTATTCTCAGCTGAACGATAGTTTAATATTCACTGGTTTAAAATATGAGTGATTATATAACGTTCTTATTACCGTCGTTTATCAATTATCTAATAATCGGTCATTAGAAACGCATAAATATGCTCAGTCGGTTGAAGACGAGCGATCAGTACAGACGTGACTTCGCTCGACCACTCACTATTCTTGTTTGAATTTATTGTACTTTGTAAATTATTTTACATGTTGTGTTCATCATTTGCAAATTATCAAAATGTTCAAAAAAGTGTTATGTGTGTGTGTGTGTGTGTGTGTGTGTGTGTAGATTTAAATCTATCCATGTACGGACAAAAAGTAAGTTGTTTCAATATGAAATATCTCCGATCTGTAAAATGCAATCTGTTGATTTTATATGAGTCATATTGCCATATCGTTATTGATATCTATTATTAAAATCAATTTTAGATAACATCGATTATTTTTCTGCATTTCGCAAATTCGAAATGTGAGTACAGCATACTCTTTGGTATATTCTATATTACGTTCACTGCTAGTTTCGTTCCATTTTAACTATAAATGTAGATTTTTTTATCGTTCATAATTATATACAAAATTACTTTTTATTTAACTGCTTATAACAAATTTTCAATAAACAAATTGCAAACGGCCTGGATTGCGTTTTAGTAAATTGATTATAAAATAATCATTCTATAAATATTATAATTCATTACAGATAAACTTTTAGACATAATTAAATTCCGTTCGCGCAATTCGATATACAATTAAATCTATTATCATTGTGATTTTTTTCATTAGTTTCGAGATACCTGTACGGAATGGGATGGACATTATAATTATGAATTTTTTCATTATTCACAATTCACCTGGAGAGACTGGGATAGCGTTTGAATAGAATAATATTGCAATTGAAAATTAGTAAATAATTTATTTTGTACCAAACTAAGAGAGCAAATTGAATTTCGTCTATTACCTGTGAAAAACCATTAAGACACTATAACTATGAATTTTTTCATTATTTACAATTTAATTAGTTTAAATTTTATTCAATTAATTTGATTTGTCATAATCATTTTTCGAAATATAAACAAATGCACTACACGCCTACATTTATCGATCGAATTTGATGAATTTTGGAATGGACAAAGCCACTGTTATGCCCTAAGCAGTTCTCGTGTCAGATTTTAAAAATTTTTGCTCAAGTAATTTGTCATAAGTATTTTTTTAAAGAATAAATAAAATATGAACTTTGAATTTTATCATCATTAATAATTCACCTGGAGGGACTGGAATAGCGTTTGAATAGATTAAATTTGTGATTGATAATTAGAAAATAATTTATTTTATCGTAACTAATAGAGCGAATTGAATTTCGTTTGCTTTATATGAAAGGATGTTCAAATTACTATCATTGTTTATTTTTATATAATAATATATTAATTGATTGGATTGTTATATTAATAAATTTACAATAATATATTTTTTTATGTTCTTTCATTGTATTAAAAAATTCTAAGATACGATTTTTGGTATCATTTTATTGTCGAATAATATTAGAAAATGTGTGAGAGTTTCTTGAATATTTTTTGTATCTATTATATCTATTGGTTTGTCTCATTCGAAAGGAAAAAAATAATATAATAGCGAACGAATAAACTTGTATAAATGAAAATCATAGATAATTATTAATTTCGGACGAACGATTGTATAATATATATATATATATATATATATATATATATATATATATATATATATGTTCTCATACAATTTTCTTTTGATTTTCTTTGTAATTTTTTTCACTTTTAAATACGATATATATATATATATATATATGTATTTTTATTTATTTAATTTATTTTTTTAAAAATTATTTATTAATTTTTACAGTTATTTTATATCTTCAGTTCCTCCCTAATAACTTATTGGTGCATAGTCAGTTCTTCTTTTTTTATAAAATTCATTTTGTATTCCTACTCCTTTTTTTTATTATTTTTCATATCCATATTCCTGTTCTGAAATTTCTGTGATTTTTCTCTTGTAGTATATTGTATTTATTACATATGCAGCTCTTTTCGTATCTTAATATTTGAAACAGTTCAGAGATTTTTCGATTCCATTTCCTTGTATATTTTTATACAAAAAAAAATTTCACTGCTTTTTTTTATTTAAGGATACTATTGTATTTTTGTTGTTTTATTTCTTCAAATTTAATTTCCTTTTTATTATTTTTCATTGTAATAAATCTGGACTTTAAATTAACTTTTTGCTTTTAGAGACAAATATTTCTTATGAATAATCCATCTTGTAAATGTGCATTTGTTTGTTTAATTATTCAATCGTTTTCATATTATTTATTTCTTCATTCGTCAAATATTTATTATACATACGAATTTCTATAAAACATAAAAAGATAAATTATCTATATTTTTAAATTAAACTGTTTAAATAAAAAATCACAAAAAATAAAAATATTACTATATTATTTTTATAAAATAAACGTCAATATAATGATAATTAATTTTTCAAAAATAACTAAGATTTTAAAAATGAACGTCAATATATTTTATTTGAAATTGGATATTATTGTCTTAGAAACAATTCTGAATTTATATTATATTACAGATCATTCTGAAAACTATTTGATATTAAAAAAATCTTTTAATTTCTTTTCTAATTTCAGTAATATTTTTTCTCTATGTGATATTTCGCGTTTGTAAATTTTTTAAATATAGATATAGTAAGTGTATCACAATTTTTAGTAAGTCCAATATGTTTTAAAATATATTTATAATTAGTCTTCTCCTAAAGCATGTGTCAAACTTATAATTAATTCTATAATTTCATACGACTATATATATATATATATATATATATATATATATATATATATATATATATATATATTATATATATATATATGTATGTATGTATGTATGTATGTATGTATGTATGTATGTATGTATGTATGTATGTATGTATGTATGTATGTATGTATGTATCTATGTATGTATATACTCATTTAATTTCTTCTAAATCGTTGTGGACAAAGAGAAATTACTCAGATTTTACTAAAATGGTGTCTTTTTAACGATTTTCTTAATTTTGGAAATAAAAAAGTCACATGAAGACAAGTTAGTTAAGTATGATTACTGGCAAATTAAATTACTACAAATTGTCAAATTAGAAGAAAAACATGTACTGGTGTATTATCATGATGCAGCATCCACGATTAATGTTTCTAACTTTTAAGCGGCTTCTTTTCACTGATCCATAAAATAGCTTTAAAATTTTAAGACAAAAATATAAATTTAGTGTTTGATTTGTTGCTACATATTCATGGAACATATATTATGATCGTGGTTTTTGCATTCGAGTCAGCTTCATAAATGTTTTTTGATTTTGAGGACTCGTTGATTTCTATTGTGAAACTGACTCTTTATTTCCAAATTATAGACCAAAGTTCAATTTTCATCACATTTAATCGGTTTATGCTATTTCGAAAAATTGTTTTAGAATTAACATTCTGTTATTTTTCTGATACTTTGTTAAAAAACATGGAATAAATGTTACAACAATACGGCTTATGTTAAAAATTTTAATTAAAATTCTTTGAAAAGATCCATATTTTTGAAACCTCTTTTACAGAAGTTTATTAACATAAGTAAATTCATTAACTCTAATAATATTTTCATCAGTGGTGGAAGCTAAAGATCTATCTTGGTAATTCATTATCTTCGATTTAAGATCTGCCTTTTAAAAGTGCTCAAAATATTTAAAATATGCAGTCAACTCCAGAGTTTTTTCTCCAAAAGCCAGTTCAAAAAATTGAACTGTTTCTGTTATTATCTTTTTAAGTTTGGTATGAAATTTCATACAGACTCATTTTTTCGATTAAATCTATTATAAATCATTAGTGTAAAGAAAATCGTCTTATAAAAATCATTACAAAATTAGAAAAAATGATTATATTATATTATGTTGCTCGTTTCCCTTTCCATTTACTAGATATTAGCTTGGTTGGGAAATTCGAATATTTTTATAAGCATCCTTGACGCATACCTATGTTAATGAAGAACTATTCAGATTGCTATATTTAGTTTTTATTGTAGCTTCTTGATAGCGGTAGAGACTACATAGTAGCTCGATTCAATTTTGATGTCTCCATTCGTTTTAAGTTTGCTCATAAAAATTTAGTATTGCCACAATTAAATTCTTTTATACAATCGACCACACCTAAATTATTTTATTATACAAGTTTACATAGTTATAGTGAAATAAATTTTTCTTTAATTAAAATATTAATTATATGTTAAAAAAAAATTATTATTTATATTTATATTTGTATTTAATAATGTAAATTGATTTTTTTTTGTTATGTATAGTTTTTGATTTATCTAAAATTAATTTTATATAATATCGAATCATGATTATTTTTCACTATTTTTTTTAATAACGGTTCAAACTGAATATTTATTCCAAGTTATACAACTGAATATTATTCGTTTGTATTGTACAATTGTGCAGTTTTGTAAAATGTTTGATGTAACGCAAAAGTCTGGATCAAACGATACGAAAATTAACAGGGGTGTTTTTAGTCCGTTCTGGCTGATTTAGTAGATTTTGTTGTTGTCAAGCTAGATCAATTAGAGTTGAAATTAATGGTCAAATGAAATTCCTTCAATACTTTTCATCAATAACACCGATTAAAAAACATTTCTGTCCTTGAAAAATTCAAAAATGATTAGTAATCAAACTTTTACCCAATTCCTCGCAAATACTATCCAGATCGATTTTAAGAAAGAACAATTGCGTTGAGTTCTTGTTTTGTTTATTATATTTTTCAAAAAAAAAAAATTAAAAACAAAAACCAGTTCAATTTTCAAGGTTGATGTTTTTCTTTAGATTGTGCTATTTTTAGAAATTATTTTTAGTCTTTGTATCAAAAAGCAGCTTCATTATATTGATTAATTGGACATTCATTGCGAAAAGTCGAAAAATTATGCAAGAACTTTTTTGGAATATTTTAGCACTGAATTAGTAACTCCTATTTACTCCCAAAAACAGAATATTCATTTTTTACAATACATGGAAGAATTGTGTAAAGTTTTGGAATATTATGAAACTCGAAAAAAATATCCTAAGTTGTTTAAGTTTTTCTGTTTGTTTTTAAAATCTAAATAAGTTATATCCTCTAAATGAAAAGATTGGAAATTATTCTTTTAAAGAACTATTTAAAGGCTCTAAAAAAGTTTACATCACTTTTTCGACCAGTAAACTTTTCCAAAAGTCTACAAAACTTGCCAACGCTTTCCAATAACAATTCAAATTACAGTACTTTGATTTTCCAGAATTCTTTTTTTATTTTCACTACTGATATTTTGTTAATAGGAAAAACGTTAACCTCGAAAATATACAACACGAGTCGACAAACGGCTAATAATCAAAAAATTTATGTTCAGTTTTTGTAAAACGATTAACTTCTACTCGTTTCATATTTTTAATTGCCAAATGACGGTTTTGGTGTAGTTGTTTGTTTTAAGAAAAAAAATGTTTTATCAAGATGGTATTAAAAAGAATCAAGTCGTAGTAGAAAATCGAACAAACGAACGTTTTTGTTTTCAAACATAAATAAACAAATAAATGAAACAGGGACGGAACGGCGATTTTTGATTGTCGTTAAACGAATCGCCATTTTACACGCACAGTCATCAGTTTGTCCGTCTGTTCCACCCATTCAGCTTCATATATACGGTTTTTTCCTCGCGTCCTGGCCCTCCGTACGCATAAATAACTATTAAAAAAATTAAAATAACGATTCGTTCCGGTGATCTATTTATCAAATAAACGTGACGATACGATTTTTGTTCTGTTTTTCGAAAAGATTAAAAAAGAGAATAAGAGAAAGAGAGAAAAAGCTCTCGTAGTGAAACTTATTGTATTGTACGATACTTATTTTTAAGATTATTAAATGAAATCTGGAAAAACAGAAGGTGCGTTTTTTTCTGATAAAGGCGTACAGAAACAGTTGTGTTCGTATTTACATTTTTTTCTGTTTGTTAATTATGTATTTGTTTATCATTTCTTTTTTCTGATTTGTGATGAATTAATTAATTAATTAAGCCGATTCGATGGTTATATCTAAAATTGATTCATGACCAACTCGATGATCGAGTTGTATTCCAGAAATATATTTATTATTTTATCTTGAACAGAAAGCAGGCTGTGGTAATATTTCGATGCGATTTTTTTATCCAATTTAATGATTTATGAATCTGATTTAAGGGGAAAAAACACCAATCTTACGATACAATCAGGCCTGTGTTTTGCTGAGAAATCAATCTAGCATATGGACTGAAGCTGTTTTATAAGGTGGTTGATTTTCTGTTAGTCTGATGTTAGATGTGATCGACAAGTGAAATAGTTTCAGGCGTTTTTGGAGATTTTTCGAACAGTTCGTTTGTGAAAAAAATATTTTCGTTAAGAAATCAGTTGTTGGGATGTAGTTTTCAGTCGAAGAAAAGTGAAATAACGATATGTCGATTTTCTTTTGGCTGAAACTCGTTCACATTTCGATTACATTTCTATGTGACTATATGTATGTGTAGATTATTTGTAGAGAACGGCACAAATACAAACGAACAGACCGCTAAACGCAATCAATAATTGATAAAAACGAGTAATCCTGTTCAATAAAGATCGGTGAACACAATCAACAAAACGCGAAAGAGAGCGCATTTTTACCATTCGACGGATACGAAACTAAAAAAAACACACATTGCCCCGTCTTCGAGACGCGTCGACAATTCAACAATCACTCATGTATACTTAATAAAACAATAATTAACGAAAAAAACTTATTGTCTTAATTATTAAATTAATCATTGCACGACGAAACAAATAATGAACTTATTATTAAAGAGAAAAAAAGTATATATATTAATTGTATTTTAAACGAATTAAATGAAACATGAAAATTGTTTGTGTATATTATTCATATTATGAATATATATTTTGATAGGTGTTTTTAAAAATATCACAAGATTACCTAAATACTGCAGTACACCAAATATATATATTTATATATATATATATATATATATATATATATATATATATATATATGATGATAATAAACGAAGTTTATATAGGGAAAAAATATTAATTTAAAGAAAAAACAATAAATAAAATAAAAAATAGTAGAGATTGTGAAGCGAGAGACACGGACAATCCTTGCTCGTGTAAAGACGATGACGAAAATTCGCGTTTTCGGTGTTGTGGAACCGGGGCTCTTTTTTCCGGCGGCCGCAACGCCGGTTATACAACTGATTGGAGCTTCGACGTTCCTGGATCGTTCGTATTAGATATTTTTTTTTATTTGCAAACGATTCGAGGATTAACAAACCATCATGTCAAATAAAACATATACTGATTCCATACTACAATCTTTTGAAAGTATTTCAGTGAAACAGAAATATTTTGAAAGTTTAGAGAAATAAGTGTTTTGAAATTATTTTTGAATTGAAATTTATAAAAAATCTGTACTCCCATAGAAAACAATATTTTTTTAAAAAGTTATTCGTCTTAAAAATGAACCATCATTCTTTTGATACTTTTTTCATTTTTCAATCAATTTTACGATGAACTATTCAATATTTAACTCATTTAATCGTCCATCCAATTTTGTCTGTTGGATAAAACAACCGAGTAGAATAAGTCATGAAGTAGCAAAAGAAAAAATCATAAAAAATCATAAAAATTTTTGCATTATTTGCACCATCTGTCCGATACTGTCTTGATTGGCCGTTAGAATCTCCGGACGTATTCTCGACTTCCGCTCGTGTTTGCGACGATGTGATTTTTTTAACACGTCCGTGGGTCTATACCGATCATACTAGTCTCGTTTACAAATAAAAAAGAGTACTGATCCGTCCACGAGCGTCAAAGATCCACGATATGTAAACACTTAATATAAATGTTGATTTTTCGTTACGGAAAATGAAACTTCCCTAGGCAAAATTTTTAAATTAAATCATTGTATATAGACGATACGCATGAACATATACGAAAATAATTAAATATTTATGAGAAAAAAGTATACCTCGAAAAAAATGCATTTGTATTTAATCAAATAGATTTCTAACCAATCCATTAGCTAAAAAAAAAACCTGTTTCATAATCATAATTCCGTATCAAAAAAGAATATTAAGTATAAATAATAAATAAATAATATATATATATATATATATATGTGTGTGTGTGTGTGTGTAGAAAAAAAAACGACAGAATGACATTTTTTCAACCGCTGTTTTTTCTCGAAACAGTTTCGGCTATACGGAAACGTCGTACGATGCAAACGCATAAACGACGGATCTCAAGAGAATAAAAACAATAATAAATATCAAACGAAAGAAAAACCATAAACAATAACTAACAACATACGGTGAAAAAGTACGTATCCGATAAATATTTCAAGACAAGAGAGATTTTTTTCCTTCTATTTGTGTTTCAAACTACAGACCCAAACAAACAATATATATATATATATATATATATATATATATATATACAATTATTTTGAAAACACTGAATGCTTTACTTAATGTATACGACTATTTGAGGAAAAAAATACAATACCGCATTTTAAATAAATATTTAAAAAAAATAAACGAGAAACAGAAGAACTTCGATGATTTAATGAAGTAAATTAAATAAAAAATACATATTTAATTAATTGAAAATAAAATAGTTACGAAAATGTCTACATTAAAAAAAAAACTTGTAACAAAATGTATAACGAATATGTGCTTGGGGATGTGCGGTCGTTGAACGAACGTCTTCTTTAAACGACGGTTTATATAAACATTATATATATATATATATATATATATATATATATATATATATATATATATATATATATATATACTAGGTCAGACAATTAAGTAATGCGACAAAATTCAAAAATCGAGTATATTTAAAAATTAAGGTACATCGCTGCGATCCCCTTCAAAGTAGTCCCCTCCCGCATCTATACACTTATTCCAGCGAGTTTTCCAGTTTTCGTAACAATTCTGGAACACTTCTTGTGGGACCTCTCCGAGTACCCTCGTCACAGATTCTTGGATATCTTCAACGGAGTCAAAATGTCGATCTTTGACGATTTTTTTCATATGGGGGAATAGGAAAAAGTCGCAGGGTAACATGTCCGGTGAATAGGGCGGTTGTGGTAACGTTGCGATGCCTTTAGACGCCAAAAACCGAGAGACACTGAACGCACTGTGACAGGGAGCATTGTCGTGATGCACAACCCAAGTCTTCGCGATCTCTCGACGCACTCTGAGCACCCTTTTTCGTAATTTTTCGAGCACATTGCGGTAGAATACTTGATTTACGGTTTGTCCAGGTGGTACGAACTCTTTGTGAACCACCCCTTTGCTGTCGAAGAAGCAAATCAACATGGTTTTAACTTTGGACTTGCTCATTCTCGCCTTCTTTGGCCTTGGTGCTCCAGGGGACAGCCACTGTTGGCTTTGTCGTTTAGTTTCGGGGTCATATTGAAAGAACCAACTTTCATCACCAGCAATAACTCGATCGGGAAGAGTAGGATCACTTTCAACCTGCTCGAGACAATCTTGAGCGATGTTCATTCAATTTCTCTGTTCCATTTTCGTGACATGCACTACTCGCGCGTTGTTACAAAACACTAAACAGCTGGCGAAGAAATGATCGTACGAGGGTGGTCAAGGTCTCAATCGAGAGAGTAGGGATCTGCTATTACGGTGGCGAAGTTACAGGTTCGCAGTGTTACCACAGGCCGAGAAAAAAAATCGGTCGCATTACTTAATTGTCTGACCTCGTATATATATATTTGTGTGTGTGTGTTTCTTTATCACACTAAAAAACAGATAAACAAATGGTGTTATTATTCCGTCATCTTGTTGTTGATACGTGGTATTTTTTAAATAAATTCACCGGAACAAAACGAATATTTATAACTGAATTAGTGTGTGTGTATGTATGCCTATCACATTTTCGAAAATATGTTACACACTTACATTTTATAATGTCTAACACGTGCTCGAGACAATTCCTGTCGAGTTAACAGGAGTTATGTTTATAATTCCTGTTTACCGCCTGTGTTTTACCCCCCTTTCACGACGAATTTAGCTACTCGTTTGGAAATAAGTATCTCTACTTTTATATATGAAGAATAAAATAATAAACATCTTACTCAATCTCTCTTCAATATAAATATATTCTTCTATCTCTTTTCATCTCACTATATAGATATTTGTTAATTACAGCTGTCTAATTTAGTCAGCTATGGAAAATCAAATCTTTATCAAACACAACACTCTATCTCATTCTACATTACTACTAGCCACATATGATCTTTCTTTATTATTTAAACAACACAACATTCACACACACATATATAGGATCATCAAAATGTGATGCCCAGATTCGTGTTTTATTAAAAAGAAACGTGTGTATTGGAAAATCGTTGTAAGTAACATACGTTATCTTTTTTCGTCTTGTCATTAATTGTATTTGTCGAATCCGAGCCGCCTGTGAGAAATCGAATTGTTGCTAAACACAGCACCCAATTCCGTTCTATTTTGAATTCCGTCTTTATTTATATTCGTTCAAATCTGGTCCGTTTACTTCGATCCAGGATTCGAAAGTCTCGTGCTTCAATCCTACCATCACTCATACTGCATATAAAAAACAATCGGATGGAAATATTTCCGGGTTAAAAAGAAAATTATAAACAAAACATTCGAGATTCTTGCGAGCAAAGAAAAAAGAAACGATGTAACAGAATTTCGACTATAGTAGGTATGTCATTTTATAGAGAGAGAGGGTATGGGAAAGAGAGAGAAGGAATGTTTTTTTAAACATGATTAAATAAAATTTCAACTAACACATCTACACACACACACACACACACACACACACATATATATATATATATATATATATATATATATATATATGAATGTGTGTGTGTATGTATGTATGCATGTTTAATTATGGTATGGTACAGAATGGGGGTATTCACACTTGTCACAATTCATACAGTATTCACGGCCCATTACCACTCGTCTCACACGCTCTTAGAATTTAAGAATTTTTTCATTGTAATACTACAGATTGATTAAACAGAAAATATTTTTTTTGTTTATAATGTTTGATTATGTAGGATATGTGGTCAAATTATTAACTCATAATTATTATGCTTTATATTTGTTAATCTACAATTAAATTATAAATGTTCTATAATGTTCAAATGATATTAAATTATATTAGTTAAGAGTTTTATTTTTTCAAATCGTATATTATTTAAATATAAAAATATATATTAAAATTACTACTAAATATATATTTAATATTTGCTAGATTTTCGAGTGAAATAGAAAAAATCATAATTTTATATAAATAGATATTACGAGTTAATGAAAACAAAAACATTGATTGGAAATCATTCTTAAAAATTAAAAAAATAATTAAACGGTCTCTTTACGTTGTACATATTATTTGAAAAATGTTCAAATTATTTTTTTTATAAAATCTAAAATAAATTTATAATCGTTTTTAAATGCATGGGAATATTAACATATGATATTTAAATATGTTATATTATATATCATCTTTAATTTTATGTTCTTGAAAGTTTTCGTTATACTATTTATGATGATTATATTATAGTTAAAAATATTTTAATAAAAGTTTACAATCGAGTTGTGGTATAATCTAAATGAGTTGAATTATTAAAATGGCAATAATTTAAATTCAACGAATTAGAATGTTAATTTAATTTAGGAATTTTTCATGGAATTCAAAAAAGAAAAAAATATCTAATAGACATTAACATAGATAAACGATAAAAAGTGAATGCATAGTAAAAATTCAGTAACGTATCTATTTGTTTCTTACATACCGGAAAAGTACTCTAAAAAGTGCATGAATGTACAATACATTAGGCTTATTATTGGTTTCTTATTGAAAAAATCAATGAATATTCAATGTGCGAGTACATGTTGATATAGTGTAGTGAAGTGAAATGAAAAACATGTATGCATATTTACTTATCTTCGATGACCTCCGATGCCAATCACTGTAATGAGCAAGTCACTTACATCTGATATACATTTTGACAGTTATCAACCGAATGTTGCAACATGTCTACTGAAGCACTGGCGAAAATCCAACGCGAATTTAATTAACGTTCATAATTCGTCGTATGTGAATGAAGTACCGTACATCCATGTATATATATATATATATATATATATATATATATATATATATGTGTGTGTGTGTGTGTGTGTGTGTGTATGTATATGTGTGTATTTATATAGGTTATTTATATTTAAATAGAGATTTATACTTTTTTGTATATAATCAATTAAATACTTTATCAGCATCATATTTTAAATTACTAATTCATTAAAGGTTGATCGTTAAAAAGTATTTATTAAGGATTTCCTCAGATAATTATATTTGTATATGGATAAGATTTTTATAGAAATTGTCATAAAATATATTGTTATTTTCAATGTAATCAATATAAACAAAATTATTTTTTTTTTATTTTTCTCATTCTCTTTATTGTAAATCTGATATATATATATATATATATATATATATATATATATATATATATATATATATATATATGTGTGTGTGTGTGTGTGTGTGTGTGGGCGGGCGAGTTTATAATAGTTTTTATATTAGCGTTTATTTATATATAAATCCGGAATCCCACCTCAGCTAATTCACACAAGCAGTCAGTAATTACTTTCTGTACGGATACTGCAACGAATGGTAAGAACAGAAACTCAATATGCGATTTGTTCCATGCAAAACATGTCGACTACAAAGAATGGAAGCGCAGAAATGTTTAATCGATCATTTCCTTGTAGGACATGGATTTCTTGCTTGATTTTTAATTATTAGTTGTTTTGGAACTGTAACTGATTCACTTTACACAAATGAATTTTCACCCCGACACCACAATAATTTTAATTTATTTTAATGAACTTTTAAGGTACATGTGATTGCGCAACTGACGTCTCTCCGTGAACGACATTTTGCATCGATCGCATGGAAACGGTCTATCGGAGACTTCGACGTTCTTAGTCGCTCGTCGAGATCTCCTTTTTCTTCGCAGTGTATTTTTAAATGTTCGTCGAGGCGTGTCTTCGTCTAGAACGATCCGTTGCACGAGTCGCAAGCGAACGAATCGTGACCTGAACGAATCTTCTACTTTCTAATGATCGATCTTCCCGGTTGTCCGAATCCGTCACGCGTGTCTCTCTCGCGTCGAAAGGTACTTTCGACGTCGTGTTCTCATCGTCGACAAAATTCTCGTTGTCCTCTTTGATATCGATCGATTCTTGTAACGAAAGATACGTTCTGAGATTTTCATCCGATCCTCTCTCGTACGATGTAGAAAAACATGACTGCGTTCTCTCGTTATTAGTTTCTTCAGCGTCTACTTCGGTTTTAACTTTTACGATATCCGGTTCATCGACGTTTTTTATACACGGATCGATATCGGTTCGTAAACATTGTCGAAAAGATATTTTTTCCTGAATAGAAAAACTGCATTCTTTTTCGATTACTGTTATCTTGTCTTCCGGTTCCTTCTTTACTTCCATGTCGAAGCGCGAATCTCGAAGGAAATCACATAATGCAGACTCTGTTTCGATACATTTATTGCAGAAAGCAGCGAACGTCTTCAAATACTCAGCACACGAATGGCAGATGAACGACGATAATCTTTCATTCTTACAAACCTAAAAATAACATTATAATATTATTATTGTATAAGTGTTTTTCTATTACAAGTATGTATTCATGTGTGTACAGTTACAGCTGTGGACATGAAAATAGCAATGGTTAAGAAATTGAAGAAAGAGTCAAATATACGGATTCCAAAAAGTACTTCAGAAGTTCAAATGGGAATAAAACAAAAAGTATTCAATTAATTAGTTATTCATTTATTTTCTTTTTAAGCATATTCTATGACATTAATGATGGAACACAATTTCACTCGTAAGGCCACCACGACTTTGCTTGACACAGTGCATTCGTTTAGTCCAATTTTAGTCACTCTTTCGCATAATTGTGATCCAATTTCATGAATTACACGTTCGATGTTAATTTTTAATGCTTCTGTTGTTTGTGGTTTATCAGAATAAATCAATGATTTAACATCTCCTCGCAGAAAATAATTCAATAGATTTAGATCACATGATTTTGGTGGCAATTGATGAGTCCATTTCGTAAAAAAATGAACTCATTGAGCTTTTATTTCAATAAGTCTATTGTTTCCGTAGAGATATGGGACGTAGCACCGTCCTCTTAAAACCGCATATCGTGAAAAACATTATTGAGGTACTCTGTTTACTTATAACGTGATCTGCAGTTTGATTTTAAAAAAAATATGGCCCGATGAAATCACCAACATGTAACGTAAACCAGACAGTTACTTTTTGTAGATACAGTGATCTTTGTTCAATGATTTGTGGATTGCTTTCATTCCAAATTCTGCAATTTTCTTTGTTTGGTGTTAACCATGAGTTTCACGAAGCGCACGATTAGTTTTTACTATTTCTATGAGTTGTTGAAGTGTTGAACGTTCCATGATAACTAATTGATTCCATGATATCGAGTTAAAATGTCAAAATGAGCTTAAAAATCAAACATGGCTGCCGCCAGCTGTCAAAGTTTCTACATTTTTATTGGAAAATCCATTTATCCAAAATCATTTATAATTTAAAAAGATTTCTTTTATTTTTTCAATACAAGTTATTAGAATTAGTAATAAGTAAATCAATCCAGTGCTTGATCACACATTTTTATAATTGAAGATAATCATCATATCGTTATGAGTTAAAATAAAAATTACAGTCTTTATGTGACTTACACATATTTACACTTTAATCTGCTATATTTAAAAGTAAAGAAAAATATTTTATTTTATTTTATTGAATGGTTCGAAAATCGTCTTCTGCATTGTTTTGTCAATTTTTGCAGTGAAGAATATTATTATGAAATCAAATATAAACATCACATCTAATAATATAGATAATATATAATAATACCAATAATATTGCTGGTTCATAAAAAAATCAAAATAACGTTTTCTTTCATATAGGAATATGTCGAAAGGTAGAACAAATAAAGATACGGAAAATGCAAACACCATCGATATCTCCCAGTATAATCGTATTGTACTCATTGGATGTAAAATATATCTAAGTATCAGAAATAAAATATATACATATACAAAATTTTGCAATTATGTACCTTAATAATAAATATTAAATTTTTCAAAAATATTCAACCATGAATATATTTACACATATTTACACTTTAATCTGCTATATTTAGAAGTAAAAAAATATTTTTTTTAAATTTTATTCTATATATGGTAAAATTCTATATTTTATTATTTTGTTGCATGTTCCATGTTTTTAATCACATATAGATTTACAATATCCCAAAGCTGCGTGTTCGTCGTCAGTTAATGTCACGACCCTCTTTGAATGCCTCAAACCACTAAAAACCAAAAGCGTTCACTAAGATTTTTGGCGACTAAATTTTGTCGATGAATGACACAATGTACAGATAATACATTTGGTATAGCTTGTTTCGAGTATGCCAGAGAGCTTCGGTGTCCTCCTACCATTGCCGGAGCACCGTCAGTAGCAACGGAGAGGATATTGCTCGAGGGTATAGCCTTTACATCGAAAAATCTTTTTAATTTATTAAATATCGTTTCACTTTTCGTATCAATTTCCAAACATTTGGCAAATAACAATTGGGAATTTTTTTCTTCTTTTACAAATCTCACATAAGCTAAAAGCAAAGCTTCGTTTCCTGGAAAAGTTGACTTGTCAAGCCGTATAGAGAATTCAGATACACAACAAATAAACATTTACGACAAATGTAAACTTTCTATGCGGCAATTAATAATAGAAAATTAAAACCGAACAAAATAGAAATAAATTTATAACCGACGTCGACGATTTCCGTCAACTTCTAGTTTGGCAGTCGTTTTATTTCAAATATGTAAATAACTTACTTGTATCGAAGCACAGTCGATTAAGATTTCACTGAACGTTTTTTCATTGAAACACTTTTCACTGAATATGTCAGAAGCGTTGTTATGTTGTGATAAACATGTTCTACATAAACTCTGCAAATCAGGAATATTTGTTGTATTCATTTTTAAAATAGGCACAAAAAGTTTCAACATTTGTCACACACTAATTACATATATTGTATAGCGTACACTATTTTTATAATTCGAATCGGGTGAAAGATCACATTTAATCCATTTGCGAGCTAAACAGACTGTCGCTTACAACTAGCCGCAGTCTATTCCGCTCTCAGCGATATTCGCTGTAAAATTTCATGAATTTTGTTGCGTAGCAATAATAATAAAAATAATATTTAACACGTTAAGGACGGCGCAGTTTTTTCTATGTCGCTTCAACGAGCGATAGTAAAAATCATACTTTGCTGAACCATTCGCGTGGGAGTCACCGGTGGTACACGCCGTCCTCAACGTGTTTAAAAAAAATATGTGTTTATCAAACACGTAGGCATAGTGATGAAATATACTATAATATATATAGTGGTCGAAATAACATCTGGCAGAACAAAGACTAAGTGTATTCAAAGACAACGCAAGTTAACGGGTGACAGTACCTGGAAACAGGGCATGCGATCAGTTCTCCGTCTATAAACCTTCGACATAAGACAGGGTGTAATTGTTCGTAGTTTAAAGACACTACGGTACTTGTTCTTTTTCTAATAAGGAATAGCAATAAACTATTAGTATAACAATAAACTATATCTGCAATATTGGTATAAATACGCCGAGCAAAGAAGAATGTTTGTGCCGTCCCTATTATTAAGTTTTAGTATAAGTATAAGTTAGTTAAGTTAGTTAAGTATTAGTTAAGTATTAGATAAGTTAGTTTTAAGACAAAAGACTCAAGCAGGTTTTGAAATTTTTCCTGCGTGTTAACTTCAAAACAAAATAACATAAATACTGTCATTATATAAAATGGTATAGTATCTAAGGATAATCAGCCAAATTACAAATTATAAAACATATTGTATTCTTACATGTATATATGAACTGTTTTTTTTGAAAGTGGTATAAGTCCATTTTTTCATATATTGAGATATTTAAGGGTGTGCATTTGAGTTAATTTAAAAATATTGGCCAACTTTAATCAAATCGAGTGATGTTTTTTACACTATACACCTTTTAAATTTTATTATGAAATAATAATTACTAACATTATTTTACAAAATAAACGATTTTTTAGCTCCACATGGACTTATACCACTTTCAAAAATAACATATTACAAGAAGTAAAAACAAGAGCAAATTTAAGTTCATATTTTTATAGACATAAGCTTTACTGAAATGGATTTTTATGTAAAAAAGTAATAGTTAAAATGAAGACATTTAAATACACGAATAACTAAGTTTATTAAGAGTTTATTTCAGTTATATTAAAAATATAAAAATGAAAATTACTTCGTTAAGATCTTTAAATAAAAAAAAAGATATTTTAAACTTAGTTTTCTTTTACACTTAGCATATTGAAATATTTATGGTGAATAGGTGGTATATAAGGTAATAAACTTATCATATCGTTATATTTCTCTCTTGTTATGCTCCTTGAAGTTTTATAAAGCGGTAACATATTAATTTTTCTGAGGTTTTTTGGTCTTCCTTTTTTTCAAATAAAAAATTGTTTTAAATGGAGCATTTTCTTCCATACTAATTTTATAAAACATTTTGTGAGGTTCATTCCTTTTGAACCTCATCCAACATATTTTAAGCCAGTTTACAATTTCTCCGTCCGTATTTTTTTTTCTGTTTGATATTGCCTCTTCTAGAGATTTGGTTGAGACAAAGTCTTCTCTTTTCATTTCATACAAAATGAAGCTGTTTTTTCGGCAAGCCTTTATTGCATCATAATAGTCTTGGGCAGTGTATAATTGATCCTTTTTCTTTAATGCTGTTTCCACAACTGCAAAATCTCTGTCGTTTGGAAGAAATGAATGACCCGACAGTAAAAATTTGTGGTCAATAAAATTTATGTTATTATCGTCTGATTGAACAATCCTTAACCACATCAGTGCGAGCTTAATATTGCGATTTTGTCCGGTACACATGTCACTGTATGCTATGATAATATCATAGGAATGGACTTATTCCACTTTCAAAAGAAATATTTGTGCGATAGCATTGTACAGCAAAATTGTTTTTGTTTATTTTATATCAAAATAGAACTCTATTGAAATTGTGATTGTAACTATAAAGAGAAGGTGTCTATAGCTCATTAAAATTACCGTTAACTTAATTTTTTTAAAAAGTGGACTTATACCACTTTCAAAAAAATCAGTTCATATATTAAAAAAATAAAATTGTTCTGTCTGTCTGTTTGTCTGTCAGAATGTTTGTCAATCTATATACGACCATACGACGGAATCGTAATGTGTCACTGCTGTAACACTTATAAATAAACGATCTTTATAAAAACTACAAGTTCACTTTATTTCCAAAAACACTTTCACGACTTTAAGTAGTCTTGAAATTTTACTAACGTACAAACTGTTTTATAGACCATTTTAAAAATTACCATATTCATTTAAAAAATCTACGAACTATTTCAGTTTATTTACTGTACAAATGTATAATACTGTCTTTTATCTAACCATTACACGTAATTTCTAAGTAAAATCAATAATGAATAAAAATACAAGAATTATCGTTGTGCAGTAATGCGCGGTGACAAGGCCGGCTGTCAATTGTACGTCTCGGATTTATAACGCTAGTAGCGATTTTAGAGCTGTGATGCAAATGGGTTAAAAAGTAAATAAGAAAAGCTTGTTGAATTTTGGGTGTACTTTCTATATATATATAAATAAATATATGAATGATATTATTTTTAAACATCTTATAATGAAGAAAAATATATTATAAAAAAAGACGTTATTGTAAATGTTTTTGATTCATGCTATACTTTCCTCAATTCATGTATGTTTATATTTCAATATTAAGACGTGGTTGTTTGTGCACATATATATATATATATATATATATATATATATATATATATATATATATATATGTATGTATAAGTGACGATTCCGGAGGTAATTAAAATGTGTGTCGCATAATGATTATTTTTTTATGCCTAGGAGTAATAAAGTAAATGTATTCATAACGTACAATTTAATTTTATTTATACATAATATTATAAATTCATTTTATTTATACACAATAACAATTTCATTTTATTTAATTGTACATTTTCTGTTAAATTTTTATTATATGAAATTATTCATTTAGCGATGTCGATCGTTTAATTCATGATGTGTCAGAGTGTCGTTCTACTGTATCTCAAGACAAAATGTAAGGTAAATTCAAGAAAAGATAATGAACATATTACATTTCGTATAGTTCATTTTCACTAGATACATTATTACTTAAATAAAGAATAGAAATAATATTCGTTCGTTTACTCGATCGAAGATTTTAAGATAAGTCATATTGTGTTTGTACTCTGAATGGCTTAAATTCCATCTTGATCGACTCAGGAAGTGGCAGCTAATTACCGTTTTAGCTGTGAAACAAACATATAACACACACACATATATACATGCAGATATACGTACTCATACAATATATTTCATATCCATTATTTAATCGTTCATTATATCAATCCATATATGTTTCGTAAAAATTAACGTTTGAGTGATCAACATATGTTAATTTTCATTAAATGTCACATTCATACACACTCACATACATACAAACATTCTTGCATATTTATACGTTTCTTTCATATATACGATTCGTATTCACATTTGCGTTGTTTTTTATCTTTGATTGAATTAATTCAGTACAGATACATGTTTGAGTGATCAACACACGAGAGATTGTCTCGACGTCAAGTGAACAGTTAACAAGAAGCAAAGTTCTGTTTGTTTTGAAACAGTGGCAGATTCACTTTAACACGAACAAATATCAATCACATGAAATGTTCGATAATCACTTATTGTTCACCTTGTTGTTTACATGAACAGTGGGTTAATGCGTGCATTTCGATAAGAGTTATTTCGATAATGAATATTCGTTACATATACGAATATTAATTTGTGATACTCTATCTGTTTTCAATCAATCATTATCGTTTTATAATATGATATGTGTATTTAGTGCGTATTTACACACGTTTACTTATCTACATCTGATCGTTTAGAAACATGTGTATAGGGTGGTGTATAGCGAAACATATCGATAGTTTCTTTTTAATAAAACACAAACCTAGGCGTTACATTCGGATGACCATATATATATATATATATTATTTCTCTTTTAAATGAACACTTCGTCGGGTTACAAAAAAGAATAGATTTTTTAATAAATATATTATTTTATTACCTTGCAACATGCACTATAAATTAACTTTGAAATGTTCCTAATTTAAATATGTGTCAAAGACGATCTTAGCGTATCGACTATTGATCGTGATTTATTTAATTGAAATGACGCGACGTGCTCATCAATTATACAAACATTCGAAATGAAAATCGACATATAAATTGTCGAATCGGCACTGTTATTCGTATTTATAGCAAGTTGATACCGCACCAAACATTGCATGTACGGAAAATTAATCTTCTGACAAGATAATCCATTATAGAAATCATTATTGATATATATATTTAACACAAATTAATTTTAACTCCAACAACAACAACCAACGTCAATCGACTTCATTAACCGACGAGACGCCGGACTCATCCGACGTCAACGATACAACAAGAGAGACACGCGTCTCACCACAATTCCACAATAGCAAACTCTGTACAACCACGTTAATCACCGAAATAAATATATTATACATATTGACATTTTCAACTGTGTATTTATTGCAAAATGGAGATACCCACCATCATCTCCAAATATCTTTATTATATTTCTTTTAAATAAAAAATCTAGAAAACAAAAAATCCACACTTACATTTTTTCAATGCACTCATAAATTATTAATTATTTGTCATTTGATAGAAAAAAATATGGCAATGACTTTGATTATTATTTAAAAATAAATACACATATATAAAAAGTGGACTACATTTTTTTAATTGATAATGCAGAAAAATTGAAAAAAGTAGTCAATTATTTCATATCATTCGGCAGCATTGATTTAAACTAATTTAAATCAGTTGAAAATTATACATATTTATAACTTATAACTTGTTTATACATTTATGCAGTAATCATATTATTTCAGCAAAATCCACCAATTTGTATTTACGGACGACCCGAAAAATGTGTGTCCGTACAATCTTTTGTTGTCGACAAAAAGTCAAGTGTTCCTTGTATCCAATATAAAGAACAAATTGAACCGTGACCGAGCGCCAGTCCAAGTCAGTTGTTGTTATTGATGTGTGCAGACGTGTCTTTTGTTGCTCCGATTATTCTTCGCCAAACCAACGTACGAAACATACACCAGGGTAACTGAGTTATCCTTGCTCGGACTAACATATCGCTCTACGTGCCGCTGTCGTTGCTTCGCTCGCTCGTCGATTGAGACATCGTGCCGCCGTTCGTGATAGCCGTTGTTGTCGACTCTTGCACTCGTTGGTTCGCTATACTTCCGTTCGGTTGTTTAGTGGAGGTACTCAGCTTGAATAATTTGGTTGTAACTAGCAGAACATCGCTCAAGGTACGTTTGTTCCTATATTAATGGCTTCAACAAGCGCGTTGATCGATGCCGTCCCCCCTAGTTCGGCTGCCGGCCCGTCTGGCACCAAGAAGAGGAGGGACCGTGACAGCTCGAGCGACGGGAGCGTGGATGAAGCCGCGCGCCCTCTGAAAAGGGAGCGTGAGGCGGCATCCGCGAGCCAGGTCGCAGGCGAGGATGAAGATGGGTTCACATTAGTGAATCGGCAGGGTAGGCGTGCGCCTCCGGTGTACGTCTACAATGCAACATACTTCACTCTCGCCGACGAGTTCGAACGCGTCGGCATCGATCTGAAAGACTTACGGGTAGCCAACACTGATTCGGCATTGCGGATTAAGTTCCGCACCGACGATGTCTTTCGGGCGGCCCAGTCAGTCCTGGATCGACTTGAGCTTGAGTGGTTGTCCTACCCTCTTTCGAAGGAGGTCGACGACAAGTTCGTCATCCGGGGGCTGAACGTTAGGGAGACACCCGATGAAGTCACTGAGGCTGTGCGACAGGCCGGATTCAAACCCCGGCATGTCGCACAACTCCGTGTCAGAGGGAAACTTGTACCGCTCTTCATCGTCTACATCGAGAAAGGGGCTGAGTCACGGAGATTTTTCTCCGTAACCGAGTTACGTAGTATCGGTGTGAGGGTGGAACGGTTCAGGGGTCGTCGTGGTCCGAAGCAGTGCTTTCGCTGCCAACAGTGGGGACACCCGTCGCAATCATGTAAGGCAGCGTGTCGCTGCGTTGCCTGCGGGGACGGGCACGATGCTAAGTCGTGTCTGCGCCCCAAGGACAGCACTGCGACGTACTGTAACTGTAAGGGACCGCATCCTGCGAACTACCGCGGATGCAGTTCCTACAAAGATTTTTTGCGACGGGGACAGCGCAGCTCTCCGCGCGTGAAGCAGGCTTCACCTTCCCAGAAGGAGAAGAAGGCTCCCGCGAAGGCTGGTACCAAGAAGGCTGCGTCGCCTGCAAAGGTGCACGCGCCATCGAACGTATCGGGCGCTGTCGCCTATGCGAGCGTTGCCGAAGGGCGTGGTCATGCGTCAACCGACGCTATGACCGTGTCCGCAGCTGCGGCGGGGACGACAGGTGCGGAAAACTCTGCACGATCCGCTCCCGCTGCGGCGCCATTGGTCGATGGAGGGGTGAAGTGCGCCTCGTGTGCACACATCCAAGTTGCTGAGTGCGACTCGCTTGCACCGGTAGCTAAAACCGACGTGCGCGCTTCGGCTGCACCGTCGGCTAAAGCCACCCCCAAGGGTAAAAAGGCACCCGCGAAGCTGTTTCCTGCCGAGTGCAACCTTTCCGCCTCCAAAGTGCACAGTGCTAGTGGTGCCTCGAGCGCCCACACTGGTGCGCCGAGGAAGAAAAAAGGGAAGAAGTGGGGTAAAGCCAAAACCAAAGGGCGCGATGAGCTCGATGACATCGTCGATGAAATTGAGCGCACCCCCAAGGTCAAGGCAAAAGCAGCCAAGGCCAATGCTGTTGACGATTGCAAAATCGTCGACAGTAAGCCTGCCAAAACCAAGTCTGCAAAGAAGAAGAGTGCGGGATCCCCTAAAAAGGAAACGAGCACCACTTCCAAGCAGTCTGAGAAGCCAGGAGAAAAGACAGTAGTGGACCAACCGGAACGCTCATCTTCTTCTCCTCAGAGTGTCCCAAAGGGCACCTCTGGAGGACGCCGATCTCGGCGCGAACGTAGGAAAACCAAGGCCCCGGCTAAGGTGGAACTGCCTAGCACCGAGGAAAAAGCGAAACCCAGGTTCGTGCTGCCCGATTATCGCGATGCCTTTAAAGACATGTCAATGTTCCAGCTGAAGGATGCAGTAGCCGGTATTATGCGGCTCGTGCGCGATGTCTTCGATGCTCTGGAAGGCGCCGAGATCGCATAAGATCTCCGCTGTCGCCGACCATAGTGCCCACTCTGAAATTGTTAATGGCGTACAAACCAATAAAAATTATTTATTGGAATGCCAACGGTGTTGATAAACAGAGACCAGAGCTACGTGAGACTGTAGAACGTCTTAAGATCGACGTCATCCTGATATGCGAGACTCATCTCTCGCAGGGCAAGAGACTTTGGTTGCCCAACTGCACTACCTATCGTGACGACAGGAAAGTGGGTCGTGGGGGTGGGACTGCTGTTCTTATCAAGAACAGCATCCCACACTATGGCATGGCTTGTCCGCCGCTTTCGACTGTCGAAGCGACAACGGTGGTGGCCAAGTTGGGTGGACAAGAAGTCCTTCTCGCAGCGGTCTATAACCGACCATCTTTGTCACTGGAGACACAAGACTTGGACGCTTTGCTTGGCATAAAGCCTTCGGCCATCTTGGCTGGTGACTTGAATGCTAAGCACTCAACATGGAACTCTAGAGTTAATAACACTAAAGGCTTCTCACTGGCGCGACATGCCGCATCCAATGGATACGCTGTCGTGGCACCTACGGAAATTACGCACCACCACGTAAATGGTGGCGATGTGATGGACGTAGCCCTGATCAAGGAGGTGGCTGGGTGGCCCGAGCTGTGGTCTTTGTCGGTTCTCGACTCAGATCACTGCCCGGTGCTGCTCACGATCGCTGACTTGGGTGTGCAAGACCCTGATGTTCAGAGTTTCATCACTCGAACAGACTGGGATAGCTACAGTGAGAAGGTCGATGCGCGAATTGACCTTCGCAGCCACATCGGCTCCATGTCTGAGGTTAACAGCGCCTTGAATTGTATCCAAAAGGCTATCAGCGAAGCGCTCGCAGAGAGTCAGACTCTCTCGCGAAAGCCACCACACAAAGAGCTACCACATGAGATTTGTGAGATGATTCGGAGGAAGAACCGGATCAGGAAACGATGGAAGCGTTACGGGGATCCCGACGATCGCAGACTGCTGAACTCCCATATTCGCGAGATTGGGAAGGCAATAGCAAAGCACAGGGATGACGATTGGAACGATCGGCTCGTGGACATGTCCACGGATGACTCGTCACTGTGGAGGTGCACGCGTCGGTTGACCAAGCGCCGTCCCAGGTGCGTTGCGCTCCTAAAGGAGAACGGTGATGTTGCTGTCGAAACGCAGGAGAAGACCGAGGTGCTCGCGGATTCCATGGAGGCGCAGTTCAACTGCGCCCCTCATGAAATCCCCGAATGCTACGAGTATGTTGAGAGCTTCGTTTACCGATATCTCAACATGCCAACGGTCCACTCCCCTGCATTCCTGACACCTGGGGATGTCTCCGCTGTTGTCCGCAAACTCAATGTAAAGAAAGTAGCAGGAGACGACAAGGTCGGAAATGCTGCACTGAAGCGTCTCCCTGCGAGGGGGATTGTGTACCTGACGAAGATCTTCAACGGGATCATTCAGACGAAACACTTTCCCCCCTGCTGGAAACTTGGCAAAGTAATCGCGATTCCGAAGGTTGGCAAGTCGTTGAGGCAAGCCGTGAACTACCGACCTATTACTCTGCTCTCCCACCTGAGCAAAGTGTTCGAAAGAATACTGCTCAGGAGGATCCTCGACCATGTGACCGCTCGCGGCCTCATGATCGATGAGCAGTTTGGGTTCAGGCCAGGTCACGAAACAACTCAGCAGCTTGTTCGGCTAACGGAGCGCGTGGCACGCGGCTTCAACGAACATAGGTGCACTGGTGCAGTGTTCCTCGACGTTGAAAAGGCGTTTGACAAGGTCTGGCATGCTGGACTCCTCTACAAGCTCATATACATGGGGTTCCCGGATAGTGTGGTCCACTTGTTGGCATCATACTTGATGGGTCGCTCCTTCTATGTGAGTTTGGACGGGGAGAGGTCGTCCACCAGACCTGTAGCGGCTGGCGTCCCACAGGGAAGTGTGCTGGGGCCTGTGTTGTTCAACCTGTACATCAATGATGTGCCGCGCGAACAGCCGAGGCCCTTCAGCATACGGCTCTATTCGCGGACGACGTGGCAATACTAGCGCAATCATGGCAACCTAGATGCATCCGCGCAAAACTTCAAGCTCATCTCGATGAACTCGAAACGTTCTACCGAACGTGGAGAGTGAGAGTGAACGTGCAGAAGAGCGTGGCGGTCTTCTTTCGCCCGCCCCAAACGCGAAAACGCACCGAGCCCGACCCGGTTAGGCTCAACGGTGCCGCGTTGGAATGGGTGGATAAGGCCAAGTATCTAGGTGTCATGCTGGACAGGAGCCTGACCTTCAGGAGCCATACCGAGTATGTCATCTCGAAGGCACAGGCCCAGCTCTGCAGACTATACCCGCTTCTGAATAAGAAGTCGAAATTGTCGCTGAGGAGTAAGCGTTTGCTTTACCTCAGCTGCATTCGGCCGATTATGACGTATGCGGGTCCAGCCTGGGCATACGACGAACGAAACATGAAAAAGCTGCAGGTGTTCCAGAATAAGTGTGCAAGGTTAATCACCAACGCGCACTATTTTGTCAGAAACACCACCCTACATCGTGATCTCGAGCTCCCTACTGTCGACGAATTTATCCGCGGACAGGCTCGGCGACTGTACGGTCGAGCTGAGGTCAGCGACAACGCACTAGTAAGGGCGTTGGGGACCATCGACATTGCTGAAGAATACTCCAAGTACAAGCGGCCCCGTCTGCTTGCTCCTTTGGGGTGTTCCAAGTAATGTCTAGAAACATTCAATTGGTCAGTATGAAGTTACCCCCGCGGGAAACTTGGAGCTCCTCTGGCCAAACATCGCGCAACAGGCCCACCTCATGGGACCTGGGAAATGCTCCACAAAGAGATTAACACCAAACCGAGAAACAACCAGGTTATTCGAGCAACTAGAGTAACTGCCTCAAACGAGGTAAAAACTCTAAACAACTGACCGAAAGGTCGTTGCGTCATCTTTAGTGACCGAGCGAGACGTATAAGATCTTCGATCGAGTTGGTATGATCTACGGAATACTCAGTATTATGATCTTCGATGGCGTCATATTGTGTAGCTATTGTAACAATACGAAAGAGCAATGTTCATTCTAATCTTGTATGAGACGTTTATTTGTATATGAACGATTAATGCTAAAAACTGCAGTCGATTGTATATCTTTCAATTACTTTCACGACTTTAGTTATTTTAGAAATTCACGACCAAACAATGTTTATGAACTAATTACAATATTGCAAATAAAAATGAAACCTTTTTTATTTAATTTTATTTTAACATTTTTTATAATGAAAAGTCGAAATATCTTGAAATATAATATCGATATTTTTAAATTTCTTAAAGTTTACGATAGTAATTTGAATCAATTCTTGAAATATCTATTTTTTAAAAAAAATTCTATAACTATATCTCAATGAGCTTATTTCAATAGTAATATTATAACAGAGAATTGTGTCAGTGACATCTCAATTCACTGATGTCACGGATGGCGTGCACCTCGTAGCGGATGGCTCCGATAATTATCTTACCTGTGTACGAACTGTACGTTTGTGAACAGGTGTATTTGTTATCGAGGCAGGCGTGTTCTATTTGTTCAATATTATTGGAGTTTAAACAGCCAATCGAAAAGGTCGATGAAACGTGCGCAGTTCACCCTTCATGTTTATGACTTCGTAAAAGAATCGCCCAGGAAAAGACATATATATATATATATATATATATATATATATATATATATATATATATATATATATATATATATATATATATATATATTGAACAATAAGTGACTATTGAACACTTTCTAATATCTTGTGGTGTTGAATGTGATATTTCATTTGTGTAAAAATGGAGCCATTATTTTTTAAATAAAATTTAATTTTATATGATAAATTTCAGTATAATACATTATTTTGCAATTTTAAAGATGTGTTTTATTTCTTCTTCATGAGAAAATAAGGCTAATTTATTGCCACATAACACACAAATATGATTATATTTATTTATAATTTATAGTTTTTTTTAAAAAAAAATCAGGCTACAAATTCCAATACTTGAAATCAAATTAAAATTGTGAATTAAATTATTTTTATGCTTATGTAAATGAATGTTTCTTTTGTCAAATCCACTTTGATATCGTCGTTTATACACATATCAGAATAAAATAAATATATATTTGAAAATGTTTAAACAACAATAACAATAAAACTGTAATCAATATGTCACATTGAAATCTAGTTCGTTAATTTTTTATATCTTAATGAACAAATCGTTTTTATAAAGATATAAAAAGACAATTTTAGTCAGAATCGAATTTAAAAGAGGAGATTGAATAAAATATCAAAGATGATTATATAAAAATGTTTTTTCTAAAATCTAAATTATATAATTAAATAAATGGTATTTTCTGTTCTAATCGGTTGCATTGTTGTTTAAACAAATATATTTATAGTAATTTTATTACATCTTATTTTCATTTACAAATTTATGTATAAACATACTTAATTATATTTAATTTTATAGTCAATTTTTAATATTAAATTTTTATTATTATTATATTTAATTGTATGATTTTTACAAGGTATTTATTTGCTAATAAATATTTGTATTCTATATATTTTGAAAATATATTTGATTATTAATCGTATCATTCATTTTCATTATATTTTTAATTACATCTTGCTTCATTTATTTTTCATAGATTTAGTCGAGGGTTTACGTGATTGGGTAACGGTAGGATTTTAGACGATTTCCAAGTTGATGGAAAATAATTCAGTTGGAGAGCGTGGTTTACAGCCGTGACAGCTTTCCTAGGAAGATATCTAAGGTGAATATTAGTGATATCATCGGAACCTGGAGCGGAGCGATTTTTGAGTCTATGGAAATAATAAATACATACATACATACATTTGATTATTTTTTATGGAAATTATATTGTTCAGTATTATATTAATAAATTTATTGAAAATGTATTATTTTCTTTTAATTCAAAAACGGACAAAACGTTCCGGTAAACTTAATATAAATATATATATATATATATATATATATATATATATATATATATATATATATATATATATATATATATATATATATATATATATATATATATAGGTTATAAATATAATAAATTTCCACGAATTTTAATTTGTATTTCTGTGTAGTTAATTTAATATCGTTCTATCTCGTACAGATTTACTTCTGGATTAAATATTTCGAATAGTGATGAGACTTAAAAAAATACTTTTATTAATTTAAACGAAGTAATTTATCATTCGATGTATGTATGTATAAATTAATAACGGTGAACGTTACATGCAATTGAATATGTATGTAGGTATATTAACATCTGGATGAATAAACGAATGTGGCGTTAGACGACCGATTATTTTCAATCGTTTAGTCTTTTATATCATAAAATCTCTGTACATAGGACTAAAAAGTATTTATATTTATACTCATGGTAGAATTAATTGTTTTGATTATATCGATATGTATAAATTCATGTTATTAATATTTTTTGAATATTATTTGGTTTAAAACTGAATTTGAAAATTGTATTTTAAAAATAATATGCGGTATAAATATTTAATGCAAAATTTATTTTATGTTGTATATTTTTTAAATGAATTAATTTTGGAAATACTATTAACATAAAACTGATTAAAAATATAGTTTGAAATTTAACAAATTAAAACATTTTGTATCTATTTAATGCAATTATAGAGATTGTATTATGTATATCTATATTTGTTTTAAATTCCAGGTATTTATAAAACACTAGTGGAATATATACGGTATGTAATTAAACAAATATATATATATATATATATATATATATATATATATATATATGTGTGTGTGTGTGTGTGTGTGGCGGTCATTCCTATGGCGTCAAGAGCAGCACTGGCCGACCGCCCGTAGCTACTACGCCCGCGGCAAACACATAGCGTCGATCGTTTCCCCGAAAAGCCAAATTAGAGAACAAGCGACCGAGGCACATGTGTGACATCTGGTTCATATCATCCAAGGACCACACACCGACGTCAGGAATGTCAAATGACCGACTGACTGGTTTATTTCGAGTTTTGTGCAGACCCTTTTTTAGTGTGTGCCTGTTTTTAATTTTTCATCACTTTCCATAGCAATAATTTATTCCGTCTTAAAATAGCTAATATCGTTTCGAAGAATACTAAAGAAATTAAATTATTTTTGAGGGTATAATACACACACACACACACACACATACACACATATATATATATATTTATATATATATATATATATATATATATAGATAGATAGATAGATAGATAGATAGATAGATAGGTATATAAATAGATAAAATATTTTTTATTTACTCTTATTTTTTAGGATATTTTTTTATGACAAATGGAAAAAAATCTAAATAATTTAATGAAACTATTTAAGACTAAATAACTTATTATTTTTTTACGGGTTTAAGGAAATACAATTAAATGAAAAATCGAACAAATATTTGTTTAATTCCAATATTTTTTGTTTGTATTTTCTACAATTTCAAATTTTTGCTCAATGCTCACTAAAAGCGTGTTTATCAATGATAATCATATCAGTTGTCATCATAACTGTTAATTTTCTATTTAATTTATTTAATGATTTGAATTACTATCTTTACCTGATCGTTTGTTCACGGATTGATTATAAAGTTATTCATTATCAACTAATTCTTTATTTTAATTAAATTTTTTGTGCAATTTAAATAACTCTAAATGACATAAATATACTCAGAAATTTTGTGTGCTAAAAAATAAAATTACAATGTTCTCAATTTTATTAAACTTTTAATGTTAATTCCTGTTAAATTTCAATATATTATATTTTTCAATTCACTTAAAAATGAATTTCTTAATTAGAAAGAAGTAAGCATGCATCACTGTACCATAATTAAACTGTGATATTAAATAATAATTCACTCTAATATTCGATATAACGTTTGTCGGTTTTTGCAATTGAAATGCATTACTTTTCTTCACCAAATTTCTTAAAAACTACTTATGAAGTTAAATTAAGTTTGAAATAAATGA